>CM035093.1:33979394-34329394 GCA_020205505.1 Panax japonicus | reverse complement strand
TAAAACAGTTAGAGTTTGGATCCCAATTGTCGTCTCAAGAATTTTATACACACCAAAACATCCATCCTAAGATTGAGAGAGACAATTGAAAAATTGAAAACATTCACCCTTATGCGCAGCGGAAGCATGATACATACAAGATGTTTTCTCTCAATTCATGTAAGTACTTAATATTATATTTATTGAATTTATTTTATTCTATGCAATAACACGTTCCTGTATAATTACTCCAACATCTGGTATCAGAGCTGCGGTTACACTATTGTATAGAATAAATTAATTAAGTTGTTATGCTAAAAATTTTATTTCCGCATAATCTCTTTATTGGGTATGCTTCATGAAAAAAGAATTTCTGAAAATAACGTAAATCTTTTTTTCGTTCGTTTATTGTGATTATGATTTCGCATGTTGTGTTTACGAATTCAATTCATCACTCTGCCAATTAGCGCATATAATGAATTCTGATTTATTTGCATCCCTTACGTACTGTATTCATTGCTTAAATTTTCGTTATCAAGCAGACAAGCAATTCTTATTCGGTTTGTTGACAAACATCATGTTTGTTGGCAATTCTTTGCCAATTGAATTGTGATTCAATAGTTACCTTTATTATCATGTTTTTTTATTGTGCGCTTCCCGAAATATATATATATATATGGGTCAGGATCAGGTAAGGACTTCCTTACTTTGTTAAAATGCGGACTTTTTTTTTTTTTGATTTTTTTTGGGTTTTTTTTTTAAAACAACTAAAAAAAAATATTTAATATTTTATGGAACTGAAATTTTTTCATAATACAGTGTTTTGGATGTGATTTGGGTACGTATAACAAAAATATGTATGTACAGTCTGGGCAGACTGTACCACCACTTTTTGGTATAGGTATTCAAAACACGCCCAAAACATTATATTATGGAAAAATTTCAGTTCCATAAAATATTAAATATTTTTTTTTAGTTGTTTTAAAAAAAAAACCAAAAAAAATCAAAAAAAAAAAATCCGCATTTTAACAAAGTAAGGGAGCCCTTACCTGATCCTATCCGTATATATATATATATATATATATATATATATATATATATATTGAATCTTGCCTGCATGCTTTGTATTAGTAAAAGAAAGCTTATCTTCTAGTATTTGATAGTAAACAGAATAGCTTTTATTTCGCATGTCGTGATATATATAATTCCTGCAGATCATGTTATATATAATACCTGCAGATTATGTCATGCACCCATAAATACAGTGCGTTAATATATATTATTTATGTGTGGATAATATTATGATATTTTTATGTCTTCATGTATTCATGTTAAAATTAACGTGATTATTTTATAATTAATTTATGTTCATAATTATATATTTTAATTTAAAATTTTGAACATGGTGTGATGTATTATTAGAGCTTCTAAGTTGTTACATGTAAATTTTAAATAATGTTAATTTTCAAACTTGATTAATAAATTTAAAGAAAATTGAGTTTGATCATAATAATTTACGTGTATGTGTGACTCTTTTATTGTTAAAATTAATAATCAGCCCAACGGAGGATTATTAATTGAAACAATTAAAGATTAAGAAAAGTCACATAATGTTACATTTAATAAATAAAGATTTTAATTTTACCCAACGGAAAAATTAGAATTAGAGTTTATTAAATGGAATTTTATTGCATATGTAACATGTTTATTTCGTTTCTGCCCAACGGTGATGCGTGAATAAATGTGTTGTGCATTATTTTATGGGGATATTATTAGTATATTATTAATTGGACCAACGAAAGATTAATAATTATGCACCAACATCTCATTAAAATCTATTTTTGGGTGTTGTAAATAGATTTTATGTAACTAATTGCTTGCCCTACAGTTGGTTTTTATTATGATTAATTATTAATTATTGTTGTACATTGTGGTTTTCTTTTAGTTTTTTGTAAGCATGTTTATGAGCTTGATTATATTTCGACATTGACTCCAACTATTATTTTGGGTATCTCTCTAGAATTGAAACCTTGAATGAAACTAATTTTACTGCTTGGAAAATGTAAGTGAAAATTGTTCTCAACACTATGGTTTTGGACTATGCACTACGAGTGGGTCATCCTGCTCCACTTACAACTACTAGCTCAATTGAACAAAAGGTTATTTATGAAAAGTGGGAGCGATCCAACTGCATGTCCCTTATGATTATGAAAAACTCTATTACGACAGCTATTTGAGGAGTCATTCCTGACTTTGAGAATGTTAAAGAGTACTTAACTTCAATCGAGTAACAATTTAAGGGTTCTTCTAAAACTCATGCAAGTACCCTTATTTTGAAAATGCTTACTAGCAAGTATGATGGGGTTAGTGGGGTGCGCGAACACATTATGATGATGAACGACATGGACTTAATTTAAATTAAAGGGTATGGACATGGCGAATTTTGAGGGTTTTCTTATTCACTTCATTATGAATTCTCTTCCTGCACAGTTTGATCCATTTAAGATCAATTAGAACACGCAGAAAGAAAAGTGGAAGATGAGCAAGTTAATCTCCATGTGCGTCTAAGATGAAGAAAGGCTTAAGGTTGAAAAACCTAATGTTGCTCATTTTACTACCACTGGATCCTATAAGAGGAACACTTATAAAAAATGGCAAAGGTTTTAAGAATAATGATAAACCAATTTCTACCAAAATAAATAAGGTAAATTATTCAGGTAACAACTCTTAGGCATGTCCTAAATGTTACTTCTGTAAAAAGTAAGGACATATTCAGAAAGAATGTCCTAAATTAAGAGAATGGCTTGAAAAGAAAGGTATATCGTCCATCAATTATGTAACTTATGAATCTTTTCTATTTGATGTTCCTTCTAATACATGGTCGCTTGACATTAGTGTTATGGTTCACATTACTAATTCATTGCATGGATTCCTTTGAAAGAAGACACTCTACAAAAGGGAAAGAACCATTAAAGTTGGCAATGAAGAGTTTATACGAGTTGAAGCTGTAGGAACTCTTCCTTTAGTTTTCGAGAGTGGTTTTCACCTTGTATTTATATGATACTCTTTATGTTCCCAGTATGACACGAAATTTAATTTCTGTATCTAAACTTGACGTTGATGAATTTTCGTTTAAGTTTGGGAATAATAAAATAATTATTTATCATTACTCTCATGTTATTGGTTCTGGCTCTTTAGAGGGAAACCTCTATAAGATAAATTTGGATAATGTCTTTGCTGAATCCTTGTTAACAATGAATGTGACAGAAAATACCTCTAAAAGTGAAAATAAGAGAAAACTAAATAATGAAAATTCTTCAAAATTGTGGCATCAACTCTTATGCCATATTTTAAAAGACAGAATGCAACGTCTTGTAAAGGATGAAATTCTTCATAAACTATATTTTTCTGATCTTGACCATTGTATTGAATATATAAAAGGAAAATTTGTGAAAGGTAATAAGAATGAAGCCACTAGAAGTGGTGCATTACTTGAGGTGATTCACACAGATATATGTGGACCATTTTCTCCAAAAATTGGTGGACACAAATCTTTTATTACGTTCATTGATGACTATTCTCGTTATACTTATGTGTATCTAATTAATAAAAAATCTGAATCACTAAATATGTTTAAAGTTTTCAAGGCTGAAGTTGAAAATCAACTTGGCCGAAGTATTAAAATAGTGAGATCAGATAGAGGCAGAGTGTATTATGATAAACACTCCGATACAGGTCATAGTCATGGCCCATTTGCCTTATTTTGTCAAGAAAATAGGAATCGTCACTCAGTATACAATGCCTTGTACACCGCAGGAGAATGGTGTAGCTGAGAGGCGAAATCGTACCCTTATGGATATGGTACGTAGTATGTTATGCAATTCTAACTTACCTGTATTTTGTGGACTGAGACATTAAAGACAGTTGTTCATATTTTAAACCGGGTTCCTAGCAAATCTGTCCCTAACACTTCTTATGGAATTTGGAAAGGTAGGAAACCTAATTTAAAATACTTACGGGTGTGGGGCTGTCCAGCCAAGGCTAAGATTTTAATCCACAAATAAAGAAACTTGATTCTAAAACCATTAGTTGTCATTTCATTGGTTATCCTGAGAGATCTAAGGATTTTCAATTTTATTGTCGCTCGCATACAACTAGAATTATTGAGGCTAGACATGCAGAGTTTTTAGAGAATGGTGATTTAAGTGGGAGTGGTGAGCTTAAAAAAATTGATCTTGAAAAAAAAACATGTTTTATGTTTCTAATCCTGAGCCACCACCTAATGTTGAACCTTCACATTATTGAAAATCATATTCCTGAAATTGTGCAGCCTTTACGTAGGTCCAAAAGACCTAGAAAGCCTATTAATTTTGATGATTTTATAACCTATCTTAATGAGATTGACTATGATTCAAGTAAAATTAATGATCATATCTCCTATAAAGATGCCATTACGAGTGCTCAATCAACTCAATGGCTTGAAACCATGAATGATGAGTTGAAATCAATGGAGCTTAATAACGTTTGGGATCTTGAGGAATTACCAAAAGATTTTAAACCTGTTGGTTGCAAGTGGGTCTATAAGACCAAATTTGATCCTAAAGGGAATGTTGAAAGGAATAGAGCTCGATTGGTTGCTAAGGATTTCACTCAAAAAGAAGGTGTGGATTATAATGAAACTTTCTCTCCAATATCTAGAAGAGATTCATTTAGAATAGTCATGACTTTAGTAGCTCATTATGATTTAGAGTTACATCAGAAGGATGTTAAAAACTGCATTCCTTAATGGTAACTTGCATGAGAATGTCTATATGGCACAACCAGAAGGTTTTTTTTGGTTAAAGGCAAGGAACATATGGTATGTAGACTTAAGAAGTCCATATATGGGTTAAAACAGGCTTCTTGATAATGATATCTTATGTTTCACGAGGTGATGAGTAATTTTGATTTTAAGAAAAATATAGTGGATCAATGTATATACTTGAAGGTCAGTGGGAGTAAATTTGTTATTCTTGTTTTGTATGTTGATGATATACTACTTGCAAGTAATAACTTAGACATGTTGCATGAGACCAAACGTTTCCTTTCTGGAAATTTTGAAATAAAGGATCTCGGTGAAACGTCTTATGTTATAGGTATTGAAATTCATCGAGATAGGTCTCGCGGGATATTAGGATTTTCCCAAAGATCTTATATTGACAAATTTCTTAACAAATACAACATGCAAAATTGCTCCCCTACTGTCGCCCCTGTTGTTAAGGGTGAAAAATTTGTCTTATATCAATGTCCTAAGAACCACCTTGAACGTGATTAAATGAATCTTATTCCCTATACTTCTGTGGTTGGGAGTCTTATGTACGCTACTTACAGGGTACTAAGGATATTATGCTTACATTTAGAAAAATAGTTAACTTTGAAGTTGTTGGTTATTCTGATTCTGATTTTATTAAGTGTAAAGACGAAAAGAAATCTACACCAGGGTACATCTTTATGTTTTCAAGAGGCCCTATTTCATGGAGAACTCATAAGCGGGAGTTAACTACCACTTTCACGATGATGGCAAAATATGTGGCTTATTATCATGCTACTTGCCACGCTATATTATTAAGGAATCTTATTTCATGACTTCGGGTTGAAGATTCCATTTCAAGGCCATTGAAAGTATTTTGTGATAATAATTTTGCTGTTAATTTTTCCAACATCACCATTTCGAGTGGTGATGGACTATACCTCGACACTAAGTATTTATTTGTCAGGGAAAGAGTTGAAGATTAAAACATTGTCATTAAGTTATTAATACGCATGATATGTTAGCGGATCCACTTACGAAAGGCTTATCACCCAAGCTCTTTTTAGAGCATGTTGCCGGCATGGGTTTAACTGACAGTCTTAATTAGTAAGTTATTTTGATGTAAGACAACAATTTTGAGCTCGTTGTTATGAACTTCACATTATGTTTATGGTTTGCTATTCTCTTTATTGTGCACACTTGAGAACTTGTGAGCAAACGGTACGGTAATGTTTTGGACCATATAAATGAGTTTAATCTATTACCACTTATGTAAACTCTATTCATACTTGTTATGCTTAATGTTAATCTCTGTTCTAATAAAAGTACTAATTGTATAACTAATGGGGATCTTGTGTTAATAGTGACACAAAGATTGTATTAATTCACATTGGTATTTTTATTTGAACAAGATGTAGATATTAAATTAATACTTGGCCAAATTAATGATTGTAAGCGTTATGTTTTGTATATAAATAGAATAAGTCTATGCGGACAGGTAAAATGGACCGAAAAATTGGACCGGTCCAATTTTTTTTTAATGCGACTCTCAAAAAATGTATAGTATTTATTCCAACAGGAATTTTTACAAAATATGGTGTTTTAGGTGTAATTTGGATACATATACAAATACAGGGTTATACAGTCTGTATAACCCTGTATTTGTATATGTATCCAAATTACACCTAAAAAGCCATATTTTGTAAAAATTCCTGTTGGAATAAATACTATACATTTTTTGAGAGTCGCATTAAAAAAAAAATTGGACCGGTCCAATTTTTCGGTCCTCTACGTCTGTCTGCGTAGAAGGACTCATATAAATAGTATTTCGGCCAAGTGGGAGAATGTTAGAATATTTTATTCCTTATGTGGCCTCTACTATTTATGTAATTATTGGGCTTACATATTGTATTAATTTAATCAAGTTATTTATGGACTTGGTAATTAATTATGTGACCTATAAATAATATTCCTAATAGTATTTGGCATAATGGGCCCTAAGATTTCATAATCTTGATGAACGATTTTGACCCTTAGCTATTCTATAAATAAAACAGTTAGGGTGATGAGTGAGTTTTATACACATGAATTGGATACATTCGGGCTTAATTTATTGTTATTCTCAAGTCTTTTAGGATATTTTTATGTGTTTGTATCTATTCATGCATGTTTTATATTTTTTTGTAGAAATTGGGACAAAAGTTACTTGGATCGATATTTGGGGTGGCTAGATTCGCGTTTTCGGCTTGCCATTTACACAGCATACTGTCACTTCAGAGCCAATTTGACTATAGCTTCGGACATTATTTCGAAACACTCAAAGAATGAAAGTTGTAGATCTACTTATCCTCTTTTCGGATCATCTTGAATCATCTAAATCGGAGTTCGGACGAAGAAGTTATGGCCATTTTCCCAAAGGACGTCGGAGCAGAAAATGTCAGAAAAAGGGGCTAGCACCGGGGCGCTATTCTTAGTTCATTTTGCAGCGCCGGGGCGCTAGGGGGCAGAATCCCAGTGCTGTGCCCAGCGCTGGGGCGCTGGGGAAGGGATTGGTGATGTCCTGGACGCGTTTTGAGCGAATTTTGACACCTTTTTGACTCCAAATTGGATTGAGTTTGTTCCTAAGCTAAAAATTAAACTTGTAACCTATAAATACATGATGTAAGGCATAAAATAATAGGGGATTATATAGTTTAGATTAGAGATACACTCCATTAGATTAGAACATAACCCTAGTTCTTATTAGTTTTGGAGGTTGAAGCAACTTGGAGACCATTGAAGATCAAGAGCAACAGCAAGAGGGGAGCATCAGATTTGCTGACAACAGATTCTATTCTCTTCTCTTATCATACTTTTATCTTTTAATGTCTATTCAGTTGTGGATTCTTGGTTTCCATTCATTAATTATGAACTAATTTTTTTTTATCAAGATTTCAATTGAAATTTTTATGGCTATGAATTAGTTATTCATTATATTCCAGTTATTTATGTTAAAGTGAGTTGTTTATCTTGTCTTGTGCATATTGCTTAATTATCTGATCAGTAATTACTTTGTTACTCTAGAAGGAATTGGAAGAGGAATTCTAGGGTTAGAACTGGGCATGATATCATGTGACTTAGTTATTTGCAAAGTGAATAATTAGATTTGTGAATTGAATGGAAATATTTGTTCACCGCATGTAACACATAAGGAATTGGAATTGAAGGAGTTTAATTCAATTGTTTTGCATAGGAATATAGCAAGATTAATCTGGATTAAATAGAAGGCAATTGATCACTTGGAAAAGGACTTTTGGCATTTGAGAATTCTTGTTAACAATTCAGTAGGCATAATAATTGGGATAATTGGATAATTGATTTATAGTTCATAATTGGGGATATTGTAGTCTTAATCTTTATTTAGTTGAATTAATTTTAGAGTAATCTAGTTTTAATTGATTAATTTAGTTTTCTTAATTAGAAAAATAACGATTTGAGATTATTTAAATAAATTTAGTTTGGTTAAGAATTAGTACTTGGTGATTTTTATTAAATAATTTCTCGTGGGAACGATACTCTACTTTCACTTTATTACTTGTTGACCGTGTATACTTGCACGTATTCATTGATTGCGAAATCGATCAACATAGGGTTTGGTCCCAATTGTGGTCTCAAGAATTTTATACACACCTAAACATCCATCCTAAGATTGAGAAAGACAATTGAAGACCTTCACACTTATGCGCAGCGGAAGCGTGATACATACAAAATATTTTTCTCTCAATTCATGTAAAACCTAGCTCCCCAAATATATCAAGCTCATAATAATCCATGTTTGGTTGATCCAAAAGAGCTCGATCATGAATTAGTTAATCATAATGGCGTTCAAAAATTTAAGTGGATATAATTTTTTCATGATTATGGTAAGATCGTGTCAATCTTAAGCTTAATTATGAGACATGATGAATTAATTATCACAACAAAGAGAATAAAATGTTGTAACAACAAAAAAAGAAAAAAAGAAAATGTTAAAGAGTGAGTAATTAAGAGGGCTATAGCCTATAGTATCATTAAGGAGTTAAAATGGAATGGGGGCCAAGGTCAGTTTCCATGTGGTCTGACTTATGAGTACCTCTTATGTCGCTAGAGCCCCTAGCAACACCCTGACAAATGACAACCATTTCTGTCTATATATTGTTAATACTACATTTATACTTATAATATACTCCCACCTTCTCATAATATATTTAGATAATTTTATTTTTTTAAAATTATTTAATATTTTGTAATTTAAGAAAATTAATTATAATCTTTTTAAAATTATCTCTCATTAAAAAATATTATAGACAAAAAAATAAGATAAATATATGATAAAGAATATTATAAATAATTAATATTAAATTTAATATTATTTAATTATTTTTTTAATTCTTATGTACAACTCTAAAACGTTATTTATTGTTAGATAGATGAAGTATAAATCTAATTATTCCTACATATATGCACCTTATTTCTCACGAGTCTATACATAATTTATTGTTCCGTTTGGTTTGGGGCGATTCCTCACGTGTCCAGCCTAGATTTCGAATTATATTTAAAAAATTCTACTCAGATTCGACTCGTCTCGAATATTTAGTACTCGAATTCGATCCGGCTCGACTCTAATATTTATTCAAACTATTCACGAGCTTCAACTTTAAACTCGAATTCGAGTCTCCACATAATAACTAGTTTTATAATAAATATAATTATAAATTAAATTTGTTATTTTACTTAAAAATGAGAAAATATATTTATTATTACACTTTACAAATATAAAATCACAATTAAAATTAAAAACAAAATAAAATAATAACTAATTATCTTAATTTGATTTAAATTTGTATATATAATAAGAGAATGTATCGAACATCTAATCGAATATGTATTAACCGAGTATGTATCGAATCACAATCAAAAATTCGAGTAGTTTGAATCTTAAATGAGTCGAGTACAACATTGCTCAGATTCTACTTATATTTTTATCCGAACTGTAAGACCCCGAATTTTATGAAATAAAAGTATTTAATTTTTCTTATAATTACTATTCAGTAAATGGTTAAATTGATAAAATTTAAGTTAAGAGTGATATATAAATTTTTTTCCAAAATACACAAGTGGTTATAAAATATTCATTGTTGTCGGGGAATATTCGTTTGGTCGTGGAATATTCTTTCTGTCGGAGAATATTCGTACGACGGCGTAGCCATTTGTGGGCCCCATAACAGAATAACTGTCGGATGAAGAAAACGATAAAATTAAGTTTTTATAAATAGTAACGTAATCGTTATCGTTAACACTGTTGGAATACCTGGTTGGTAAAATAAAGTAATACGCGTTGTTGCACAGTAGCACATAGTATTACACAGTATTTTTGAATGATTGATTCTTACGTAAGAAGGCACTAATCAATAATTGTTACAATAATTACTGTTCAATATTTTATTTTATTGATTCAATAATTGTTGCGTTGATATTTTATATTATTGTTGTTTCAATAATTATCAATGCACAATATTTCTCATTATCAGATCAATAATCCGTATTATTTAAATAATATTATTAGATAGCATTATTGGTAATGTCTAGAAAGTTCTGTCAAGGAAAGGTTTGGTCACCTAATTACGCGTCAGTAAGGAGAAATTCTTATTGAAAAACCCTCTCTTTCCTGAGAACGGCCCGATTGTCATAATTGTGATTCTGTAATATTATTTGTGAATAATTAATTATTGATTTATTTGATAATAAAATATTTATTTGATGTGGATATAGATGATAAATTTATTTATGTGGTTATAAATGAAAGAATTAACGTTGAGGTGTTTTATCAGTATTTTTTCGGATTGGAGGTATTAAAAACTCAAACCAGTGTTCTTAAAGCTTTACTGCGTGAGTTATAATTTTAATCTGACCGTTGGATCGTTGTGATTTTTGGATATGTTATATATATAAGTTGAGTATATGTCCACAAATTTTAAACCGTTAAAAATTAACGCATGATTTGTTAGGAATTTTAAAAGGTGTTGAAACGATGTTTAAAATCATCCGTTTATGGAGATCGGATATTTTAGGTTTGGAATTTAGAAAAACTCAAAGCTACAAAGTTGTAGAGAATTCGATTTCAGGTAGAATGGACATAAAATTCATATTTTTCTGATAAACGGTCTATTTTCTATGAATTGTTGAAGTTTCGGAAAATAAAATAATTTTTATTAATTTATGGGTGGGACCCACTTGGTTATCAACATGTGGGCTGCTGAAAATTGGTTCAAAGTTGGCTGGTGGGTGAGAATTTTCAAAAGGCATGCGTAGAAATGTTGAATAATAATAATAATTATATTTTATTATTTTAGTCTCCTTTGGCGTTCTAGCATTTTTCTATAAATAGGTGCTTATGTTAGAATTGAAAATCACATCAGAAACAAATTTTCTTTCTCTCTATATTATCAAGTATATTTTTTGTGAGTATTTAGATATTTTGAGTGTTGCTCAGCATTATATTCGATATTCAAGTCAGAAGTACTGCTCTTTTGAGGTAAGGGATTTTAAGGGTTATTATGTTTTTCAGTTCGTACTTCTTTCGTCCTTCAGAAAATTCTGGAAAAATTTGAAATGATGTTTTGATAAGTTTTATTAATTGTGTCCAAAAATGGAACTTTTTGGATGTATAGATTAAGAATTATGAATTTTACGGAAAAAGACTATTTTAAAAGTAACCGCTTATAACTCCTTGTGGTTAACTTCAAAATTGATGAAATTTTTATTGGGAGTACATCTATATAATATCAGTGTACTCTGTGAATTTCAGAATTTTTGGATAAAAGTACAATTTATGATAAATGTGTAAATATTCGACGATTTTGGCCATATGAAAAATAGTAAATGAATTTTAAAAATTCTAAGAAAAATATATGTTCAATATGGGGACTATATTCTGCTAAATCTCAGAAAAAAAATATTTTTGGAACTGATTTGGTATTTTTCATGAAAATAGACTAGTTATGAATAAATGAGTTAAATATGTTATGTGAAGGAAGAAAATCGGAAAATAGGATTTTATGCCTTGAGAATCCTATATGAGGTATATGCAGATTTTTTATAAGGGTTTTGATTATTGGTCATGAAATTTTATGAGTTTGGCATTTTAGAATGATTAAATGTATTATTTAATAAAGTGTAAACAATTAAAATAAATTATTTATAAGCTTAAGAAATATTATTCTTTCAATATCACTATGCTGAAATATTGGTATAAATTTTATTGTAAAATTTTTACCTTTTTGTGTCGGGTTTACTATTCATGAGTTACTATTCACGAGTTACTATTCACGGGTATTATTCACGACAAAATTGGTTTCTTTTTCTAACCAAATTATAGTTGATTTTTGAATATTACTCTTGAGATTAAAACTATATGTTGATCATATTATTTTTATTATCATATATAATATTTCTATAATCCTAATGATGATATTTTTCTTTGACTTGAGTGTAAAGATGGGTAGATTTTTGGTATGATCATGACTATGGGTTCTCTTTGGCCAATAGTGCAAAGATGAGTTATTGACTGATATGATCATGACCATTGAATTTACAATTGAATATTTTTAGCTTAAGTGCAAAGCTGAATTAATCAATATGGTTATAATTATGGTTTATATAAATTCTGAAATGATTATGTATTTCTTTGAGATGTTAATATCTTTGGCATGTAGTGCAAATATGAACTGTTAATGAATATATTTGGCATGTAGTGCAAATATGAACTGTTGAGAAATATCTTTGGGTTGTAGTGAAAAGATGAATTGTTAATGAATATCTTTGGCCCGTAGTGCAAAGATGACATGTTGTTGAATATCTTTGGCCAGTAGTGCAAAGATGAACATATGTTGAGATGAACATGACCAACTGGTGATACAAATGAATATCTTGGCCGTAGTGCAAAGATGAAATTATTAGTATGATTATGAATAAGAAATATGATTTGGTGTAACCATGATCTTTGATGTTTCAGGTAAAGATAGGTGATGAAAATTATCTTCGTCCTGGATGAGAAGAGGAATTTAGAACTACAATTATGATTATGTGTTATTTATATGATTGTGGATCAGAATTGTTGATTGATGTTATAGGGATAAAACATTGTTGGTGAATTTTTAACATGGAGAAGATAATAGACTTTATAGTCTATTTGACTCTTCTAATGGATTGCTCGTTCCACTGCAACTATGGTTGAAATTTTTATCATCTACCATATGTTCTAAATCTCTGATTTATTATTGATGAAGGCTATTGATAATTTAATTATTTTTAGTCATGATATTCTTTACTGAGCTAGTTGTGCTCACCCTTTTGCTTTACAATTCCTTTCAGGTAATAAGAGTGTAGCTGGGTCGAGTGGGGGTAATAGGGGAATAGAACGGTGGTCTCTAGCTGTGGAGTTCTCCCTAAACAGTATAGACAAGTGTGTTGTATACATCTTTTAGTATTTATATTTGGTGAATCATATAGGGAGAGGCGAACCCAACGTTGGAAGGGTGTTTTGTCACTATCATACAAGATGTCTAATGACATACAACCTCGTATCATCATAAGACAGAGATGTGCTCATCCAGTTGCTGAGTATATTTACGAGCACTACCTATATAATCTTGGTGTTTTTTTGAAGTATAATTCTCAATTTGAGACAGTGGAGATAATTATAAATCAAGAGAAGACTCACCATTGGGAAAAATATGATAGTAATCTTCTCGTTTTTCTTTGGGGTTTATTGGGTCAACCAAGGATAATTCTTTGGCCATATAATATCTATCATAACCTAGAAGCATGGCCTCTCATGTATGAAGGTTTCCTTGAGCACTTCCCAAAGATTTTAGTTTCTAAAATAGTTTTTGACTATACCTTTATGTAAGGTGTCACTGTGAGGTGTTGTCCACGGTTGGGACATGTGTCACATTTGGTATATATATGTATCCAAACTCACAGTATATGTGTTGTTGTATTTTGTACGACAATTGTTATAATAAAATTATAGTTGTTTTCTGTACCATGTATTTAGCGACTCAGAATGAGTTGGATGGAATGGACCTATTTTGGGGTTGTCACAGTTGGTATCAGAGCTTAGGGATATGGTCTCTGGCGGAGATCGGAGAATATGACTAGGACGGGAGAGATGAGTAAATTCTTCGCTAGTTTGTCCTACCTAAGCTTAAATTGTTGTTTTTTCATAATATATGGATATTATGTGATACGTTAATTTGCTTAATTAACCATTGTTTTATGGCAGTATTTGAGAATGGCTGCTGAGAATGTTAACAATGGAGTGAATGAGACCGCAGGGATACCTATAATCACCAACCAGGATAATGTGATGTCAGACGAACAAGGAATTAGAGAAATCCATGTGGTGAGTGAAGAATTGATAGTTGCACCCGAGATGGTCGCAGAGGTAATAGCTGAGAGTGAGGAAGAAGAGGAAGAAGAGGTACCTGAGGAGAATTTATTAGAGGTATTATATGATTAAAATGTAGAATTTCAAAATCGTATTCATGAGTTAGAAGAACAGGCTAAAGAACGACAGGCGGTCGTGGAACAAAAGAATGCAACGATTCAAGCTTGTTTTACCCGATATGTGATGTTTGAACAGAAGCATTCTTTGGCAGAGTATAAGATGATAAAGATGGAATCTGAGCTGAAAGATGAAAAAACTGAACGAGTGAGAATAAGTGATGCATGGGCAAAAGCCGCACGTCACGTGGATATTGTTGAAAGAAATGTCCGATCTAAGAAGGCTAAAATAGATGACATTAATTTCTCTTTTTGGAAAGCAATTGAGAGAACCCAACATCGTGTTTTGAATTACCCTGTACATAGCGGTCAACCTGAATTCGATATGGATCGAAGATTGATGATTCAGATCATGAAACAGGAGTATGACGAGGCAGTTGAGGGAGAATTATGTCCTATAGAAAAATATATTCCAACGGTAGTGATGACGCCAAATGCTGCACCAGACAAGTCAAAGTTGGGTAGTTTGAGGGATGGCGGTTGTCATGACTTCCCAACAAATGAGGAACCCAAATGAAGTTATCACGGGAGATGAGCAATGGAGAAATCATGATGACCGGGGAGATAAAATCTGAAATGGAAGCAAGGTATTCTCAACTTTTTGAAATACCAGGTACGTAAATTTCGGGGATGAAATTTCGTAAGGAGTGAAGATTGTAAGACCCTGAATTTTATGAAATAAAAGTATTTAATTTTTCTTATAATTACTATTCAGTAAATGGTTAAATTGATAAAAGTTAAGTTAGGGTGATATATGAAATTTTTTTCAAAATACACAAGTGGTTATAAAATATTCATTATTGTCGGGGAATATTCGTTTGGTCGTGGAATATTCTTTCTGTCGGAGAATATTCGTACGACGGCGCAGCCATTTGTGGGCCCCATAACAGAATAACTGTCGGATGAAGAAAACGATAAAATTAAGTTTTTATAAATAGTAACGTAATCGTTATCGTTAACACTGTTGGAATATCCAGTTGGTAAAATAAAGTAATACGCGTTGTTGCACAGTAGCACATAGTATTACACAGTATTTTTGAATGATTGATTCTTACGTAAGAAGGCACTACTCAATAATTGTTACAGTAATTACTGTTCAATATTTTATTTTATTGATTCAATAATTGTTGCGTTAATATTTTATATTATTGTTGTTTCAATAATTATCAATGCACAATATTTCTCATTATCAGATCAATAATCCGTATTATTTGAATAATATTATTAGATAGCATTATTGGCAATGTCTAGAAAGTTCTGTCAAGGAGAGTTTTGGTCACCTAATTACGCGCCAGTAAGGAGAAATTCTTATTGAAAAGCCCCCTCTTTTCTGGGAACGGTCTGGTTGTCATAATTATGATTCTGTAATATTATTTGTGAATAATTAATTATTGATTTATATGATAATAAAATATTTATTTGATGTGGATATAGATAATGAATTTATTTATGTGGTTATAAATGAAGGAATTAACGTTGAGGTGTTTTATCAGTATTTTATCGGATTGGAGGTATTAAAAACTCAAATCGGTGTTCTTAAAGCTTTACTGTGTGAGTTATAATTTTAATCTGACCGTTGGATCGTTGTGATTTTTGGATATGTTATATATATAAGTTGAGTATATGTCCAAAAATTTTGAACCGTTAAAAAATAACGCATGATTTGTTATGAATTTTAAAAGGTGTTGAAACTATGTTTAAAATCATCCGTTTATGGAGATCGGATATTTTAGGTTTGAAATTTGGAAAAACTCAAAGCTGCAAAGTTGTAGAGAATTCGATTTTAGGTAGAATGGACATAAAATTCATATTTTTCTGATAAACGATCTATTTTCTATGAATTGTTAAAGTTTCGAAAAATAAAATAATTTTTATTAATTTATGGGTGGGACCCACTTGGTTATCAACATGTGGGCTGCTGAAAATTGGTTCAAAGTTGGCTGGTGGGTGAGAATTTTCAAAAGGCATGCGTAGAAATGTTGAATAATAATAATAATTATATTTTATTATTTTAGTCTCCTTTGGCGTTCTAGCATTTTTCTATAAATAGGTGCTTATGTTAGAATTGAAAATCACATCAGAAACAAATTTTCTTTCTCTCTATATTATCAAGTATATTTTTTGTGAGTATTTAGATATTTTGAGTGTTGCTCAGCATTATATTCGATATTCAAGTCAGAAGTACTGCTCTTTTGAGGTAAGGGATTTTAAGGGTTATTATGTTTTTCAGTTCGTACTTCTTTCGTCCTTCAGAAAATTCTGGAAAAATTTGAAATGATGTTTTGATAAGTTTTATTAATTGTGTCCAAAAATGGAACTTTTTGGATGTATAGATTAAGAATTATGAATTTTACGGAAAAAGACTATTTTAAAAGTAACCGCTTATAACTCCTTGTGGTTAACTTCAAAATTGATGAAATTTTTATTGGGAGTACATCTATATAATATCAGTGTACTCTGTGAATTTCAGAATTTTTGGATAAAAGTACAATTTATGATAAATGTGTAAATATTCGACGGTTTTGGCCATATGAAAAATAGTAAATGAATTTTAAAAATTCTAAGAAAAATATATGTTCAATATGGGGACTATATTCTGCTAAATCTCAGAAAAGAAATATTTTTGGAACTGATTTGGTATTTTTCATGAAAATAGACTAGTTATGAATAAATGAGTTAAATATGTTATGTGAAGGAAGAAAATCGGAAAATAGGATTTTATGCCTTGAGAATCCTATATGAGGTATATGCAGATTTTTTATAAGGGTTTTGATTATTGGTCATGAAATTTTATGAGTTTGGCATTTTAGAATGATTAAATGTATTATTTAATAAAGTGTAAACAATTAAAATAAATTATTTATAAGCTTAAGAAATATTATTCTTTCAATATCACTATGCCGAAATATTGGTATAAATTTTATTGTAAAATTTTTACCTTTTTGTGTCGGGTTTACTATTCATGAGTTACTATTCACGGGTACTATTCACGACAAAATTGGTTTCTTTTTCTAACCAAATTATAGTTGATTTATGAATATTACTCTTAAGATTAAAACTATATGTTGATCATATTATTTTTATTATCATATATAATATTTTTATAACCCTAATGATGATATTTCTCTTTGATTTGAGTGTAAAGATGGGTAGATTTTTGGTATGATCATGACTATGGGTTCTCTTTGGCCAATAGTGCAAAGATGAGTTATTGACTGATATGATCATGACCATTGAATTTACAATTGAATATTTTTAGCTTAAGTGCAAAGGTGAATTAATCAACATGGTTATAATTATGGTTTATATAAATTCTGAAATGATTATGTATTTCTTTGAGATGTTAATATCTTTGGCCTGTAGTGCAAATATGAACTGTTAATGAATATATTTGGCATGTAGTGCAAATATGAACTGTTGAGGAATATCTTTGGCCTGTAGTGCAAAGATGAATTGTTAATGAATATCTTTGGCCCGTAGTGCAAAGATGACATGTTGTTGAATATCTTTGGCCAGTAGTGCAAAAATGAACATATGTTGAGATGAACATGACCAACTGATGATACAAATGAATATCTTTGGCCGTAGTGCAAAGATGAAATTATTAGTATGATTATAAACAGGAAATATGATTTGGTGTAACCATGATCTTTGATGTTTCAGGTAAAGATAGGTGATGAAAATTATCTTCGTCCTGGATGAGAAGAGGAATTTAGAACTACAATTATGATTATGAGTTATTCATATGATTGTGGACCAGAATTGTTGATTGGTGTTACAGGGATATAACATTGTTGGTGGATTTTTAACATGGAGAAGATAATAGACTTTATAGTCTATTTGACTCTTCTAATGGATTGCTCGTTTCGCTGCAACTATGGTTGAAATTTTTATTATCTACCATATGTTCTAAATCTCTGATTTATTATTGATGAAGGCTATTGATAATTTAATTATCTTTAGTCATGATATTCTTTACTGAGCTAGTTGTGCTCACCCATTTGTTTTACAATTCCTTTCTGGTAATAAGAGTGTAGCTGGGTCGAGCGGGGGTAATAGTGGAATAGAACGGTGGTCTCTAGCTGTGGAGTTCTCCCTAAATAGTATAGACAAGTGTGTTGTATATATCTTTTAGTATTTATATTTGGTGAATCATATAGGGAGAGGCGAACCCAACGTTGGAAGGGTGTTTTGTCACTATCATACAAGATGTCTAATGACATACAACCTCGTATCATCATAAGACAGAGATGTGCTCATCCACTTGCTGAGTATATTTACGAGCACTACCTATATAATCTTGGTGTTTTTTTGAAGTATAATTCTTAATTTGAGACAGTGAAAATAATGATAAATCAAGAGAAGACTCACCATTGGGAAGAATATGATAGTAATCTTCTCGTTTTTCTTTAGGGTCTATTGGGTCAACCAAGGATAATTCTGTGGCCATATGATATCTATCATAACTTAGAAGCATGGCCTCCCTTGTATGAAGGTTTCCTTGAGCACTTCCCAAAGATTTTAGTTTCTAAAATAGTTTTTGACTATACCTTTATGTAAGGTGTCACTGTGAGGTGCTGTCCACGGTTGGGACATGTGTCACATTTGGTATATATTTGTATCCAAACTCACAGTATATGTGTTGTTGTATTTTGTACGACAATTGTTGTAATAAAGTTGTAGTTATTTTCTGTACCATGTATTTAGCGACTCAGAATGGGTTGGATGGAATGAACCTATTTTGGGTTTGTCACACGAACTATTTTTAATGCTCAAATTTAGATCATATTATTAACGAATCCGAGTCTCGTTCGTATTTTTTCGAATCGAACCCGAACTGTGTTGACTCGTTTACAACTTTAGTTATTATGATCGGATATAGGATAAACCCTCTTACCAAGCCCTCGACTTGATATATATATATATATATATATATATATATATATATATATAGGGTCCGGATCCTGTAAGGGATTCCTTACTTTCTTAAAATGATGGATTTTTTTTACTTTTTTTTAAAATAACTAAAAAAAAAGTTTAATATTTTATGGAACTGAAATTTTTATATAATACAGTGTTTTGAATGTGATTTGAATACGTATAACAAAATAGGTATGTACAGTGTGTGCAGACTGTACATATATTTTTTGGTATAGGTATCCAAATTACGTCCAAAATATTATATTATAGAAAAATTTTAGTTCTATAAAATATCAAACTTTTTTTAGTTGTTTTAAAAAAAAACAAAAAAGAAAAGAAAAGAAAAAGTCCCTCATTTTAAGAAAGTAAGGGATCCCTTACTTGATCATTTCTGTATATATATATATATATATATATATATATTAAATTAACATTATATATAATTATGTAATTATTTAAATTATTTTATTATAAATATATAATATTTATAATATAATACGTTGCTAGTAATAAATTGTCAAGCTTACTTAGTCTAATGAATAGAATTACCAACACCAATATAGAATGATTCTCGTTGTATCTACTCATTTTAATTTCCTCAATTTGAAAATTTCATAAATTAATTTTAAAAAGTAAAAATATGTCTTTATTTAGAGTAACAATCACTTAATATTGTTTAATGAACATGTGACAAAACTTTATTATATTATTTTTGTAAGACCCCAAGTTTTACGAATAAAATGAATTTTTTATAAATATTATTTTTGAATATTAGGGAATAAATTTGATATAATGTTATAGTTGTGGGTAGTATTTATAAATTCTGTAAAGTATGCAAGTTGTTATATTATATTCGATTGGTCGGCAAATATTCGTTTTAGCAGAGAATATTCGTACAACGGCGCAATTATTGGTTGACCCCACAACGGAATTATTGTCGGATGAAGAAAACGACAAAAATATTTTTATAAAAATAACGGCGGAAGTTTTACCATTATACTATTGAACTACTCGGTAGTAAAAGTACAGTAATACGCGTGGTTGTATAGTAGCACACGGTATTGATTATTAATGCTTACGTGAGAAGTCACTCAGTTTTGTTTCAGTAATTGTTGCATAGTATCTCACGTTATTTGATTCAATTATTGTCGATATTTTATATATTATTAAATCAATAATTGAGATGACAGAGTTATTAATATTATTATTTGCAATATTAACGATGTCTAGAAGTTCTGCCAAGTAGAGGTTTGGACACCTAATTGCGCGCCAATAGGGTGAAATCCTTATTGAAAAGCCCCCTCTTTCCTGGGAACGACCTGGTCGATTAATATTGTGAATTATAATAATGATGATACATGTTATTAAGAATATTGAAAGAATTTTATGAAGTATTTGTTGTAAATTTTACTTATTATTTGGACCCCCATTTACTCATTTTTTAAAATAATCGGTAGAGTAAATATATATGTATGTATTATATATATATATATATATATATATATATATATATATATATATATATATATATATGTATGAAAGAGACTTGTGGGGGTAGAATTGGAAAATGTGTGTGTCTGTGCGTTTTACGCCGGACCTGATTTCGTCTTTATTATTCTTTTGGAATATCCGGTCTGTGCGTTTTACACCAGACCTGATTCTATTATTTATTATTCTGTTGGAATAACCTGTTTATGCGAAGTACCGCATGCATGGTGATTTTTGTTGTTATTTTATTCTTTATTATTCTGTTGGAATATCCTGTTGGTGCGTATTACGCCTGACCTGGTTCCGTTATTTATCATTCTATTGGAATAACCTGTCTATGCGAAGTACCGCATGCATGATAATTTCTTTTGTTATTTCATTCTTTATTATACTCAGTTGGTTAAAGTTTTGACTTCTATACTCCATAAAATTAATGGAATATTCTTGATATTTGCGCTTCATCTATTATCTTTTCATGAAAATATTCTTCTGAGCATTCTTGAATTTTACTTTCCAAAGAAGTGTCATGTTGACAATTTGGACGTTATTAGTTTCTGGATAAAATAATTCTTGAACTTGTTTTATTGAGTTCTTATATCATTGTCACCATCCTCATATTTATATTTTGTTGAAAGTCATCTGTGGCCTGTAGTGAATAGATGGACTTGGTATGATTATGACCAGAGATTATTCGGTGTAATCATGATCGTAATGTTAAAAATGATGTGGTAAAAGTCCTCATTGACCTGTAGTGCATTGATGGACAGTTGTTGGCATGATCACGACCATTGATGAATACACTAATATCCTTAGTCCGTAGTGCATGGATAAATTGTGGTTGTGATACTAATGAATATCCTTGGCCCGTAGTGCATGGATAAATTGTGGTTGTGATACTAATGAATATCATTGACCGTAGTGCAGGGATGATGTGGATTATTTATTAAGCTGAGTCACAGCGATAAAAGTGATAAAAACTTTTTAAATCATAAAAGATAGTAGATTTTATTCTCTACTTGACTCTCTTTTAATGGATTGCATGTTCCGCTGCAGTAAAACTTGATGTCTATTGTATTTTATCAGTTTAACACTGTTGAGGACTAATGATAATTTATTCTACATTATCTTAGTCATAATATTTCTTACTGGGCTAGTTGAGCTCACCCTTTCTTTCACTGTTCTCTTCAGGAAATGAGAACGTAGCCGGGACTAGTCGGTGAACGGAGTGATGATCCGAGATGGTGTCTTAGTAGTCCTCAATATTCTGTTAAATAGTGTGATAATAAATGTAATGAGGACTAAATTGAGTGTGGATATTGTCTAGATGACAATATTTGTATTAAAACTCACAGCATGTATTTTGTTGTATATTACACGACTGTTGTATAATTAAGTTGTATTTGAATTTTGTACCATGTATTTGGTGACTCAAGATGAGTGATGTATACCTATTTTGGGGGTGTCATAGTTGGTATCAAAGCTTAGGTGATCCCTGGCTGAGATGTGAGATAAGAATTAGGAGGGGAGAGACGGGGAATTCATTCGCTAGTATGACCTACCTAAGTTTATTTGGTATTTAATTGGTCGGTCAGAGTATAGGGATAATATGTGATATGTTAATTAACCCTTATTTTGTGGCAGTGTTTGAAAATGGCATTCGAGAATGTTGAGAACATCAATGGAGCACAGGAGACCGTTGAGTCTCCACATATCAATAACCAAGACAATGTGCAACAGGAAGGCGACAATCCTCATGCAAACAACAACACTGACCAAATGATGAACGATGGAATGTTCAAAGGCTTTCTGTAATTCAAGCAACATCAGGCGAGAGCGGCTCCTTTCCAAAATGCAGGTGGAAACACTGGCAACTCTCGGACGGTCACGGCCAAACAGTTCAAGGAGTTGGGACCATCGGAGTTTTTTGGAGAGCCAAAACCACTTAAGGCGGAGACGTGGATAAAGCAGATCAACAAGATATTTGATGTCTTGGGTTGCTCCGAGGAGCAAAAGGTTCTCTTTGCGATTTTCATGTTGCGGGCAGAGGCGGATTACTGGTGGGAATCTGTAAAGCATACTCAATCTGCCGCACTGAAGATGTCTTGGGAGAAGTTTCAAGAACTGTTCAACTACAAGTACTTTCCTGAAAGTATTCGTCACATGAAAGAGGTAGAGTTCATTAAACTAGAGCAAAACAACATGACCGTGTCGTAGTACGAAGCCAAGTTTGCCGAGCTGTCCCGGTTTGCGTCCCATTTGGTTGATAATGAGGAGAGAATGACGCGAATGTTTTTAAGAGGTTTGAAACTCGAGATACGTCAATATCTTATCTCTCATAAACTGTGCTTGTATTCAGATGTTGTTAATAGGACTCAGTTATTGGAGCGCAATAATAAGTCAACCCAACCAAAGGAGAGCAGCCGACAAAATGATAATACCAGTGATAACAGTCATCGAAGCAGTGACAATAAACGTGGAGGGAATCAACATGCCAGAAATGGTAACCACTTCGGTGGTAATCATGGCCAAAATAATAAGAATGGACATTTCAAGAAAAGAAGATTCAACAATGATGGAAAGACGTCAACATCAACACCTGTCGTTAAGGAAGGAGAACGACTCAAATGTGGAGGGGAGGGACACATCAGTCCAAACTGCGCGAAGCCCTACAAAGCATGTTACAATTGTGGAAGAGAAGGACACCTGACCCGGTTTTTTCGTGCACCGAAGACAAGTCCAGCTGGGATGGAGGCAACAAAGACTGTCCCAGATAAGACAAAACCAGTAGTTCAAGGGAGAGTGTTTATCGTGACCTCCCAGAAAGCAAGAAACCCGAACGAGGTCATCACGGGTAAGCTTATCATAAACTCTAGCGAAGTATATACCTTATTTGATACCGGTTCTACCCATTCTTTTATTTCTCCTACTTACGCTCAATGTTTAAATTTGACTCTGGAGAAATTAGACTTTGACTTATCTGTTGAAACTCTATTGTGAGAAACCTTCATTACATCCACTATTTATAAGTCTTGTTTGGTTCAAATCGGTACCCTCACATTACCTGTCGATCTTATTTCATTGAAAATACTTGCATTTGACGTAATTCTAAGAATTGATTGGTTAACTACTCATCATGCAAAAACTAATTATTTTCGTAAGGTTGTTAGCTTTCATATTCCTAATCAACCTATTATGAGAATTCAAGAAACTAAACCATTAAAATCAATCACTGTCATATCAAGCCATAAAGCTATTCGTTTATTGAAAAACGGATGTCAAGCTTTCTTAGCTCATGTCACGGATCTAAACAAAAATACGTCAATTTTGAATGATATTTCTATTGTTAATGAATTTCTTGACGTATTCCCTGAAGAACTTCCTGGCCTACCCCCAGAACGTGAAATTGAATTTTGTATCGACCTTGAACCCGGTACAAACCCATTTCTAAAGCCCCATATCGAATGACACCTATTGAACTTCAGGAGTTAAAGACCCAACTGCAGGAATTGTTAGACATTGGCCTTATTCGTCCTAGTACTTCTCCTTGGGGTGCTCCTGTTCTATTCGTGAAGAAGAAAGATGGGAGTATGCGACTTTGTATTGATTATCGGGAGTTGAATCATGTCACCATCAAAAATAGGTACTCATTGCCATGTATTGATGACTTGTTTGACCAATTGCAAGGCGCCAAATTCTTTTCAAAGATTGATCTTCGTTCCAGATAACACCAATTGAAGGTTAGAACCGATGACATTCTAAAAACGGCTTTCAGAACTCGGTACAGGCATTATGAATTCCTAGTCATGTCTTTTGAATTAACTAATGCTCCTGCTGCCTTCATGGATATGATGAACCGAGTATTCAAGGAATATTTGGATAACTTTGTGGTCGTCTTTATTGATGACATCCTTATTTATTCTAAAAACCATGAAGATCATGAGCAACACTAGAGGCTGATACTCCAAAAGCTTCGTGAATATAAGCTTTATGCCAAGTTAAAGAAATGCGAGTTCTGGCTTGAGGAAGTAGCATTCCTTGGGCATGTGGTATCAAGTCATGGAATATCTGTTGACCCGGCAAAGATTGAAGCCATTTAAAGCTGGGAACAGCCTAAATCAGTGACTGAAATACGTAGCTTTCTTGGCTTAGCTGGTTATTATCGGAGATTCGTAGAATGGTTTTCTCGAATCGCTACTCTATTAACTCAGCTGACTCGGAAAGATACAAAATTTGGTTGGAACGAGAAATGTGAGAAGAGTTTTCAAGAACTCAAGAGAAGACTCATTTCAGCATTTGTTCTGATAATACCATCTGGCTCGGAGGGATTTGTCATCTACAGTGATACTTCAGGCAAAGGGTTAGGATGTGTTCTCATGCAACATAGGAAAGTCATAGCCTATGCCTCTCGAAAACTCAAAGAATATGAGAGGAATTATCCTACTCATGATCTAGAGTTGGCAGCTGTTGTCTTCACACTTAAAATTTGGAGGCATTACTTGTATGGGGAGAAAGTGGAGATCTTTACGGATCATAAAAGCCTCAAATATTTCTTCACCCAAAAAGAACTCAACATGCGATAACGACGTTGGCTTGAACTGTTGAAAGATTATGATCATACCATCTAATACCATTCTGGAAAAGCAAACATGGTAGCTAACGCATTGAATAGAAGATCATATGCGGGTACGAGTGCGATATTGTCAACGCAAAGGCCCATTTTGTATGGCTTGCAAAGGATGAAGATAGAGATAAAGACTCCAGGGACCCATGTGATGATGACGAATATACGAGTAGAACCGATTTTAATCGATAAAGTTAAAACTACTCAAGCTACAGACCTGGAGCTGATACGTATGAGGAAGAAAATGCAAGAAGGTTCTATGCCGGAAGCAAGAATCGATGAAGAAGGAATACTTCTAGTCAACTCCAGAATTTGTGTTCCTAACAACCCTAATTTAAAGTATAAAATTATGATGGAGGCGCACAATAAACCATTTGTAATCCATCTTGGGAGTACCAAAATATATCGTGATCTTCGACATACATTTTGGTGGAGCAATATGAAGAGAGAAATAGCGTTGTTTATCTCAAGGTGTCTAAATTGTCAACGAGTCAAAGCAGAGCATCAAATACCAAAAGGTCCATTGCAACCACTTGAAATTCCAGAATGGAAGTGGGAGCACATTACCATGGATTTTGTTACTGGTCTTCCCAAGGTTTCTCAAGGCATAGATGCAATTTGGGTCATTGTTGATAGATTGACCAAGTCTGCTCATTTCTTACCTATACGAGAAACTTATACACTTGAACGTCTTGCTCGTATGTACATAAACGAGATTTTAAGACTGCATGGTATGCTAGTATCCATAGTTTCTGATCGAGACCCAAGATTCACTTCACGATTTTGGGTTAGTTTGCAAAAATCTACGGGCACAGATTTACGATTCAGTTCGACATATCATCCTCAGACGGACGGACAATCAGAGAGGACTATTCAAACTCTTGAAGATTTATTAAGACTATGTGTCCTTGACTTCAAGGGAAGTTGGGACAAGTTCTTACCATTGGTGGAGTTTTTCTACAACAACAGTTATCATGCAAGTATTGGCATGACTCCATTCGAGGCATTGTATGGAAGAAAATGTCGTTCTCCAGTATGCTGGGGTGAGGTGGGTGAATCAACATTGTTGGGACCGTAGTTGGTACGTATGACTACGAAAAAGATTCAAACGATCCGAGAACGTATAAAAACCTCACAAGACCGACAAAAGAGTTATGCTGATCTTCATCGAAAGGACGTGAAATTCGATATTGGAGATCATGTGTTGTTACGTGTTGCTCCATGGAAAGGAGTTACGAGATTTGGAAAGAGAGAAAATCTCAAACCTCGATTCATTGGCCCATTTTTAATCCTCGATCGAGTAGGGACTGTAGCCTATAGACTTGCTTTACCCCCAAGTATGTCTCGTGTTCATAACGTTTTTCATATATCCATGTTACGTAAATATGTGAAAGACCCGAACCACATTATTGAGTTAGAACCAGACGAAATAGCCGAAGATTTAACGTATGAAGAGGTTCCTGTTCAAATCATGGATAAGAAGGAACATATTCTACGCTACAAGGTTATACCTCAAGTTAAAGTTTTATGGACGAACCACGATGTTGAGGAAATGACCTGGGAGTTAGAATCTGAAATTAAATCAAGGTATCTTTACCTCTTCGACATACCAGGTACGTACCTTAATTTCGAGGGCGAAATTTCATAAGGAGGTGAGATTGTAAGACCCCAACTTTTATGAATAAAGATAAATTTTCTATAAATATCATTTTTGAATATTAGGGAATAAATTTGATATAATGTTATAGTTGTGGGTAGTATTTATAAATTCTGCAAAGTATGCAAGTTGTTATATTATATTCGATTTGTCGGGGAATATTCGTTTTAGTATGTAATATTCATACAACAGTGCAATCATTGGTGGACCCCACAATGGAATTATTGTCGGATGAAGAAAACGACAAAAATATTTTTATGAAAATAACGGCGGAAGTTTTACCGTTAATACTGTTGAACTACTCAGTAGTAAAAGTATAGTAATACGCGTGGTTGCATAGTAGCACACGGTATTGATTATTAATGCTTACGTGAGAAGTCACTCAGTTTTGTTTCAGTAATTGTTGCATAGTATCTCACGTTATTTGATTCAATTATTGTCGATATTTTATATATTATTAAATCAATAATTGAGATGAAAGAGTTATTAATATTATTATTTGCAATATTAACGATGTCTAGAAGTTCTGCCAAGGAGAGGTTTGGTCACCTAATTGCGCGTCAATAGAGAGAAATCCTTATTGGAAAGCCCCTTCTTTTCTGGGAACTACCTGGTCGATTAATATTGTGAATTATAATAATGATGATAAATGTTGTTAAAAATATTAAAAGAATTTTATGAAGTATTTGTTGTAAACTTTTACTTATTATTTGGAACCCCATTTACCCATTTTTCAAAATAATCGGTAGAGTATATATATATATATATATATATATATATATATATATATATATATATATATATATATATGTATAAAGAGGACTTGTGGGGGTAGAATTGGAAAATATGTGTCTGTGCATTTTACATCGGACCTGGTTTCGTCTTTATTATTCTGTTGGAATATCCTGTCTATGCGTTTTACGCCGGACCTGGTTCCGTCTTTATTATTCTGTTGGAATATCCTGTCTGTGCGTTTTACACCGGACCTGATTCTGTTATTTATTATTTTATTGGAATAACCTGTCTATGCGAAGTACCGCATGCATGGTGATTTCTGTTGTTATTCCATTCTTTATTATTCTGTTGGAATATCCTGTTAGTGCGTATTACGCCTGACCTGGTTCTGTTATTTATTATTCTGTTGGAATAACCTGTCTATGCAAAGTACCGTATGCATGGTGGTTTCTTTTATTATTCCATTCTTTATTATACTCAGTTGGTTAAAGTTCTGACTTCTATACTCCATGAAATTAGTGGAATATTCTTGATATTTGCGCTTCATCCAGTATCTTTTCATGAAAATATTCTTTTGAGCATTCATGAATTTTACTTTACAAAGAAGTGTCATGTTGACAATTTGGACGTTATTAGTTCCTGGATAAAATAATTCTTAAACTTGTTTTATTGAATTCTTATATCATTGTCATCATCCTCATATTTATATTTTGTTGAAAGTCATCTGTGGCCTGTAGTATATTTTGTTGAAAGTCATCTGTGGCCTGTAGTGCATAGATGGATTTGGTATGATTATGACCAGGGATTATTCGGTGTAATCATGACCAGGGATTATTCGGTGTAATCATGACCGTAATGTTACAAATGATATGGTAAAAGTCCTCATTAGCCCGTAGTGCATTGATGGACAGTTGTTGGCATGATCATGACCATTGATGAATACACAAATATCCTTGGCCGTAGTGTATGGATAAATTATGGTTGTGATACTAATGAATATCCTTGGCAGCAGTGCAGGGATGATGTGGATTATTTATTAAGCTGAGTCCCAGCGATAAAAGTGATGAAAACTTTTTAAATCATAAAAGATAGTATATTTTATTTTCTACTTGACTCTTTTAATGGATTGCATGTTCCGCTGCAGTTAAACTTGATGTCTATTGTATTTTATCAGTTTAACACTGTTGAGGACTAATGATAATTTATTCTACATTATCTCAGTCATAATATTTCTTACTGGGCTAGTTGAGCTCACCCTTTTTTTCACTTTTATCTTCAGAAAATGAGAACGTAGCCGGGACTAGTCGGGGAACGGAGTGATGGTCCGAGATGGTGTCTTAGTAGTCCTCACTATTCTGTTAAATAGTGTGATAATAAATGTAATGAGGACTAAATTGAGTGTGAATATTGTCTAAATGACAATATTTGTATTAAAACTCACAGCATGTATTTTGTCGTATATTACACGACTGTTGTATAATTAAGTTGTATTTAAATTTTGTACCATGTATTTGACGACTCAAGATAGATAATGTATACCTATTTTAGTGGTGTCACAATTTTCGCTTTATTCTTTCTATGAGTTTTTTCCGAGATTGAATGTAACTAGAACTATATAAGTTGAGTTTAATAAACTCCAAGTTTTAGTTTGTGTTGTCAATTATGACTAAGAAAAAAACATGGAGTTTTGAAAAATAAACTACTCCCTCTGTTCTCAAAACACAATAAAATATAATTTACATATATTTTAAAATAAATAAAAAGTGTAAAAAAGTTATAAATTTATCCTTATTGATCCCACATACAAGATTACATAAAGTGGTGAATATTTTTTTTAATATTAATGGATCCCCATTAAATGATATATTTATCCTTCACTGTATGTATTTTATCTTAACTTTTTAAGGACTAAAAAATTATACCTTTAGTCGATCTTTTAGAGATGGAGAAAGTATTAATTTTTTGTCTAAAAACAACTCATTATGTGGAATGCATGGTCCAACAGATAGATTAACCACTACCACTTGAGGAGAGCAGATCATCTGTTTTTAAATTCTTATCCCTTTGTGTCTTTCTATTTAAATTTTAATAAATAGTCTTTTACTTAACACTAATTAATTTTAAAATTAAATAAAAAGACACGTGTCAAAATTTTAGTGAGAGAACACAAATAGAACAAAAAATTTGAGGATAAAGAAGTAATGAAAACTTATTGCCAATTTTCAGTACACTTTGGGTAGGAGTTTAAAAGCAAAGGGTTAATTTCCAAACCAATTTGAAAAGTGAGATAAAGAAGGTAAGGAGTAATTTTCTTTTAATAATTTCTCTTTTCCTTTTTTTATATATTTATATATGAAAACTTTCAAGAACGGTGTACAACAAAATTTCATTGAACAAACTGGTCGTACGTACTTGTGTGAATTTCTTAATTATATCGATTAATTTTTTTTCCTGTTGGTGGTTGTGTGATTGGCTACATGGGAATATCTATCTACCTTTTACATTATTCAATTCCACATGCATGCAAAAAGTGACATATGTAATTATGTAAGCATACAATAGTCTTGGGATATTTTGGTATACTGTTCAATATTTCCTTCCGTCTTTAAAAAGATAAATAAAGTATAAATTTCAGACGTACATATTAAAAAAAATTAATAATAAAGAAAAGAGAGTAAATAAAAATTTTAAATTTATTTTTAGTGATTTTATAAAATTTATAAAGTAATGAGAAATATTATTTTTTTTATAATAAAAGACACCACTAAATGACATAATTATCTTCACTTTATGTATTTTAGTTTTGCTAATCGTTTTAAGGACATAGATGGCTGGGAATTTTCAAAAATAAGGAAAACATGAAGAACTTAAATAAATAAAAAAGTATAATTAAAGAATTTATATGTGGGTCACTATCCATAAAATTAGTGAGAGAGAAAATAGAGACTCAATCCCATTCCATTATTCCATTGAACAGTATCCCTTTTGTTTTCTCGAATTCCAACCATTCCCTGCAGAACAACCCTCCATTATATCTCTGGACCTCCTTTTTCATTCCCCATTAGAAAAAAGATAAGGAAAAGGAAATCTCTTTTTCTCCTTCTCTCTACTTTTCTTTATTTTTGTGGAAAGGTCTCTGATCCTTCTGCATCCTTAAATGCACAACTTTTCCTTTCCATTACCTTTTCCTTCATAACTTCATCTCCCAACCCAAAAGACTCTGTTTACTTCTTCTTTTCCTTCTTTTATAATCAAACCCTAGCTAGCTTTGCTATATCCTACTTCCTACCAAAAGCCTACTACTTCTTTACATACATATAGTAGTAATATATATATATATATATATATAACCATGCAAATCATAAGGCACTCATGATATAATCACAAATTTAATTACACTTGGAGCCCCTCATCTTCACAACTTTCAAGAATTTCCTCATTTGTCAAGAAACTTCTTAATATAATGACAAGTACTACATCTTCAACTACGCCTGATCTTTCATTACAAATTAGTCAACCCACCGCTTTAGATTGCAAGACGAAAGAACTTGTGATGATGATAAAATCACCCTACAGTGAGTGGAGCTCAACTACAACAGATTCCGGTAGCAGCGGAGGAAGTGATTTAAGCCATGAATATGGATTCAGCTTGCCACCGGAGATGAGGGCTTTTAGTCATGGGCCTAATTTGAGTTTAGGGTTAGAAATGATGGCAGCTAAGTTTAAATCCTCCACGGCCTCTACAACTAGGGAATATTCATCATTATCAACCTCAAATTTATGGCCGTGATTTCAAAAGAAGTTCAAGAATGATGAATGGGGGGGTTAAACGGAGCGTTAGGGCTCCTAGAATGAGATGGACTTCAACTCTTCACTCCCATTTTGTTCATGCAGTTCTGCTCCTTGGTGGCCATGAAAGTATGTTAATCAAAACCCCAAGTATATTAATTCCTAGATTAGACATTTTACATTTCATACTTATCTTGATTTTTGACCATATTAAGAGAATTTAAATCTTGATAATTAATGGCATAAAAACTTTTTCCTAGTAATTCCGGCATGCATACAAACTTGCTAGAATACTCTACTCATTGTCAATTAATTTTTGAATCAGAAGTTTTAAAAGATTCATAATTATTTTTTGTTACTAGAAAGAATCCCCAAAAAAAATAGACATTCCTGTTTTTATCTCTGTCTATTTTCTTCGTTCTATAGCTAATTTATAATGAATAAATGGGTTGTATATGTCACAGGAGCAACACCAAAATCTGTGCTAGAGTTGATGAATGTGAAGGATCTAACTCTAGCTCATGTGAAGAGTCATCTACAGGTGGGGTTTACAATTTTCAATCACTACAATGTTGACAATAAGAAGAGAAATTGATGTGTGTTCTGATTTTCACGGTTGCTTAATTTCGTACATTTTTGTGTGTGTCCTATATATATGTATTACATTGCTATGATTATCTTCTAGTGGGGGTGGAGTACAATGGGTAAGAGGACTAAAAGGCATTTAGAGGGGAGTAATCTTAGCAATGAGGACTTTTTCTAATCCTTTTTTTCTGTTGGTGTTCATGCAGATGTATAGAACAGTGAAGACCACTGACAAAGGACCAGGTATAATTTGGATTTTTCTCTCTCCAATAAGGACCCCATTTCCCTTCCACTTCTCTATTATTCTCTTTGTTTTTAAGCTTGATCATGATCCTTTGCTTGAAAATCTTGCTTCTGTCCTGCAATAAATGTCATAATTGGTGTTTTTTTTATTTATTTTTATTCTGCACTACTTAAAATGATTCAAAAGTAATTCTAATTTTGTTCTAATATAACTTTATATCATCATATAGGCTTAATCCTGAATCGCAAAAAATAAAAGTCAGTTATGTGACATTCTTTACAATATTACATATTTCACTTTTTCTATTGTTCTCTTTGTTTTAAGCTTGTTCAATATTCTTTGCTAGCAAATCTTCATTCTCTGCTCTGCAATGAGTGTGACAAATGGATTTTTATTTTTACAGTTTCTAATAATTTTATATCATAAGAGAACTAATTTAGAATTAAAATCAATTATGACATTCATTGAAGGACACATTATACAAATAAGCGGAATGTGGTGTTCCGTGTTTGATTGCATCTTCATGTATCTTCACAACTCATCTCTTAATATTGCATCTTAACAACTTACGTCTTTGTATTAAGAGATCCTCTAAATAATTAAAATATAAATATAAGTCTAAACTATTCAGAGAATTTTTTAATATAAATATGTGAGATGTTAAAATATATTAAAAAATAAACTATTAAGATGATTTAAGATACGAACAACATCTAATATTTTCAATTATATGTTAGTGGTAGTGGTTTAGATATGACCGACTGACTTAATATTTTCCTGGGGTGTCTGATAAAGTAAGAGCAATGGTTCTCCATGATTATAAATGCTGCAGGGCAAGGGCAGACAGATATTGGATTGAACCAAAGGACAGGGCTAGTAGAAGAAGTTGATGAGGCCTGTGACAATCTGCCTTCTTATTCAATCAACCCATTATTAACACCAATACCAACTCCAACTATAATACAGAAATCCCAGAGGTACTATTTATTTCCATTCTTCTAATGCATCATTACTATTTGAAAATAAAAAAAAAATTACTGACTTACATGAAGGCATCGAATCAATGCAAATTTCAAACACCTTACTCAACTTGCTCTGGCCAGCAAGTTGTCTTTTTTTGTTAATGGTGTATATAATGTGAGCTTAATTAATTTAACTAGTGAGAAAGGATATATATATATATATATATATATATATATATATATATATATATATATATAGTTGCAATTAAATACATTGATTTGAGGAACAAATATATATATATGACCTAGGGTTTTGTTTTGTATGTGTAGAGTAGTGATGAACTAACAAGCGCCATTCTACCATTAGATTATGAATATACAGATCTCAAGGTAATCTAAAAAGTCAAGGAGTCGGCTCGGATCTTGATGTAGTTGTATATGTAGGGTTGGTATAATACTACTCCTACTAGCTAGAGTATAGTACTTAAATTATATTAGTGAGGGCATTCAATGTTTAAATTTTTTGGCTTGATTTAGTTGACCTCACTCGTGGACATGCATGGGACGGCTATGAATATACTCTTAATACAAGCATTATTGTAATCTTATTTCATTCTATATTGTAACTTGTTACAAGGGACAAAGCATATATATGAGTATATATCTACTATATATATATATATATATATATATATATATATATATAATGCATGGGTTCTATATTCTCTCTAATGCTGGCTCCATTAATTGCCATTATATTAGATAGAAAATTTTAGTAGCTTTATTTTCAAAGGGTATCCTGACCTCTAATAACACTATATTAGATCAAAAATAACTTGAGTGGTGCTTTATATATATGATCACAAATTCATGTCGACATTAAATATAAACTTATGTGGATACATGAAATAAGAGGGTGTAAAAAAAGGGCATACATAATACTGTTCTATTTTATATTCCCATGTTAGTTTGTAATCTACATTCAACATAAAATTAATTAGCAACATATAAATCATTTTCCAAATATCTTTTAACTCCTTTAAATATAACGTAACTATTGAAATTGATTTTTCTTTATATAATTCAAGTCATATCTAGTACTACAAGTTTTGTGATTATTATTTTTCCAAAATCATGAGCAGGGTTTCATGGTTATCATCCTTGGAGACAAGCCACTCAAGTGAACAAAATGCATTAAGTTATTCTCATATCCGAAATTTTTTTGATCCTAAGGTATGATCGATCAAGTCAAATGAGTTTAATATTAATTAATTAAAAATTACCATGCGGTTTACGGCATGTTAAAGTAATTGAAAATTTAATTTAATATTAGATGTTGATTAAATTTGTAGGTGGAAGAACATGTCCATGTGTCCGAAAAGGAGAAGGAGAAGTTGGGAAGTTTACTTAATCTAGAGTTTACCCTAGGAAGACCGAGTTGGCAAACTGACTGTGCTGGATCCTAAAATGACCTTACGGTTGGTTCTCATGCATGCAAGTGTTAAATTTTAGCTACGTACTAATTAATTAATCATCTCGTTCTGATCTGATCTGATCGGATCGGATCTAGCTAGTAGTATTATGTTATTCTCTGAAAATGGTGCATGCATTTGTCCCAATTTCTCTAATTTTGTCTCGAACGAAGAAATTATCCGAGGAAATTAATAATATCTAGGCAATATGTTTGATGCCTTCGGATCGGATTATATATTTATAATTTGTTTGGAGGAGCCTTTGTGTGAATAATTAATTAATTATGACTTGTCGAATTCATGCGTCTAATTAATTTCCTATCCTCCACAATAATTAATCATGCATGAAACGGTTTCAGTTTATATATGATATGATTCTAAGTGAAGGATGGTAGGTCATTTTGCAGGCTTAAATCCATTGAAATATTCAGTTTTCAGGTGATAGGTCTATATATTGAGCAATACCATCTCAAGACGAGATCTGCAGGCCTTCTTGATACACTGTGTGACACTAGTAAATATATATATATATATATATATATATATATATATATATATATATAGGGAGATGATCCGTGGAATACGTTAGCCAGAGGGACTTTTTCAACTAACGCTCATCCAGCCGTCCAAAATTAGAGTGAATGGCCAAGATGAGGGCCCAGCCGCTACTCCCTCTAGCGGCCAGTCAAAACGACCGTGTTTTGACTGGCCGCTAGAGGGAGTAGCGGCCAACAATAAAATTTTGGCTTAATTACATTATCCTGATTATTCTTAATTATCTTTATACTTATACTTATTAACAAATTATCCTTATACATATTACTTATTAATCAGTAAAATAAAATAATAAAAAATTATAAGGATAATTATAAGGATAATCAATAATTATAAGGATAATTATAAGGATAATCGATAATTATAAGGATTATTAATTATACTTATAAACACAATGCATAATGTATAATTATAAGGATAATCAATAATCCTTATACATTATGCATTGTATTTATAAGGATAATCAATAATCTTTATAATTATCGATTATCCTTATAATTATCCTTATAATTATTGATTATCCTTATAATTATCCTTATAATTTTTTATTATTTTATTTTACTGATTAATAAGTAATATGTATAAGGATAATTTGTTAATAAGTATAAGTATAAAGATAATTAAGAATAATCAGGATAATGTAATTAAGCCAAAATTTTGTTGTTGGCCGCTACTCCCTCTAGCGGCCAGTCAAAACGACCGTGTTTTGACTGGCCGCTAGAGGGAGTAGCGGCCAATAAAAAAAATTTTGGCCGCTACTCCCTCTAGCGGCCAGTCAAAACACGGTCGTTTTGACTGGCCGCTAGAGGGAGTAGCGGCCAATAAAAAAAATTTGGCTGGCCGCTAGAGGGAGTAGCGGCTGGGCCCTCATCTTGGCCATTCACTCTAATTTTGGACGGCTGGATGAGCGTTAGTTGAAAAAGTCCCTCTGGCTAACGTATTCCACGGATCATCTCCCATATATATATATATATATATATATATATATATATATATATATATATATATATATAAACAGAAAAACATAAGCTTGAATTGATCTCTGATCATTTAATCCATTACTTTTCGAAAATAATAAAGTTATCTATCGAGCTATATATTTGAACTCGGCTTGAATTTATTCCATTAAGGCTCTCCTACTTGTACCATAAATATGTAATTAAAGCTTGAATTTCAAGTTAGGTTTGTTCCTGAATTTCAAATATATATGATACATATGAAATTAAGCTTTCTATCATTTATATTAGAAAAAGGATATTCTGGATTACAGCCAAGAAAAAGAAGAAGGGAAACAGGCCAACTTTAGAGGGACTAGGATACTCTCCATTTTAAATGAAATGGAGAGTTTTCACTCTTTGTATATTTTTTATTATCACTTTGTGAGCCCAAATATAAAATTAGAGCTTACGTGTGATTTAAAGAATTAAATAAATCGGGAGAAGTCTCCACGTGTTCCGAGGCAAAAGGTTCGTGGAGACGACTCATTTTGGGAATTGATTGAGGGATTGGATTGGTGGCTAGAAGGACATTATGATTTAGGCATTACTTATGTAATTAAGGGTATTCTTGGAATTTTTACTGAAATCACGTGCCAAACACAAGACCCAGACATGTGCAAGGCACGTGACCATTTTTTAGGAAACTCTATAAATACCCCATTTCATTTCAATTGAAAGGACTTTTGATTCTCTCTGAACTAAAGACTTTGAAGAAGGCTCTTGAATCCTAAGAGTCCTGCCACGTGTTACTCGAGCAATTGTTTACCTGTTCTTCTCCCCTCTTCAACCACTCAATCAAGACCGTACTCTTTGTGGATTTCTCTCTTCCTCAGTCAACACGAAATCCTAACCCTAATAAGGTACGGTTTCCTTACCTACATTTATTTGGCGACTCTGCTGGGGACAACCTTACCCAGCAGGGTATATTGAACACCCGCCACAATTCCCAAAGTACAATGGAGAGAAAGGGAATGCAAGAGAACATATAGCCAGGTTTGTAGAGTCGATGTCTCCGTGGTTGGGTTATGATGAAGTAATCAACCATAACCTCTTGCTCCGTGAGTTCAGTAAAACGTTGACAGATAGTGCATTCAGTTGGTACTATAATCTAGAGAAAGGGTCAGTCCAAGATTGGGACGATTTGAAGTTACAAATTTTTACGAGGAGAAAAGTTTTCCAGATTGCGAATCCCAGGGGCTATTACATGCAGGGGCTATTGCATTCATGAATTTGTACGAGCAGTGGGTAGAACATGGAGTTGTAAAACCTCCCAGGCCCAGATTTGTTGTAACAGAAGAGATAAAGAGGAGACCAAACTTCTGTGTATACCACCAGTACACCGTACATTCCACTATAGATTGTTACAGTCTACGAAGGATTTACCATGAGAAATTGGCGGCAGGAGAAATCGAACGGGAAGGAGGAAACAACGTACTGGACAAGCCACTTTCTAACCAGAAGGGGAAAGAAACGTACAACACTATTACTCATAGTGAATCACCAGAGGGAATAGAAGTGGAGAAGATGGAGAACACAGAAAGGATGGAGGACGATTCTGATCCAGGTCTCCAGGTGACCGCATTGATGAACAGAGCTAAGTTCAGAAATTTTTTTCGATCAGATCGGATTGACCAAGGAAGCAAGGATAGAAGCGACCAATGCAATCATCAAAGCTGCCGAAGCACAAGAGACTTGCATGACAATCAACAAAGGGTTTGTGAAGACGGTGGAGGAGGAAGAGAACAAAATCACTTTCTCTAAGGCTGATAGAGAGGTGAGATATCCACATAATAGACCACTATATGCGACAACAATAATTAATGGCATAGAAGTGCGGAGAGCGTTCATCGATAATGAAACATCTGTAAACATCATGCCTTACACCGTCAAACAGTTAGGTATGCCAGAGAAGAAGATAGTGAAGGAAAAGACAAACATCACGGGGTTCGCTAATCAAAGTACGAGAACCCTCAGATACATCAAGGTGGATATGCAAGTAGGGAAGATCCGAGGACCTGTGATGTTCCATGTAGCAGAGGTTGACGCAGCATATCATGTGTTGCTAGGAAGAGCTTGGCAGAATGATTATGGGGTGGTACCATCAGTTTTTCATCAGGGCATAAAGGCAATTTGGAAAGGCAAGAAGGTCAACGTACCAGCGATTTGGGCCAGAGGAGGCATATATCACTGAAGCAGCTTTCTTCGATGATGTCGCCGAAGAAGGAGAAAACCATATTGCCAAGCCTGATTCTCTAAAGCTAGCAAGCTGGGAGGAGGTACAAGAGGACAAGTTTGTGCCTGTGAAAAAGGAAAAGAAACAGACCTTAGAACAAGGTGAATGTTTCAAAAATAAAGACCCAAGAAAGCGGGCAACAGACTCGGAGGATGCCCAAAATATAATCAATGCCAAACGGACAGCGTACTGAGAAGCTGACAAAGTAAATAAAAGAAAAGAAGAACAGAAGACAAAGTGGGAAAGAGTAATCAAACCCGATGGAAAGATAGTGTTTCGCCTGTGACGGTGCAAGGGGGAGGAGCTCGAAGGTATATCCAAACCTGAGGGCTCAGGAGGCCCCCCCACTCTAGTAGCAACAAAAAGGAAGAAATCGTGCAGCAGAAGGTGGAACCAGCTCCGGAATGTTTCAAGGACCAGCCAAAACCTCAACAAAATGAATTAGAGGAATTTGATCTGGCAACATGAGAAGGAATGCCAAAGCCGACTTACATTAACAAGGAGCTGAACGCCAACCAAAAGTAAGAGCTGGTGAAGCTACTACGAGAGTATGGGGATGTGTTTGCTTGGAACTATAATGAGATGTCAGGGATTGACAAGGAGTTGGTAGAGCATGATCTGAACTTAAGCCCTGGAGCTAAACCAGTGAAGCAAGCGCCTCGCACCTATGCACCAGAAGTTGAAACACAAATAAAAGAAGAGATAAAGAAGTTGTTAGATGTAGGATTCATCAAACCAATTCAACATCCAGTATGGTTATCCAGCATGGTACTAGTAAAGAAATCTAATGGGCAGTTGCGAATATGCGTGGATTTTAGAGACTTGAACAAGGCGTGCCCAAAAGACATGTATCCGCTATTTAATATAGACACTTTGGTGGAAGCAACAGTAAATCATGAAATGATGTCATTCATGGATGGGTTCATAGGCTACAATCAGATAAAAATGTCCGTAGAGGATGCGGAAATGATAGCCTTCCGTACCCCGTTTGGAAATTTCTACTATGTATTAATTCCATTCGGGTTGAAGAATGCTGGAGCAATTTACCAAAGGGCAATGCACGCCATCATTCACGACATGATTCATGACATTGTGGAAGACTATGTGGATGATATAGTGGTGAAATCTAAAAAGGAGACAACCCACGTAGAGGATTTAAGAAAGGTGTGTGAACGTTGTCGCAGGTATAAGTTAAAGATGAACCCGAAAAAGTGCGCCTTTGGGATGACAGCTGGAAAAGTTTTGGGCTTCTTGGTGCACAACAGAGGTTTGGAGGTAGACCCAAACAAGGCAAAAGCTATTACAGATATGCCCCCACCAAAAACGTAGAAACAGTTGAAGAGCTTTCTAGGGAAAGTTTCCTACATGAGGAGATTCATGCCAGCATTAGCAGAAGTCACGGAACCTTTCAGAAAGTTGCTAAAGGGAAAGACAAAATGGGACTGGGGGCAGGACCAACAACAAGCCTTCATGAAAGTAAAAAAAATTTTGGCCTCGGCGAAAACGATGGTAGTACCACAGAGAGGAATACCATTACAGCTGTATATCACATCTACCGCAAAGTCTGTAGGAGGATTGATCACACAAGAGGTAGATGGGTAAGAAAAGCCTGTTTACTACAACAGTCGAATAATCAGAGGAACAGAAACCAAGTACTCACAGTTGGAGAGACATTGTCTGACACTGATGTTTGTCGCACAGAAAATGCATCATTATTGTGACACCCCTAAAATTAGGTATACATCACCCATCTTGAGTCGTCAGATACATGGTACAGAATTCAAATACAACTTACTAATACCACTGTCGTGTATAATACGACAAAATACAACTGTGAGTTTGAATACAATAATTGTCTACTAGAGATCATACAAACTCAAAAGGAGTCCTCATTACAATTATTAATACACTATTTCTCAGAATAGTGAGGACTACTAATGCTATCCTCTGGACCGTCACTCCATTCCCCGACTAGTCCCTGCTATGTTCTCATTTCCTGAAGAGAACAGTGAAAGAAAGGGTGAGCTCAACTAGCCCAGTAAGAAATATTATGACTAAGATAATGCAGAATAAATTATCATTAGTCTCCAACAATGTTAAACTGATAAAATATAATAGACATCAAGTTTAACTGCAGCGGGATAAGCAATCCATTAAAGGAGTCAAGTAGAGAGAATTGAATCTACTATCTTTTATGATTTAAAAGTTTTTCATCACTTTTATCGCTGAGACTCAGCTCAATAAATAATCCACATCATTAAATCATCCCTGCACTACAGGCCAAGGATATTCTTTAGTATCACGACCACGAATTATCCATGCACTACGGGCCAAAGATAATCGTGTTTTCATCAACGGTCGTGATCATGCCATAAAACAATTCATCTTTGTTCCCTTGGCCGAAGAGAATCCATAGCCATAATCATACCAAAAGCTGTCCATCAATGCACTACGGGCCAATGAGGACTTTTAATTTTCACATCATTTGTAACATTACGGTCATGATTATACCGAATAATCCCTGGTCATAATCATATCAAGTCCATCTATGCACTACAGGCCACATATGACTTTCAACATAAACATGAGGATGATGACAATGATATAAGAATTTAATAAAACAAGTTCAAGAATTAATTTGTCCATGAACCAATAACGTCCAAATTGTCCACACGATACTGTTTTGTGGTGTAAAATTCAAGAACGCTCAGAAGAATATTTTTCTGAAAAGATACTGGATGAAGCGCAAATATCAAGGATATTCTACTAATTTCATGGAGTATAGAAGTCAAAACTTTAACCAACTGAGTATAATAAAGAATGGAATAACAACAGAAATCACCATGCATGCGATAGACCGCACAGACAGGTTATTCCAACAGAATAATAATAATAATGGAACCAGGTCAGTTGAAATTCACACCGACAGGATGTTCCAACAGAATAATAAAGACGGAACCAGGTCCGGTGTAAAACACACAGACAGGATGTTCCAACGGAATAATAATAAAGACGGAACCAGGTCCGGTGTAAAACACACAGACATGATGTTCCAACAGAATAATAAAGACGGAACCAGGTCCGGTGTAAAACACACAGACAGGATGTTCCAACGGAATAATAATAAAGACGGAACCAGGTCCGGTGTAAAACACACAGACAGGATGTTCCAACAGAATAATAGAAGAATGTCACCAAGTATAGGGTAGACCGCGTATACAGGTTATTCCAACAGAATAATAAGAAATGGAATAACAACAGTTCTCTTCATGAATATGAAAGAATAACACTCCTTACCGTAACAGAAACTGAATATAGAAGTAGTGAAGTAGCAGAATACTCTTCTTCTTTCTCTCTATAATTTTCTCTCTATAGTTTCTCTCTCTAGAGTTTCAATGAATTCGTAAGAAAATAATGAAGGAATGAGCTTCTATTTATAGGAAAATGTAATGCATAGTAACTAATCCATGAACGGTCCAGATTGATTTACTTTAATCTTACGGTCCATATTTAAACAAAAATCTTTTAAATAAAATATAATATATTCTATTTATATAAAAAGATTTTTACTATGCAAACACTATGCAAAACACTATGCGACACTATGCATAATAAAATATAATATATTCTATTTATAAAATAACTTTAATAAAGTATTCTGTTTTATATAAAAAGATGTTTCTATTTTATTACGTTAATAATACGAATAAAACAAAACGTCATCATCGCTATAATAATTCATATTATTAATCGACAATAATTGAATCAAACTGAGCGACTTCTCACATAAATATCAATAATCAATACCGTGTGCTACTATGCAACAACGCGTATTACTGTACTTTTACTACCCAGTAGTTCAACAGTATCAACGGTAAAACTTCCGCCGTTATTTTCAATAAAATATTTTTGTCGTTTTCTCAATCCGACAATAATTCTGTTGTGGGGTCCACCAATAATTGTACCTTCGTACGAATATTTTCCGACACAAAAAATATTCCCTGACCAATCGAATATAATATAACAACTTGCATACTTTGCAAAATTTATAAATACTACCCACAACTATAATATTATCTCAAATTCACACCATAATATAAAAAAATTATTTCGAGAAAATTAATTCTTTATTCATAAAATCTGGGGTTTTACAATCTCCCCTCCTTATGGAATTTCGCCCTCGAAATTTACGTACGTACCTGGTATGCCAAACAGGTGAGGATACCTTGACTTCACTTCAAATTCTAACTCTTGAGATATAACCTTTGAGTGTTGAATACGATTCTTCTTATCCAAGATTGTAACACGTATCTCTTCAAACGTTAAATCATCCGCTATCTCATCCGGTTCTAAATTAATAATGTGGTTCGGGTCGTCCACATATTTACGTAATATCGATACGAAAAAAAAAACGTTATGAACACGCAATATATTTGGCGGTAAAACGAGTCTATAAGTCACAGTTCCTACTCAATCAAGGATTTCAAATGGGCCAATAAAATCAATCGTTTAGACTTCCTCTATTCGTCAATTCTTGCTTCTAAAATAACGCCCTCTTGAACCTTCTTAATTCTTCACATTCTTCAGCTCCGAGTGTGTAGCTTGAGCGGCTTTAACTTTGTCGATTAAAGTCGATTCTACTTGTATATTCGTTATCTTCACGTGAGTTCGTATATTCGAACTTGTAAACGCATACGATCTTCTACTCACACGTCAGCTACCATGTTCGCTTTCCCACGATAATATTGCATGGTACGATCGTAATCTTCAACAGCTCGAGCCAACATCTTTGGCACGTTATACGTTCGTTTTAGGTGAAGAAAATATTTGAGGGTTTAAGAAATGGGTTTTGTACTGGTGTCAATACCAAATTCGATTTCACGCTCTGGGGTAAGCTAAGAAGTCTTCAGGAATACGTCAAGAAATTTATTAATGATAAAAATATCATTCAAAACTGTTACTCCCATTCAAGACTTGGATAGTACGTCACATTGATACCAACTGTGAATTCTATCCCTTAACCTAGATAGCACCTCACAATGATACCTATCAACTTGTTATCGTTATTCACGACGTCGCCTTCAGAAAGTCTGGCTTCGGTCCATTCCACACAAGGAAGTCATCAACAAAAGGATCGAGGCTATTTACTTATGGCTTGATATGACAATGATTGAATTTAGTGGTTTGGTTGCTTAAATTCGCATAATAGGTTGGTTAGGAATATGAAAGCTAACAACCTTACGAAAAACATGATGAGTAGTTAACCAATCGTTTCCTAAAATAGCATCAAAGACAAGTATTTTCAAAGAGACAAGATCAACACGTAACGTGAAAGTGTCGATTTGAATCAAATAAGATTTATAAACAGTGGAGGTAACGAAGGTTTCTCCCAATGGAGTTTCAATAGATAAATCAAAGTTTAACTTCTCTGGAGTTAAGTACAAACATTGAACACAACTAGGTGAAATAAAAGAGTGAGTAGAACCGGTATCTAACACAGTATAGACCTCGTAAGAGCTTATGATTAACTTACCCGTGATAATTTTATTCAGGTTCCTCGTCACAAGAGAAAAAAAAAACTCTCTCTCTTAAACTACCGGCTTTGGCTTGTCTGGGACATCCTTTGGCATCATTATCCCAGCAGGAATTGACTTCATCATACGACAGAATCGAGCTAGGTGACCTTCTCTTCCGTAACTAAAGCATGCTTTGGACTGCTGCGTACAGTTTGGACGGATGTGTCCCTCCTGTCCGCATCTGAAACATACGACCGGTGGTCGTTCTTCTTCCTTAACAACGGTTGCTGGTGCTGACGTCTTTACGTCATTGTTGAACCTTCTCTTCTTGAAATGTCCATTCTTATTATTTTGGCCATGATTACCACCGAAGTGGTTACCATTCTTGGTATGATAATTTCCCCCGCGATGGTTATCATTGTTCCGATGGCCGTTGCCACCAGTATGATTATTATCGTGTTGCTGGTCATTACCTTTTGGTTGTGATAACTCATTATCGCGCTCCACTAACTGAGCTCTATTCACAATATCTGAATATAAACAAAGTTTGTGAGAAATGAGGTATTGACGTATATCGGGTTTCAAACCTCGCAAAAACATTCGCGCCATTCGCTCCTCATTATCGACCAAATGGGATGCAAACCGGGACAACTCCGCAAACTTAGCCTCGTACTGCAACACAGTCATATTGTTTTGCTCCAGCTTGATAACTCTACCTCCTTCATGTGACGAATACTTTCGGGAAAGTACTTGTCGTTGAACAGCTCTTGGAACTTCTCCCAAGACATCTTGAGTGCGTCAGTCTGGGTACGTTTTACAGATTCCCACCAATGATCTGCTTCTTTAAGCAACATAAAGGTGGCAAAAGGAACCTTTTTCTCCTCGGAGCATCCCAAGACATCAAATATCTTGGTGATCTGCTTTAACCACGTCTCCGCCTTAAGTGGTTCTGGCTTTCCCAAAAACTCCGGTGGTCCCAGCTCCTTGAACTGCTTAGCAATGACCAACCGTGGGTTGCCATTGTTTTCTCCTGCATTATGAACAGGAGCCGCCTTCTCCCGTTGTTTCATGAATTGCTCCTTAAACTGCTTAGCGGTGACCGTCCAAGAGTTATCAGTATTTCTACCTGCATTTTGGACAGGAGCTGCCTTAGCCTGTTGTTGTATGAATTGCATAAAGTCTCTGACCATCCCATCATTCACCATTTCATCGGTGTTATTATTTTCATGAAGAGTATTGTCCTCTAGTTGCACATTATCCTGATTATTGATATGTGGAGACTCAACGGTCTCCTGTGCTCCATTGATAATCTCAACATTCTTGGATGCCATTTTCAAACACTGCCACAAAACAAAGATTAATTGACATGTAACATAATATCTCTAAACTTTGACCAACTAATTTAAATACAAAATAAATTTAAGTAGGTCATACTAGCAAAGGAATTCCCCGTCTCTCCCCTCCTAGTTCTAGTCTCACATCTTAGCCAGGGATCATATCCCTAAGCTCTGATACCAACTGTGACGCCCCCAAAATTAGGTATACATCACCCATCTTGAGTCGTCAGATACATGGTACAGAATTCAAATACAACTTACTAATACCACTGTCGTGTATAATACGACAAAATACAACTGTGAGTTTGAATACAATAATTGTCTACTAGAGATCATACAAACTCAAAAGGAGTCCTCATTACAATTATTAATACACTATTTCTCAGAATAGTGAGGACTACTAATGCTATCCTCTGGACCGTCACTCCATTCCCCGACTAGTCCCTGCTATGTTCTCATTTCCTGAAGAGAACAGTGAAAGAAAGGGTGAGCTCAACTAGCCCAGTAAGAAATATTATGACTAAGATAATGCAGAATAAATTATCATTAGTCTCCAACAATGTTAAACTGATAAAATATAATAGACATCAAGTTTAACTGCAGCGGGATAAGCAATCCATTAAAGGAGTCAAGTAGAGAGAATTGAATCTACTATCTTTTATGATTTAAAAGTTTTTCATCACTTTTATCGCTGAGACTCAGCTCAATAAATAATCCACATCATTAAATCATCCCTGCACTACAGGCCATGGATATTCTTTAGTATCACGACCACGAATTATCCATGCACTACGGGCCAAAGATAATCGTGTTTTCATCAACGGTCGTGATCATGCCATAAAACAATTCATCTTTGTTCCCTTGGCCGAAGAGAATCCATAGCCATAATCATACCAAAAGCTGTCCATCAATGCACTACGGGCCAATGAGGACTTTTAATTTTCACATCATTTGTAACATTACGGTCATGATTATACCGAATAATCCCTGGTCATAATCATATCAAGTCCATCTATGCACTACAGGCCACAGATGACTTTCAACATAAATATGAGGATGATGACAATGATATAAGAATTTAATAAAACAAGTTCAAGAATTAATTTGTCCATGAACCAATAACGTCCAAATTGTCCACACGATACTGTTTTGTGGTGTAAAATTCAAGAACGCTCAGAAGAATATTTTCCTGAAAAGATACTGGATGAAGCGCAAATATCAAGGATATTCTACTAATTTCATGGAGTATAGAAGTCAAAACTTTAACCAACTGAGTATAATAAAGAATGGAATAACAACAGAAATCACCATGCATGCGATAGACCGCACAGACAGGTTATTCCAACAGAATAATAATAATAATGGAACCAGGTCAGTTGAAATTCACACCGACAGGATGTTCCAACAGAATAATAAAGACGGAACCAGGTCCGGTGTAAAACACACAGACAGGATGTTCCAACGGAATAATAATAAAGACGGAACCAGGTCCGGTGTAAAACACACAGATAGGATGTTCCAACAGAATAATAAAGACGGAACCAGGTCCGATGTAAAACACACAGACAGGATGTTCCAACGGAATAATAATAAAGACGGAACCAGGTCCGGTGTAAAACACACAGACAGGATGTTCCAACAGAATAATAGAAGAATGTCACCAAGTATAGGGTAGACCGCGTATACAGGTTATTCCAACAGAATAATAAGAAATAGAATAACAACAGTTCTCTTCACGAATAAGAAAGAATAACACTCCTTACCGTAACAGAAACTGGATATAGAAGTAGTGAAGTAGCAGAATACTCTTCTTCTTTCTCTCTATAATTTTCTCTCTATAGCTTCTCTCTATAATTTCTCTCTCTAGAGTTTCAATGAATTCGTAAGAAAATAATGAAGGAATGAGCTTCTATTTATAGGAAAATGGAATGCATAGTAACTAATCCATGAACGGTCCAGATTGATTTACTTTAATCTTACGGTCCATATTTAAAGAAAAATCTTTTAAATAAAATATAATATATTCTATTTATATAAAAAGATTTTTACTATGCAAACACTATGCAACACTATGCAAAACACTATGCGACACTATGCATAATAAAATATAATATATTCTATTTATAAAATAACTTTAATAAAGTATTCTGTTTTATATAAAAAGATGTTTCTGTTTTATTACGTTAATAATACGAATAAAACAAAACGTCATCATCGCTATAATAATTCATATTATTAATCGACAATAATTGAATCAAACTGAGCGACTTCTCACATAAATATCAATAATCAATACCGTGTGCTACTATGCAACAACGCGTATTACTGTACTTTTACTACCCAGTAGTTCAACAGTATCAACGGTAAAACTTCCGCCGTTATTTTCAATAAAATATTTTTGTCGTTTTCTCAATCCGACAATAATTCTGTTGTGGGGTCCACCAATAATTATACCGTCGTACGAATATTTTCCGACACAAAGAATATTCCCTGACCAATCGAATATAATATAACAACTTGCATACTTTGCAAAATTTATAAATACTACCCACAACTATAATATTATCTCAAATTCACACCATAATATAAAAAAATTATTTCGAGAAAATTAATTCTTTATTCATAAAATCTGGGGTTTTACAATTATTTTTTGGCACACGAAGTGAAACTTGCAACGAGAACTGACCCGATCAGATACTTGCTAACTAGGCCAGCGTTGGTAGGAAGACCTGTAAAATGGATGATGATCCTTTCAGAATCTGACATCAAGTGTGTAACACCGAAGGTAATCAGATGTCAGGCATTAGCAGACCTGCTCGCTCAGTTTTTGCATGGAGAATATGAACCTTCTTCAGAGGATCTTCCAGGGGGAGAAGTAGAAAAAATTGATGTGGTGGAACTTGGCTTTTGACGGGTCATCCGCAGAAGGAAAAGGAGGAGCAGGTGTGGTATTAACTACCAAGGAGGGAAATGAAGTGGTTCTGTCATACAAATTGGATTTTCCTTGCACGAACAATGAAGCAGAATATGAGGCATTCATATTGGGATTATTAGCGGCTATAGAATTGGGAGCCAAGTGCCTCAAAGTAAAGGGAGATTCAAATCTGATAGTTCAATAAATAAGAGGTCAATTCGCAGTAAAGGAACCTATCTTGGCACCATACCGAACTTTAACACAAAAAGTGATGGAAGCCTTCAAGAAGGTAGTGATTGAGTACGTGCCGAGAGTACAAAACAGACAACCTGATGCATTAGCCACAGTAGCATCTAGAGTGTATGTCAAAGGAGAAGACTTGGATGTGAAGGTAATCAAAAGAATCCTCCCAACCACGGTGCTGGAATTATTCTCCAAAGATTTGACAGAAGATTGGAGACATGCCATCTCTCATCAATTACAAACAAAGGAAGGGAATATATCACCAGCGAAGCTTCAGAAATATCGCATCATTAAAGAAGTATTGTACCATAAAGAAGCAGATGGTGTTTTGACAAGATGCTTGGGGGATTTGTGAAAACCCTTGAGCTACAAGTCGGGCTTTGTATCTCACAATTTCATTTTTCTTATTTCTCTTTCGTACAAATACCCATTTGTTTCCAACCGGGATTACACCCAGCGGTGTTTGGACTACTGGTCTAAATACTTCTCTTTTTAATAGAGATTGTAGCTCAGTTTGAATAACATCTTTCTATTTTGGCTAATCTTTTCTTTTTCGACATTCTTCCACGTTTTGTGGTTCAGGATCCCTGTCAGGAGTCAAAGTAATATCTGATGCTATAGAGAAAGAAAATATATCGTCAATCATGACTTTGCTTCGATCCCATATTTTCTCATCATATACATAATTTATTGAGATCTCTTGGTTTTCATCTCTTATCCCTTCACTGAGGTTTTAAACCTCTCCTGAGGATATTCCCACTCTTGGAATATGTGTTGCTTCTGGAGCGGTTTGTACCTCTTCTGGGGCTATTTTCATTCTTGAAATAAGTTCTACTTCTGGAGTGGGTATTCCTTCAGGGATTCGCTTATTTGCTTTTTGTTTTTGTGGTACAGTGTCTTTTGCACCAACCGGTCTTCCACGCTTCTGGCGTGGTTTAGATTCTTCTATTACCTTATTTGTCAATTTTCCAGGAATTAATTTTTCAATAGGTATTTCTATCCTTGCTGGAGTATTCATTGCAGGTGTATATGACTTTATCATTTTTCTAGCATCATTAAATGTATCTGGCATTTGATTTGAAATATTTTGTAAATAAACAATTCTTTGAACTTCAATTTCACATTGTCCTGTATGAGGATCAATTGAATTTAAAGCTAATGCATTCTATGATATTTCAGAGGGTTTTTTATTTAAAACTTTCTCTCCTCCTAATGGTGGAAATACAGATTTATCAAAAAGACAATCTACATAACGTGCAGTAAAAACATCTGCAGTTAAAGGTTCAAGATATCTGATAATAGAAGGAGAATCAAAACCAACATAAATACCTATTCTTCGTTGGGCTCCCATTTTATTTCTTTGTGGAGGTGCAATTGGAACATATAACGCACTTCCAAAAACTCAAAAGTGTGATATGTTGGGTGTCTGTCCAAGAACTAACTGTAGAGGAGAAAATTTATGAAGAGTCGTTGGTCTTACTCGAATGATGGCTGCAGCATGAAGAATTGCATGACCCCAAACTGAGGTAGGTAAGTTGGCCCTTAACATTAATGGTCGTGCAATTAGTTGAAGCCTTTTTATTAAAGATTCAGCTAAACCATTTTATGTATGAATATGAGGAACAAGATGCTCAATGGAGATTCCAATAGTCATACAAAAATCATTAAAAGTCATTGATGAAAATTCAGCTGCGTTATCAAGTTGAATTGACTTGATTGGATGATCCGAGAACTGAGATCGTAACTTGATTATTTGAGCAAGAAGTTTTGAGAAGGCAAAATTTGGAGAAGAGAGAAGACAAACATGAGACCATCTAGTTGAAGCATCTATTAAAACCATGAAATATAGAAATGGGCCAGACAATGGGTGAATAGGTCCACAAATGTCTCCTCAAATTCTCTCTAGGAATTTTGGGGCTTCTTTATAAACTTTTACTGGTGATGGTCGAACAATTAATTTTCCTCGAGAACACGCAGCAGAAGGAAATTCACTACTAGGAAAAACCTTTTTATTTTCGAGAGTATGACCTGTAGAATTTTTAATAATACGACGCATCATAGAAGTACCTGGATGATCGAGTCTTTCACGCTAAAACATAAAGGATTTGGGATCTATGATTTTTGGAATCATAACAGTATGAGACTCAATTGCTCTAATTTTCATAGTATATAATCCAGAAGAAATTGAATGAAGTTTTTCTAAGATATTCTTTTTTCCAGAAATAATAGAAGTAATGAGAAGATATTCATTATCATTCTCATTGGTTGTTTCAATGTGAAAACCATTTAGTCAAATATCTTTAAAACTAAGCAAATTTCTTCTTGATTTACTATATATAGAGCATTTTTGATAAAAACTTGTGTCTCATTTGGTAGTATGAAACTAGCTTTTCGAAATCCCTCGATTAAATTTGATGTGCTAGAGATAGTTCCTACATTTCCCTTAGCTTTGATTAGTTGTAAAAAATATTTCTCACTTTGAAGGATTGTATGAGTTATTGCACTGTCTGCTAAACATATATCCTCCATATCCATTAAAGATGGTCTGACACATATAAAAACATAAATAGGAAAAGTTACATTTCATATATAATTTTATCCATGATAAACACATACCAGGTCATGCGTAATCCGCAAAGACAGGATATTCCAACATAATATAAAGAATGGAATAACAGAAGAATTTCACCATGCATGCGGTATTTCGCATATACAGGTTATTCCCACAATTTAATAAGAAATGAATACAAAGGATTATTCACCAGGTATACAGTATTTCACATATACAAGTTATTTCCACAATTTAATAAGCGGTAAAAAAGTTCCCACCAAGTCTTATAAGATCAACAAAGATAGATGGTACCATTGTAAATAACATAATTTTAAATTGGACAATAAAATATAAATATAACTTGACAGTTAATATAATAGGCGGCAAAGCCAGGCCAATTGTAAGAATAACATTATACTATTGGTGGAATAGCCAAACCGTTAATATAATAATAAATTGCAAGAATTTAATTTTACCGTCTCAGTTAGTTAGAGCTTCGTGCTGATAACGTGTTATTAAACTTTAGCAAAGTATATAAATATACTCTTACAATTTCTGCATAAATTTAGAGAGAATAAGTAAGAGAGAAAGAGAGAGAAACCTTCTGAGAAGTTCTATTCTTTTTCATTCAGCAGCATTGCCTTATATAGGCAAGCAGAAGAGGAGGTTCACGGGAGGAGAATAGGAGAAGGGGGAGAGTCACGGGGAAAAGCAGAATAAAGGGGAGTCACGGGAAAGGGAATCATATCATAACATTATACTTTTAGTCTTCATCATTTTTATATTATCCTTTCCTTCATCACCTGCTATCCAGAAACTTCAGCTATGCTTGTGAAATTAAAAGCACAAACAATGACATCAGGCCTTAACGAATCTGGTGCAATAGGTTTGCGTAACGATTACCGAGAAATTCAAGTTGCTATTACCTGAACTGGAAAATAAATCAATTTGATGGCGTAATTTTTCCTCTTTAGATTAAGCTTCTCTCCAATATAATATTACTAATATTGTATTCTTTCATCAGCCACGCAAAAGAAATTCAGCCTTTCTATTCTATATATACACAAATAGTGATAAACCACAAAGTATCCTATTAAAAGTGTCATTCTACAAGAATCAATCTCTTTCAAGAAATTATTTTGTTTTAGAACTCTAATTATGGGTGTTTGAAGTTTGAACCAATTTCAAAAATAAAATAAAATAATAAGTAATAATATATATATATATATATATATATATATATATATATATATATATATATATATATATATATATATATATATATAATAGTGAGTGACGTAGTAGAGCAGGATCAATGAAAAAAAATAAAATTGCGCTGCCACATTACTCTATCAAACGCCCTAATTTCAACATCATCTACTGTTTATACTTTATTTCTTGATACGATTTTATTGTGCCTTTTCTTATTTCTATTTGTTTTGTTGTGATCGCTGGTTTTAAAGCATTATTAGATTTTGTTGGTATTGAGCATTGATTTGTTAATGGGGATATATACTTATATATATGTCTTACTATCAGTGGCGAAGCTATGCTATAAATGTAGGGTCAATTGACCCCACTCAATTTTTGAAATAACTTTTAAATTTTTTTTAACCTACTCAATTTTTTGACCCCTACTCAATTTTTGACCCCACTCAATTTTTTTTAATTAGAGAAACCCAAGCGGCCAAGACTCAGTCCTAAAACTTATACATCAATATTCACTACAAAAAAATAGGGCATTGGCGACGGCCACATTAGCGACGGCTATAGTACCGTCGAGAATAATGTCATTAGCGACGGCCACACCGTCGCCAAAGGGGTCCGTCGGTAATGACTATTCCCGGGTCTAATTTGGTGGGAAACTTTTTGCGGGCGTGGGAAAAGTCATGGGCGACGGCCTTGCCGTCTTTAGTGTCGTCGCTAATGAGTCATAGGCGACGGGATTATGAGCGATGGCTATGCCGTCGAGAATGAGACTTGATTTAAAGCCCTAAGCTCGACGAGAGCAACTACTTCTTTTCCTTTCCCTCCCATTTTCAATTTTCCCTCAATCCCTTCACCCCCTTCCCCTCCGGCGACGTCTCCCCCTCCTGCCACCCTCCTGATACCTCCAGCAAAACGCCAGCCTCCTCTGCCATAACTTCCGGCGACCTCAGCTCCTCTTCCTGCCATACCTCCGGCAACGACCCTCCCCCTCTCTTTCCGGTCAGCTCCTTCTCTTTAATTACTCCTAATTTCCCACAACTTGCAATATATAGGTATATATGGTTTCATTATTAATTCTTATTAATTTTAAAATTGTTGGAATTAATTATGTTAGTTACAATATTTGTACTGTTAATATCTAATATTCTTATTAATTTTGTTGGAATTAATTATGTTAGTTGCAATATTTGTACTGTTAGTAGCTAATTAATATATAGTAAAGTTTTTATTTGATGGGATATTGATATGTTAATTGTGTTAGTAGCTCTCATTGTTTATTGTTTAATGCTCTAATGTTAATTGTTAATTGTACGTGTTAGTAGCTAATCTCATTGTTAAATTTTTCTATGGGATTATGTTGTTCTATGTGGAACTTAAAATTCTGTAAATATACAATATGATATATATGATGTATATAAAAAGCTTTTAAAAGAAAGCTTTTAATTGTTTTATTTAATTGAATTTATATTAGACACTGATGATAATTTACAATGTACATAAACTAAGTTAGGTCATATAGTTTTACAATGACAGTTTACAGTGACAGTTTACAATATTCATATAGTTTAGGAAGCTTAGAAACCCGTTTGAGATTCACTTAGTAGGAGTGAATCTCAAATAGTCCCCGTTTTGGGACTGTTCTTGTATGTTTCGATCTCACTTAGGTCGGTGTTAACGACTTGAGCACGTCTTTATATTTTTTGAATTTTCGGTCAGTATATATCTCTTGATGTTCTTCGGGTGCATATTTAGACTACGATGTGTTAGTCTATTTCGTGTACTTGAAGACCATGGGGAGGTGCTGCCGAAAATTCTGAAAAATATAAAGATGTGTTCAAGTTGTTGGCATCAGTGAGGCGACACATCCGGGAATGGGATAGAAGCCTGACCCGTTAGAGTGGGAGATGAAGTTAGGAAACTCATAAGCTTGCATATACATTAACTTGGAGACTTGATTGTGTTTGTCTAACTTTCCATATATATAGCAGACAGTTGTCCGAGATGTCTGTTGATCGAAGTTGGATGGAACGTAGGGTAGCCACTGATAGGAGTGGGCTTAGCTCTGAGCATCGTAGTGGGGTTGAACAGTTTCTCAACTTTGCGTTTGAGCAAGTCAGCGGCGGTGAGATCAGATGTCCTTGTAAGAGGTGTGTGAATGAAGTGTGGAAGGAAAGGAGTGATGTCATGTGCGACTTATTTGCGTATGGGTTCAAGCAGGGTTATACGACATGGATCTATCATGGGGAAACCTGGTTGGATGAACATGAATCAGAACCGGAATCCAGAGGTGACGAAAACTTTGACTGTACTAACATGATAGTCGAAGCTGCTGGTTCGTACTTTCAGTGGAATACAGACAGGGATGGTAGTAGCGTCGAGCAAGAGCCGAATGATGGGGCTAAGGGTTTCTATAAGTTATTGCATGAAGCAGCGACACCACTGTATGACGGGCACGAAAAACACACCGTCTTATCTGCTGTGACTAAGTTTTTACACTTCAAGAATGAGCATGACTGTAGCGAGAGAGGTTTTAATGAATTGTTAAGCATTGTGAAGGAGTGTTTACCTGCAGGCAATAAGTTACCGGAGTCGTACTATGATGTGAAGAAAATGGTCAAAAGGCTCAATCTAGGGTATGAGAAGATTGATGCTTGTGAGAATGACTGTATGTTGTATTACGGTGATGTCAATAAAGATAAGAGGTCGTGTGATATTTGTGGTACAAGTAGATACTGTGAACAGCGCAAGAAAAAGGGAAAAGACGTGCCGAGAAAGATCTTACGTTACTTTCCCATTGCCCCGAGGCTTCAGCGGTTGTTCATGTCAATACATACCGCCGAGGATATGAGGTGGCACTCTACACGGGACATAGTCGAAGGTCAACTGACGCACCCGGCAGATGGGCTTGAGTGGAAAAATTTTGATAACAAGCACCCCTCGTTTGCTGAAGAGGTTCGCAATGTTAGGCTTGGACTTGCTACGGATGGGTTTAATCCGTTTAACGGGCCTTATTGTGGTGTATAACCTCCCGCCTTCGATGTGCATGAAAGATCCCTACATGTTCATGCCTTTACTGATTCCGGGTGATAAGAGTCCGAGTAAAGACATCAATGTATACCTCAGGCCGTTAGTTGATGAGTTGAAGATGTTGTGGGAAAAAGGGGTTCAAACTTATGATGTATCTCTTAAGCAGAACTTTGACATGAGGGCAGCTTTACTGTGGACAATAAATGACTTCCCGGCGTTAGGAATGATCAGCGGATGGTCGACTCATGGGGGCTTATCATGTCCCGTGTGCATGGGGTCAGTTAAAGCTGTGCGGCTCAAACATGGGGGGGAAAATGAGTTTCTTCGCAACATCCAGACAGTTTTTGCCGATTGAACATCGTTATCGACGGATGAGTAGACAATTCAATCGAAAAACAGAGAAACGTCAAGTACCTGGCCGTCTTTCTGGGTCAGCAGTGTTGAGTTGGATTAGTCATTTGAAGTTTCCACCTCCAGGGAAGAATCACAGATTAGAGCGAGCTTATGGTTACGGTAAGGTTCACAACTGGACACACAGATCCATGTTCTTTGACCTGCCTTATTGGGCTACACTCTGCATCCGTCATTGTTTAGATCCGATGCATACTGAGAAGAACGTATTTGATAATATTTTTTATACAGTCATAGATGCCACTGGTAGAACAAAGGACAACAACAAGTCGAGGCTTGATTTGGTAGAAATGAACATTAGGGAAGATTTGTGGCTGTATAAGGAGGGTAGTAAGACGGTAACGCCTAAAGCTGAATATACTTTGACCAGGGAACAGTTGATATTGATATGTAATTGGATTAGTGGACTGAAGCTCCCAGATGGATATTCGTCGAATATAGCAAGGTGTTGTAAAGTTGAAGAGCTGAAGTTTCGGGGTCTCAAAAGTCATGATTGTCACGTATTCATGCAGAAGCTGATCCCTGTGGCATTTATCGACTTGTTACCGAAACGTGTGGTTGAAGCACTGACAGAGCTTTCTAATTTCTTCAGAGATCTATGCTTGACGGAGCTTCAGGTCAAAGACATAGATAAAATGGAGATGCAGATAGTGGAAATAATGTGCAAGTTAGAAATGATCTTCCCTCCATCGTTTTTTAATTCAATGGAGCATTTACCTATTCACTTGCCATACGAAGCTAAGTTTGGCGGTCCCGTACAATATAGATGGATGTATCCATTTGAGAGGTAATGACATTAATGTTTTTAATGTGGTAAAATGTTCATTATTTTTTTGTTAATCTATATATCACATAGGTATATGCGACGTCTAAAGCAAAAGGTGAAGAATAGAGCCCGTGTAGAGGGGTCGATTGCTGAAAGTTATGTTATGGAGGAACTTGTTAATTTCTGCTCGTTGTACTTTGAGCCGAATGTTCATACGAAGCACAATCGCTTACGTCGGAATCAGGCTGTTGCGCACGAGGAATCAGGCTGTTGTACTGCTCGAAGATGACGATTCTGATATTGATGGCTTTGACGATATAAATGATTAGGAGTATGTACTATTTGTGTCAGTTTAGTTGTATTCAAATGTAATAGTTTGTAGTAGTGCAATCATTATCTTCAACTTATATTAATCTACTAAATAAGGCGTTGAGTTGTTTTATGAGTATGTACTATTTATGTTGCATTCTTTTAATTGTATTTGTATGTAGGTTACTATTTATGCTGCATTCTTTTAATTGTATCTGTATGTTATCCTCTATGTTATCCCTCTTTTACTGTATGTTACATTCTTTTAGTTGACAGTATACATACATATGGCGCGCACACCACACGGCGATCGTGGTGGGCGTGCAGGTCGTGGGGGCCGTGGAGATTCTACGCGTGATGATCAGGCGGGATCGTCAGGTATAATTTATATTGTATTGACATTATATTCGTTTATATAAATATTGATGTATTTCAATACATAGGTGATCGACGTAGGCCTCCGCGGGGACTAGCACGTGGCTTGCTAGGGAATCCCCCCCAGGCGCCTCTTATATGTCGTGTTGGGACTCATAGGTAATTTCATAATCCTATATAATATTACTATAATATATCGTATTTAATTCTTATATATTCTTTGTAATTTTCAATTTTAACTGTAGTATCCTTGACGCCACGCCAAGGAACACGTTGCTTGGGATCGTCCGCAACCGATTCTCAAGCCCGTGGATGAGGTGGGCAGATGTGGATGATCGTACACGTCAGTTGATTATTGCTGAATTTAAGGTAGGATGTCAATCATTCATATGCTGTTACCTCTTTGATTTATGTAATCTCTTTGATTTATGTTGTCTACTAAACTGCTTAATGTGTAATGTGCAGAGATATTATCGTTTTGAGGACGGGCAGGAAGCCCATGGCATGACTGTTCTGCACAGATACCTAGAGATGAATTGGCACAAGTGGGTCTACGATTGGAAGAAAAAGGCCCAGACGAAGATGGCTGATGGACAGACACTTAAGGATGTCCGGCCAGATTTCATATCTGCTGCAGTGTGGGACCAGATGTGCAGCATTTGGGACGGCGAGGCCTTCAAGAAGATGTCGGCACAGCGTTCAGCTGCCCGACAGCAGAGTCGTCTCCCACACTGCACTGGGTCTCAGTCGTACGACCTATACCGGGAGAGACTTGAGGTGAGTTTAAAGCATGCACCCTCCCGCTTGGAGTTTTGGTGGCACGCCCACCAAAAGAAAGGTGACGGCGGTTATATCTCACCTGAGGCAGAACGCATTGCTGTAAGTTATTTAATTCTCTTATTTAATATGTATTTAAAATTCGGATATTCTTTTATATTATTTCATTTTATACTTTGCGTAACATCCCATCCACTACTGTGTTTTTTGTCAGCGACGGTTCGAAGATCTTGCAGTGGCCCGGAGCAGCCAGAGAGGTGACACTCCAGTAGACGAGTCTACGCGTGCAGACGAGGAGATAGAGGATTGGCTGCAGGCTACAGGGGGACCGAAGAAGGGTAGAGTTGTGGGCATTCCCCATGTCCCAGCTTACACCCTAGTCCCTGCTGCGAGATCTCGACGACGCCCTCCCACTGGAGGTAGTGGTGCGAGTGGATCGGGCGCCGGCCCTTCATTATCCGACGACTTCTTCCGGCGGATCATAGAGGGGTGCATGTCAATCGGTGTAGTGCAGTCAGGCGCACCATCACGCGAGCGGATCTATCAGCTGGCTCAGGAGGTTGTCCACGGCTCTATCGATCCTACAGCTGCCGTTGACGATCTCATGGGTGTAGTACGGGAGGAGGCCATCCGCGTGTGTGCAGTTGTCTTGGCCAACATCTTCCCACCACATATTCGACAGGTAAAAATAATTAAATTATGTATTTCCTTTTTTAATTTATGTAATTTGTAATTGTATTGCTTAGATAAACATAAGATAAAACCCGAACGCCACGCAAACACACACACAGCACCGCGTAGGTATTAGACACGCGTTACAACTGACGGTACTCGATTCCGGCATACGGAGACCGAGTTATCGCCTAGTTTGCGAAACTGAACCACACTTAGCCAAAAAGCCGAAAAAGAGCCCGAAACACGCATCGTCCACCCGAACGCCACGCAAACACACACATAGCACCGCGTAGGTATTCGGCACGCGTTACAACTGACGGTACTCGATTCCAACATACGGAGACCGAGTTATCGCCTAGTTTGCGAAACTGAACCACACTTAGCCAAAAAGCCGAAAAAGAGCCCGAAACCCGCATCGTCCACCCGAACGCCACGCAAACACACATACAGCACCGCGTAGGTATTCGGCACGCATTACAACTGACGGTACTCGATTCCGGCATACGGAGACCGAGTTATCGCCTAGTTTGCGAAACTGAACCACACTTAGCCAAAAAGCCGAAAAAGAGCCCGAAACCCGCATCGTCCGTCCGAACGCCACGCAAACACACACACAGCACCGCGTAGGTAATAGACACGCGTTACAACTGACGGTACTCGATTCCGGCATACGGAGACCGAGTTATCGCCTAGTTTGCGAAACTGAACCACACTTAGCCAAAAAGCCGAAAAAGAGCCCGAAACACGCATCGTCCACCCGAACGCCACGCAAACACACACACAGCACCGCGTAGGTATTCGGCACGCGTTACAACTGACGGTACTCGATTCCGGCATACGGAGACCGAGTTATCGCCTAGTTTGCGAAACTGAACCACACTTAGCCAAAAAGCCGAAAAAGAGCCCGAAACCCGCATCGTCCACCCGAACGCCACGCAAACACACACACAGCACCGCGTAGGTATTCGGCACGCGTTACAACTGACGGTACTCGATTCCGACATACGGAGACCGAGTTATCGCCTAGTTTGCGAAACTGAACCACACTTAGCCAAAAAGCCGAAAAAGAGCCCGAAACCCGCATCGTCCACCCGAACGCCACGCAAACACACACACAGCACCGCGTAGGTATTCGGCACGCGTTACAACTGACGGTACTCGATTCCGGCATACGGAGACCGAGTTATCGCCTAGTTTGCGAAACTGAACCACACTTAGCCAAAAAGCCGAAAAAGAGCCCGAAACCCGTATCGTTCGTCCGAACGCCACGCAAACACACACACAGCACCGCGTAGGTATTAGACACGCATTACAACTGACGGTACTCGATTCCGGCATACGGAGACCGAGTTATCGCCTAGTTTGCGAAACTGAACCACACTTAGCCAAAAAGCCGAAAAAGAGCCCGAAACCCGCATCGTCCACCCGAACGCCACGCAAACACACACACAACACCGCGTAGGTAATAGACACGCGTTACAACTGACGGTACTCGATTCCGGCATACGGAGACCGAGTTATCGCCTAGTTATCGAAACTGAACCACACTTAGCCAAAAAGCCGAAAAAGAGCCCGAAACCCGCATCGTCCACCCGAACGCCACGCAAACACACACACAGCACCGCGTAGGTATTCGGCACGCGTTACAACTGACGGTACTCGATTCCGGCATACGGAGACCGAGTTATCGCCTAGTTATCGACATACTGACACGCGTTACAACTGACACAAACTAAAATAATATAAATATGATCTATTTTGGGGACTCCGTTATTAATATTTTAATTTTGTAGGGTCTTGTTGATGAGACTCGTGGAGGTGGAGATGGCGGCACAGGTGATGCTCGTGGAGGAGATGGTGATGATTTCCGAGCTGATGCGGATGAGACTATGGAGGATGGGACTGACGATGGGACAGAGATTCCTGATCTTGGGCAGTAGTTGTTTATATTTATATTTTGACTTTCATGTATGTATTTAGCTTTTGAGTTGTATAGATTTGAGTTTGGTATCTAATTATGTTAATTGTTGATAGTAAAAGATATGATTGTTATTGATATGCGTATATTGTCATTATTTATTTTTCTTAGTTTATAACAGGTACAACAGGTACAATGTATATGTAAATGAACAGGGGAATTTTGCAATTTTATTATTATTTTTTTTAAAGTGGGTCATTGGCGACGGGACCATTGGTGACGGCCATGCCGTCGGCAATGACTCATTGGCGACGGCGTGCCGTCGCCAATGACATCCGTCGCCAATGACACACTTGCCGACGGCGAGCGACGGGAGACCGGGGCGACGACCCATACGGCGACGCGAAGGGCGACGGACAATGCCGTCGCCAATGACCTCATTGCCGACGGCAATAGGATCATTGGCGACGGTATATGCCGTCGGCAATGACCTACTTTTTTGTAGTGATTTGTTCAGCACTTCAGCCACAAAATAGAGAGAAAAGGGGAAAAGCTAAATCACAAAAGGTAAAAGTCAAACTGTGAACCATCAAAGCCTTTAGCGAGTGGTCGGAGTGGATACTGGTGACTGACGAGCCGCGAGTGTAGAGACTGGAGTGCGACTCTATTCTACTGTGACTCTCTTCCAGCCTTGTGCCCTTGCAGGTAACAGAAATTACTCTCTCTTCAATTTCTCCAACCTCAGTTTTGTTTTCAGAAATTAATTGTGATTTTCCCTTTTGTTAGTATTATTAAATTGGATATTTGGATGCATTTATTTAACCCGAAAGTATAAAGTATTAAAAAAAATTGGCTCGGGGGCGCTGCCCCCCGAACCCACGCCAATTTTTTTATTACTTACTAATAATTTTAACCTCACTGCTATAGCTTCCTGGCTTCGCCACTGCTTACTATACTTTATCAACAAGACAACAAGTCCCTATCATACATTTTCATTTATGAATTTATGAATATATATATATATATATATATATATATATATATATTATTAATTGTTACATGAACTAATCTCTTCATTGTCAAATTTTCAGATTTAATTTGATTGAGCAAGATTTGGAAAAAAAATTGATAAATAATTTTCAAGATATTTTGGGAGAATTTTCTTAAGGTTTCTTTCTCATAAGATTTTTTGTTTCTTTTCGAGGCTTGCAAGATCGAGCTCCGCGGATTATTCAGAAATTTGAAGCAGGATTCAAAGACTCAAAATATTTTTGCACGATCGTCACTCCGAAGGCGTGACTCACGTACATGGGGCAATTGTGAGCCCAAATATAAAATTAGGGCTTACGTGTGATCTAAAGAATTAAATGAATCGGGAGAAGTCTCCACGTGTCCCGAGGCAGAAGGCTCGTGGAGACGACTCATTTTGGGAATTGATTGATGATTGGATTGGTGGCTAGAAGGACAGGATGATTTAGGCATTACCTTAAGTAATTAAGGGTATTTTTGGAATTTCCACTGAAATCACATGCCAAGCACAAGACCCAGACATGTGCAAGGCACGTGACCATTTTTAGGAAACTCTATAAATACCCCCTTTCATTTCAATAGAAAGGACCTTTGATTCTCTTTGAACTGAAGACTTTGAAAAAGGCTCTTGAATCCTAAGAGTCCTGCCACGTGTTACTCGAGCAATTGCTTACCTGTTCTTCTCCCCTCTTCAACCACTCAATCAAGACCATACTCTTTGTGGATTTTTCTCCTCCTCAATCAACATGAAACCCTAACCCTAGTAAGGTACGGTTTCCTTACCTACACACTTCTCTCTCATCATCATGATGTCATATTCCAACACATTTTAAATCTGAACCATGAAATAAGATTCTCCAATTCATTTGAAATGAAGAGGATCCTTCACTTCAGAGACTCTAGATTCCAGACTAGTGACTGGTCCGTATGTGGGATATGTATAAATAAATTCTAATTAGTAAACATTCTTCTACAATACTCACTTCATTCTAAAATTAGAGATATAATTTAATTTTTTAAATTAAATCACGACATGAAACTTTAAAATTGGTATGACTCATAAAGGTTTAGAATTGAATTCTAAATAGTTTTTTTTGTGTATACTATACAATTAATTATAATAATTGTATTAACTAAAATTAAATAAATTCACATCAATTTAAAATTTAATATATTATCGTTTGACCTCAAAAATCAAATTACATCTCTAATTTTGGAACATATCTGACCCTTGCTTATGCGGTGATTTATATATAATAGGCTAATTATAACTGATGTTTAATTAACCTTAAGGAATGGTGGATAGAGATGATAATGTTGCAATATTTCAGATTTCTACTTCTATGATGAGGTAAGTTCCACTCCAATTAATCTTGTAATATTAATAAATTGAGACTTATTAATTTGGGTATAATGTCATGAGAGTTGCATGTTTAGTGCTTCATTTTAGATACTTTGATTTTGGACTGATATATATGTTGTCTCTAAAAGAATATTTTTTTGCCTCTTTTATGTTTTAATTAATTTATTATTTTAATTTTTTTCCACTTAATTAATTATATACTTTTGTTCTTAGCTATAGTTTGGGTACATGCTATATTGACGTTGAAAACACGTCCATGAAATTAAATTCATTAATAACTAGTGAAAGGATAATATAGAAATAAAAAAAATCCAACAATATGTATCAAAAAAGTTATTCAATTTGTTGCTTTTGCATGAAAATAATTTTGTTGTCTGAAATTTCCGCATGGGAAGTGCTGTATAAATGCTTTAATATCGTCAGTTTTGAACCACTACAGCTACGTATGCTTTCATTTGAAATTTGTTCAAATGCAGGGGTTACCCTGGGAAATGGGAAGGCGGACAGACAGATTTTAAGCACAAGTAGGTGACAAAATCGTCTAAACAGCACAACCCATGCTCTCTCTCTCTCTCTCTCTCTCTCTCCCTCTCTCTCTCTCTCTATATATATATATATATATATATATATATGTGATTCCATCCACAGCAACCGGTTGTTGGGAGCAACCCATTTTTTTCCAGCCGCTACAATTGTAGCGGCTTATAAAAAAAAATTTTAAGTGGCCGGTACAAGCTGTAGCGGCTGGGAAAAAAGGGTTGCTCCCCAACAACCGGTTGTTGTGGATGGAGACCCTATATATATATATATATATATATATATATATATATATATTTCCATCCACAACAACCAGTTACTGTGGAGCAACCCTTTTTTTAACCTTAGCGTCAATTTTTTTATTTTATTTTTTTGCTCCAAATGCTACAACACAAGGCTAAAAAAGAGATTGCTCCACAGCAACTGATTGTTGTGGATGGAACCCCTATATATATATATATATAATATCATCGCTTATCTAACACACCTTACATACCATTTTTAGCGACGGACCGGACGACAATTCAGTCCGTTACTATAAGTTCGGTCCGTCGCTAAAAACTAAGACGACAGTTCTATATATAGCGACGGACCGAATCGTCGCCCGTTCCGTCGCTAAAGGGGTACTATGCAAGGTATGTTAGATATGTGATGAACTTAAGATCCGGACCGTGTGTGTGTATATATATATACATATATATATATATATATATATATATATATATATATATATATATATATATATATATAGAGAGAGAGAGAGAGAGAGAGAGAGAGAGAGAGGTTCTATCCACAGCAACCGGTTGCTGTGGAGCAACACCTTTTTTGGCTTGTTGAAATCAATCCATGACAACTGTTTGCTAGGAAAATTATTCCAACAACCATCATCTTTAACAAATTTAATAGTTGAGATTGAAAAAAATAAAGACACTGCCGCTATAAGTTGTATTTACTAATTTCTTGTTCAACGGTCAAATAATAAAATATTATTAATTATTAATTATTATAATAATCAAAGACCAAGCATGCAGCTACAACATGTTGTGACTGACCATAGTGATCTTGTCTCAATTTTTTTATCATTCCTTCCAATTTATATTAGTAACTATTATTAATATTTCTAACTAATATTAATATTAACTAACTAATATTAATATCAATACTAATATTAATATTAATAATATTATTAATAGTATAACTAACTAATAATATTACTAACTAAAATTAATATATATATATATATATATATATATATATATATATATATATATATATATATATATATATATATATATATATAATCCAAAACTATACTCCCCAAGTAAAGAAAACACCTAGGCATAAAGAATCTGGTTCCTTGCAAAATATTAACAAAAAACAACATAACCCTACATGATCATAATACAACTTCATTTTACAAAAGGACTTCAGCATGATTCTTTTGCGCCGGTGTGTTTTCGTTGGATTAAGAGTATTATTACTAGAAGAAATGTTTAAATAAATAAGCAAGTCAAGCCCCTGTTAGGATTAATTAGCCTCTGGTGTGCTTCATGCTCACTCAAAGGGTAGTTTAAATGAAATTATAAATTGGGTCTAGTACTGGACATGAAAATCAAACAATTCAATTCAATATATCAAAATCATGGATTCTTCTCTCAACATTACAACAGTCTGTGTCTTTATTTCTTTCATCTTTCTCTACTATATATTCATTCGAAAAACAAAAACCACAAAAACCAGCAAAAGTACCAAAGAAGCTCCTGAACCAGCCGGATCATGGCCAATAATAGGCCACCTCCACTTACTCGGCGGCCATGATCAGCTTCTCTACCGAACCCTCGGAGCCATGGCTGAAAAATACGGTCCAGCATTTAATATCCGGCTCGGCAGCCGCCGTGCATTTGTAGTAAGCAGTTGGGAAGTAGCGAAAGAATGCTTTACAATCAATGACAAGGCCCTTGCCACCCGACCCACTACAGTAGCCGCAAAGCACATGGGCTACAACTATGCCGTATTCGGGTTCGCCCCCTACAGCCCCTTTTGGCGTGAGATGCGAAAGATTGCAACACTTGAACTCCTCTCAAATCGTCGTCTTGAAATGCTAAAACATGTCCGAGCATCAGAAGTTGACATTGGGATTAAGGAACTATACAGCTCGTGGGCGAAAAATGCGCAAAATGGTACTAAGCCTTTGCTTGTTGAGCTTAAAGGGTGGTTTGAGGAATTGACACTAAATGTGGTTGTTAGAATGGTGGCTGGAAAGCGTTATTTTGGTGGCGGAGCGAATGCATGTGATGATGGCGAGGCGAGGCGGTGCCAAACAGCAATTACGGAGTTTTTTCGTTTGATTGGTATTTTTGTTGTTTCGGATGCGCTTCCTTTTTTGTGGTGGTTGGATTTGCAGGGGCATGAAAAGGCTATGAAGAGGACGGCTAAGGAGTTGGATTTGGTGCTTGGGGGATGGCTTGAGGAGCATAGGCAGAGGAGATTAGCTGGAGAGGTGAAGGGAGAGAGTGAGCAAGATTTTATAGATGTGATGTTGTCTCTTCAGGAGGAAGGGCAGCTTTCGAATTTTCAGCATGATTCTGATACTAGCATCAAGTCTACTTGCCTGGTAAAATTTATGTGCATGGTACTAGTTAAGGAATTTATTTATTAATTATACATTTTTTTTGCTAATTTCCACACACACACCACTAACCACACTCACACACCCAAGAATCGAATCATTGACCTCATAAAAATCATAAAATAAGAGTTACTGTTGGGCCAAGAACCATACGACCATGTTAGCCAAGGACAAAACTATGGCCAAAGGAAAAATCTCTAAAAAAAATGAAGTATGCAACTTTTTTCTATATTAAAGCAACTAATTTTTATATTTCAGAAAAAAAAATTGACCAACAAGAATAATAGTACAACTTTTTATTGTACGTATGAGAAAAATTGCACTAGGGTATTTGTCTGCGATTTTGTCCAGTGCACCTACTTTTATTGTTTGGCCAATTGCACTTGGGAAAGTCCACCAGTATGTTGAAGTTGAATGCATGATAAATAATGTGTCCTCTAGAGTCTATTTTTAGTCACATGTGGACTTAATAATTATAACCAATCAATCAAATTCCGTGCATTATTAATATAACCTTTAAATATCTAAAATTCTATTGGTGTATATTACTTTGGTCTTTACCCAATTAACTTCCGTTTTTCGTTTAATAATTTAGATAGTAAAATTCTCTTTATTTAATTTTATGCAGGCACTTATACTAGGAGGCAGTGATACCACAGCAGGCACATTGACCTGGGTATTTTCCTTACTCTTGAACAATCGCAACATATTAAAAAAAGTCCAAGAAGAATTAGACCTCCACGTTGGTTTGGAGAGGCAAGTTGACGATTCAGACATAAAAAACCTCGTATATCTTCAAGCAGTTATCAAGGAAACGTTGCGCCTATACCCTGCCGGTCCCCTACTAGGACCCCGAGAGGCCATGGATGATTGCACCGTAGCCGGTTATAACGTTAAGTCCGGCACTCGTTTGATAGTTAACATTTGGAAGCTTCAGAGGGATCCGAAAGTTTGGACAAATCCGTCCGACTTTCAGCCCGAGAGGTTTCTCACAAGCCATGCACATGTTGATGTTAGAGGTCAACAATTTGAACTGATGCCCTTTGGCTCTGGCAGGCGCTCTTGTCCCGGAGTGTCATTTGCGTTACAAGATTTGCACTTAACGTTTGCTCGCCTTGTTCATGCGTTTGATTTGGCAACACCGTTGGATGAGGCTGTTGACATGACGGAGAGTCCGGGATTAACTATTCCCAAAGCAACGCCATTGGAAGTTCTCCTTACTCCGCGACTTCCTGCCAAGCTTTATTGTTTTTGAAATGCAGATCGAGGCAGTTTAATAAAATAAAGGAGGATCACACTATGTGAAGTTGGTCGAGTTTAATATAGGAACAAGTTGCACCGTATAGAACAAAATTATATTACAACAAAAGTATAATATAAAGTTAAGAAAAATATAACGTTGTGTTACACAAGTGCAACCTTTTCTTATATATATGAACTTGATTTATGGTCAAGACGTTCACCAAGCTAGGATCCTAAAAAGGGTTATAATGTTTTTTTTATTTTTTGCTCTTTACAGTCGGGTTGCTAAGGGTTTCCTTATATGGAAGCTTTTAAGTGGATAAGTCAATTTGTTTTACATGGGAAGTACTTCTGAAATCCGAATGTGTCATATATGTCTACTTTTTACTCTTATATGATTATATATAAAACACACGAGTTTTTAATTTTATCTAACTTTAATTAGACTTTTTGAGTAAGGTGGTGGTCATAAAATAAGGAAAAATTATAACATTTAATTTTTATGAATAAAGATTAAATTTTTCTTAAATATCATTTTAAATAATAAAGTTTGAATTTGATATAATGTTATAGTTGTGGGTAATATTTACGAATTTTACAAAGTAAACAAGTTGTTATAAAATATTCGTTTGGTCGGGGAATATTCGTTTTATCAGGAAATATTCGTACAATGGCACAATTATTGGTGGACCCCACAACGAAATTATTGTCGGAGTTAGAAAACGACAGAAATAACTTTTTATAAAAATAACAACAAAATTTATCGTTAACTGTTGAAATACCCGGTGATAAAAGTACAGTAATACACAGTTGCATAGTAGTACATGGTATTGTACAATATCTTTGATTATTGATGTTTACGTGAGAAGTCACTCGATTTTACTCAATTATTGCAAGAGTAATTGTTGCATAATATATATTTTATATTATTGATTCAATTATTGTCGTAGTATTATCTGCACAATATTTTATATTATTAAACCAATAATTGAGACGACAAAGTTATTCATATTATTATTTGTATTATTGACAATGTCTAGAAAGTTCTGTCGAGAAAAGGGGTTTGGTCACCTAATTACGCGCCAATAAGGAGAAGTTCTTATCGGAAAGCCCCCTCTTTCTTGAGAATGATTTGGTTGTTAATATTGCGAGTTATAATATTAATGATGAATAAATGTTATTAAAAATGTTTTTTGTGAAGCCAAGTGAGTTGTGATAAATAAAAGGGTTTGTCATGAAGTATTTATTGTAAATTTGGTTTATTACATGGACCCCCACTTACTCAGTTTTTAAAATTGTCCATAGAAAGTTATCTCAGTTTTTGTTTTATAGTAATAAAACAGAAAAATTTATATATAAAACAGAATATTTTTATAAAAAAAATATATTATATTTTATTATATTGCATAGTGTTTTTACTATGCAGCATAGTACTATATAGTATTTGCATAGAATTTTTACTATGCAGCATAGTGCTGCATAGTAAAATCACGTGAATTCAGAAAATCGCCCGTGAACTTCCTACTGTGCGTCTGTGATTTCTCCTACTGTACGTCCAAATAGTATCATGTCATTCTCATATAAATAGGATGCTTAGTTTAGTAATGAAAATCACACCAGAATCAGAGAATTCTTCTTCTATAATATTGAGCGTATTTCTTTAAAATTTAAAGAAGCTTTGAGTGTAGAAAATAGTACAAGTTTTCTTCAAGAATATCCCAGTCATACCAGTCAGAAATACTCTCCTTTTAAGGTAAGGGATGTAAGACTCCGAATTATTAATAAATAAAATTTAATTTCCTCTATTTATTATTTTGAAATAGTAAGGGTTGAATTGATTAATGTAGTTAGTTATGAGTAAAATACGCAAATATTTTAAAATAAACAGGTGATTATAAAATATTCATTGTTGCCGGGGAATATTCGTTTGGTCGTGGAATATTCTTGCTGTCGGAGAATATTCGTACGACGGCGCAGTCTTTTGTGGGCCCCATAACGGAAAGCGATTGGATGAAGAAAACGACAAATATAAGTTGTTTATAAATAACGGCGTAGTTGTTACCGTTAATACTGTTGGAATACCCGGAGGTTAAAACACACTAATACGCATTGTTGAACAGTAGCATACGGTATTACACCAATTATTGATTCTTACGTAAGAAGACACTACTCAATAATTGTTACAGTAATTACTGTTCAGTATTTTGTTTTATTGATTCAATAATTACTGCATTGATGTTTTATATTACTGTTGTTTCAATAAATTATCATTACACAGTATTTTCCATTATCGAAGCAATAATTCATATTATCTGAATAATATTATTAGATAACATTATTGGTAATGTCTAGAAAGTTCTGTCTAAGGAGAGGTTTGGTCACCTAATTGCGTGCCAGTAAGGAGAAATTTTTATTGGAAAGCTCACTCTTTCCTGGGAACTGCCTGGTTGTCATTATTGTGATTCTGTAATATTATTTGTGAATAATTAATTATTGATTTATATGATGAGAAAAATATTAATTTTATGTGGATATAGATGGAGAAAATTTTTAATGTGACAATTGTTAAAAATTAGTATTTTATCTTTTTCTGATAAAATAATTCATTTAAATATATTATTTTAATAATATAATAATTATGATATTTTTACGATGAATGTGAGATATATGAGTATAGATGGAGAAGGAGTATTTTTGTTACCAAAAATATTTAAAGCATGTTTTATGTGTCGGTGGACCCCATTTCTTGACTGAAATTTGATTATAGCCTGTAAAATCGACCGTTTGTGGATTTCGGTCAATTTCTGTTTAGAATTTGGAAAAACTTTCTTCTGCAAAGTTGTAGAGAATTGAATTTCCTATAAAAAGACGCGAGATTTTAATTTTCTGATAAAAGGGCTATTTGTTATGAATTATTGAAGTTCCGGAGTTCCGAAATAATTGATTTTTGGAAGTTTAAATTATTTTAAATTAGAAAAACATTTTTGATATGTTTGGTGGGCTTGGTTGGTTGTTGAAATGAGCTGATTTCAGTTTATAAGAGTGTGCGTAGGAAAATTTTTATATATATTAATATTATATTAAATTTTCTACTTTGGTGTTCTAAGCATTTTCCTATAAATAGGGTGCTTAGGTTAGAATTGAAAATCACACCAGAAACTGAAGTTTTCTCCCTCTATATTATCGAGCATATTCTTGTGAGTATTTTGAGTATACTTTGAGTATTGCTATACGGTGCAAGTTCAAGTCATAGCCTATATCCGGTGTTTCAATTAGAAGTACTGTCTTTCGAGGTAAGGGATATTTTTTTAAATGATATTATTTCTTCTAATATCATTATGCCGAAGTATTGATCTGAACTTATAATCAAATTTGAAACTTTTTGTGTCGGAGTTACTATTCACGTATACGACACTATTCACGTATACGGCACTATTCACGAATACGGCACTATTCATCAAAAAAATGAAAATTTTCCTTTTCGTCTAAAATATCTATAGTGGATACTAGCTTTGATTGTATCCATGTTTTGATCATTCTTGAATTTTACACCACTATGATTATTTTTGAGGTATTTTTGGACATGGATAAAACAAAGTACGAATCCTTAATCCTTAATCCTTAATCTTTGTCATTTTGTTTCACTGGATTCGTTTCTTTAAAAATATTTTTCATTATCCTCAGTCCTAAATGATGATATAACTGAATATCTTTGGCCTGTAGTGCAAAGATGAATGATTTTTGATGAATATCTTTGGCCCGTAGTGCAAATATGAACATGTGTTGAGATGAACATGACCGACTGATTAATATCTTTGGCCCGTAGTGCAAAGATAAACATGTGTTTAGATGAACATGACCAACTGATGAATATCTTTGGCCTGTAGTGCAAAGATGAATATTTGATTCCAGATATATATTGATTGATGTTACAGGGATAAAATATCGACGATGAACTTTTAAATTCATATATAGAAGATAGTAGTTTGCATTCTCTACTTAACTCTTCTAATGAATTATTATTTCCGCTGCGAAGATTGATTTAAAACTGGTTGTCTATTGTATTCTATTAGATTTTTCCCTGTTGAAGACTAACGATAATTTGTTGTATATTATCTTAGTTATAATATTCTTTACTGGGCTAGTTGAGCTCACCCTTTTCCTTTTTATTCCATTTTTCTTCCCAGGAGACGAGAATGTAGCGAGTACTAGTCGGGGTATGGAATGAAGGTTCTAGAGAGAGTTGTTTAGTAGTTCTCACCATTTTTGTAAAATAATGTATTAATAATTATGATGGGGATTTATTTACGTGTGGATATTGTCTAGACGACAATATCTGTATTTAAACTCACAGTTTATATGTTGTAATAATAAAGTTGTTGTTATTTCTGTACCATGTATTTGGCGACTCAGAATGGGTTGGATGGAATGGACCTATTTTGGGGGCGTCACAGTTGGTATCAGAGCTTAGGGATATGATCTCTGACGGAGATCGGGAATAGAACTAGGAGGGGAGAGACGATTAAATCATTCGCTAGTGTGTCGTACCTAAGCTTATTTGTTAGTTGGTCAGTATATAGGGATATTATGTGATATATTGATTTCCTTAATTAACCCTTGTTTTATGAAAGTATTTGAGAATGTCGACTGAGAATATTAACAGTGGAAATGAGACCGTGGAGACGCCTATACTCACCAACGAGGAGAACGTGCAACAGGCTGGCAATGTACCTCCTGTGAATAACACCACAGAGCAGATGATGAACGAGGGGATGTTTAGAAGCATTTTGCAGTTCATGCAAAATCAGACGAGGGAGACTCGTGTTCAAAATACAGGAGGAAATGATAGCAATTCACGGGTATTCACAGCCAAGCAGTTCAAAGAGTTGGGACTGAAAGTAATATGCACACAAGCCAATCATGTTTGATGATAAAGCATATACTTTGTAACAATCTTATTCATTTATTAATAAAAAGTATTAATTTATTAAAGGCTTTTAATTATCTACATGATGCTGTTTTATAATATGTGATAAACCCATAGTTTTAAGCAATGCTTTTAGAATAATGATGATGATCATTCTAATGAGATCTAAATTCTTAGAAAGCTTAAAACTAAAATAGTTCCCAATCATTGGATTACTAAATTGGGGATTAGTGAATCCGGATAGATTGGTACATACGTTGCTTGCTCATTGGATGAGGATGATTGATCTCATGATCATTTGTGTGGAGACACTAAAGCAAGTATGTAGGTGCTTATTAGAGAATAAGTTCACTGAACGTGGCTCGCTAAGGAATACCTAATGGAGTTTTACTTGCATGTCAATAGGAATTCCTGTAGTGATAGTAGTACAAGTGATCCTTGGACTTGAGATCATCATAGTATCTTGTGTATGATGAGTTATACTTTGACTTATTCCTTAAGACTCTTAGGGTATATCAAAGGGTATGCTTGGGTATAATAAGTTGTACATGGAGATAATGTATGATCAATAAAGAATCTACCACTTCTAGTAAAAGAAGAGAAATGTCCTATGTGATTCGATAAATGACAACTCAGTAGTCCTTGGCCAAGGCAGAATGAAATTAGAAAGGAGTTTCTAATTTGCATTATTTGGTGTTGTGCATTTAAGAGTCGAAATACATATAATTAAATAAAATAAGACTTGACAGTAATTCCATGTCTTATATTTAATTGGGACATTGTATGGTGGAAGGATTGAATTGTACGGTAACTATTTACTCAAAGGTTCTTTTATGATTAATGTTGAAATCTATATTATCTGGAAAGTCGTTGATCGCTAGGGAGGCTTATCCCTATTGTAGAATAAATATTATTTATTTAAATAAATTATTAGTTTAATTTATTTATTTAAATAAGATTAGAATTGTTCTAATTGATTTATTCACAACCGGTTTAATATGGAGAACCTAAAGGGTCACACCATAAAAGGAAGAATAATTATTTAAGAAGTTAATGGCATAATCGTAATAATAAGTTAAGTATATTTAATTTAATCTATGGTGATAGAATAAATTAAATAGCTTAATATTTATTATTTAATATTTTGGAAATATTAAATATAAATTAATAAGAGGAGTCTTATTATTATTATTACTATTATTATTATTTAATTCCTAAAGGAGTTTGGGAATTAATTAATATAAGTACTCTCATTTATTCCTAATAGGATTAGGAGGGAAAATTAGTTAAAGGAGTTTAATTAATTATCCCTAATAAGATTAGGGAGCCCATTTAATTAAAAGAGTTTAATTAAATAAATAATACCTTATTTTTAATAGGGTTACTTGATATCTTTATAAGAGGAGTCTTATATCAGATATCATATATACGTTATTCCAATTGTTGGAGAGTACCTTTTCTATAGAGATAGAAAAACTAGGGTTTGAGCCAAATACCCATCTTCTTGAATTCTTCTTCTTCCTTGGTGGATCACCTCTAGAGGCCAAACACTTGGGTGGCTAACGTTGATCAAAGGAAGGAACCCAACCCGATGGATTCAAGTTGAACGCGAAAAGGATTGGAGGTGAACTTGTACCTGAGGAAGCTCGATCTTCAAGGGTATGAATTTATTCTTTATCTTTTCGTTTAATTAATAATTATGCATAAAGGATGATCCGGGTATATGGTTTGTAAAATTTTTTAAACTCTGATTTTACACGCTTCCGCTTATTTTATGCAATTTGATTGCGTTCATGAATATTACAAACCTAACAGTGGCATCAGAGCCAAACCTTTATGCAAATTATTAATTGTTCAGATTTGATATGTATATTGATATGTGTTTAGAACAATTTAATTGGGCATAATTTTATTGTATAAAATTTATTTAAAAAAAAAAAAAATGGCGAACTGTTTTTTTTTTTAATTACTGTTTCGCTGTGTCGTTATATGATAGTAAGGACTTGCACGGATTTCAAGGGAAGCAGTCACGTAATCTCTTTTTCGCTGAGTCCACAATTTTTTTTTTTTTTGCTTCGGTTTCTCCTGCAGTTCACGTGGCTGATTCCGTCTGTTGAACAACTTTTATTACTGTTAACTATTATATAAATATATATATATGGTTAATGGTTTGTTTTTGAAGTTACCAGGATTCTATCAATTCAAGGAAAGCACGGAAATTAAGGAGCATGATTATATATATATATTCGGTTATATATATATTATATATAATAGTTATATATTATATATATATATATCGGTATATATATAATATTTTTATTATTTTATTATTAAAATAAAAGTTTATTTTAATCTTAAAATAAAAGGTTTATTTTAATTTTAAAATAAAAGATTTATTTTAATTTTAAAATTAGAATTTCATGCAAACTAATTAGAGTTGGAATTGGATTCCATGATAACTAATTGGAGTTGAAATTGGATTCAATGTTTCCTTAAATAAAGGAGTTTATTTAGATATGAAATAAGATTTCATAATATTCAAAATAAAGAAGTTTATTTGTGAATAGAAAAATGAATCCATCTTTCTTTAAATAAAGGAGTTTATTTAGATATGAAATAAGATTTCATATTATTCAAAATAAACGAGTTTATTATTGAATAAGAAAGAGAATCCTAATTTCCTTAAATAAAGGAGTTTATTTAAATATGAAATAAGATTTCATATTATTCAAAATAAAGGAGTTTATTTGTGAATAGGAAAGAAAATCCGTATTTCCTTTGATAAAGGAGTTATTTTTTTTACTTGGAATAGGATTCCATAATTAATTAAAATAAAGGAGTTTATTTTGATTAAATATTTTGATTAAAATAAAATAGTTTATTTTATTCAAAATTGGATAAATTAAAATAAAATAGTTTTATTTTGATTTAAATTTGGATTAAAATAAAGGAGTTTATTTTGATTCAAAAATAGATTTTATACTAACTAAATTTGCCCATTAAATGATATCAATATATATATTAAATGTTAATTATTCATAAGATGAATATTATTTATTGATGCATATGGTGATGTGTATGATAATAAATGGGATTGATTATGAACTATTGACCAATGTGATTGGATTTTATTTTAGTTGGATGCATGAATGTATGAGTTTTATTAAAATGGGGTCTGCGTACCTCGTCTTCTCTAATTTTTCTTAATGTAAATTCTATCTCCCTCCTATGTACTTCCCCTTGACTGCTGATCAAGGTTTCTATTTATTTTAAATAGTTTTGTAATAGGAATAGTTAGAATTAATTTTGAAGAATTAGAGATCAAGGAACAAGGAGCGCTTGAAGACCCGTTTGTAATGGAGCTCGAGTTTAAATGTAATAGTTATATTTAAATATTAATTCTTGCACCCCTAGGGTTTGACCTTTTGGTTCACTTGATGGCTCTAGTGAACCAAACTAGAATAAAAGTCCATAATCAATCCAGGGTAGAATATAGTATTCTATATGTGCATGCTTATATATATATATTATATATTATGCAAACATGCTTCGCATGTTAATTAATATGACGCGTATTTTATATATATATATGTGCATGCGCGCTAAACAAGATGAGACAAATTAATAACAAACCCCTCAAATATTTTATATTAAGTTGTAACGTTCAAAGATATTTGGAATATCGAACGTCGCCTTCTAGCATGATAGAAACAATAGAGTATTGAATATTTAATATGAGTTTGTTGTGCACACACAAGGCGAGTATTAAATATTTAAGATGTTGTTTTTATTACATATGATGTTTATAAGGAATTGAACATTACTGCTTTGTTGTGCACACACAAGGGCTGTAGTTTTCTCTTCACTTATATGGAAATGCTGGGTCTGACTTAACTTAAATCATTTTAGTTCGGATGTGCACACACTTGACCATTACGATTTAAGAGGCAAAATACAAGGAGTTACATAGGTTGATGTAATTGACAAGAGTTGTCTACCTATTTATTTATATATAGTTTGTTGTGCACACACAAGGCTATATACATTTGAAATGGGATCCTTATTCTCACTAGCAAATCTTTAATTAGATTTTGTCGAACTATATAAGTGAGGGTAATATAGTTTGAAGAAAATAGTGGGAGATACCAATTTAAAATAAGACCTAAATTATTTTGGTAATTAATAAAAGAATGTATGTTAAAATGTTGTTAATTACAAATTCATTTACAGAATTTTACAATGTCTAAATTACTATCACTGCATAGCATATTAGATGCTAAATTAACCGGACCGAATTAAGCGGATTGGTTAAGGAAATTGAGAATAGTTCTCACGGCTGAAAAGCTATCTTATGTCCTTAATACGCCTTATCCCTGCAATGGTTGCAGACAATGCCTCTGAGGAAGATATTGCTACTTTTAGAAAGTGGCTAGATGATGCATAGTTGGCTCAATGCATCATGCTCACATCCATGAGTAACGAGCTTCAGCGTCAGCTTGAAACTATGGATGATCTTACTATATTCCTGCATATCAAGTAGTTGATGGTGAGGAAAGTAGGACTGATAGATATCAGATATCTAAGGAGCTCTTCCGATCTAGAATGACCGATGACACTACAGTACAGACAAAATTCCTTAACATAATCAATTTGATTGATTAATTAGGACAACGGGTTTTGTCATGGATGGAGAGTTGAGCTAAGATTTGATCTTGCACTCACTCCCGGACTCCTTTCACAATTGTTGTGAATTTTTCATATGAACGAGCTAGATATCAGCCTTGCTGATTTGCTTAACATGTTGAAAAATGTTGAGAGTCACTTTCCAACCAAGAAAGACCAAGTCTTACTGGTAGGGGCCAAAGGATCTTCTGAAAAGAAGAACGATTCTAAGAAGGTAAATATAAAGGCAAAAACAAAGGATAATAAGAACAAAACTGATACGGATAGCAAATGTGTTTGCTTCCACTGCAATAAGCCTGGACATTGGAAGGAAACTGCGAGAAGCATCTTGCAGAGGCTAACCAAAGAAACTTAGTGAAGTTTCGGTTACAATACAAGTTTTGTTCATGATTTAAATAAATTTTTCTTTAAGTCAAGGTTCTACTTGGGTATTGGATACCGACTTTGATTATCATAAATATAGATTTATGAAGGGACCAAACAGAAGTAGAAAGCTAAACAAATATAAGTAAACCTATGTGTGGGAAATGAAGCAAAGGTTGCTGCATTAGCCATAGGAACTTATAGTTTAGCAATGCCTTCGGGCAAGTCTATTAAGTCAATAAGTTGTTATTGTATTCCAGTTCTCGTTGGAAACATTATTTCCATTTTATTGTTGGACAATGAAATCTTTGGTATTATAATTAAGAACAATTGTTGTTCTATTTATAATAATAATGTTTTGTATAGAACTGGAATATTACTTAATGAATTTTGTATACTTGACTTACGTGAAAAATATATTTTGCAAATTGAACAAACTAGTATAAGAAAAGGAGATGATCAGTCAAAGAGTTGAATGTATGTATTTGTTGAAATACAAGTGTGAATTATTTGAAAGGTTCAAAGAATTCAGAAATGAAACAAATTGACAAAGTATTAAGATTCTTTGATTAGATCAAGGAATAAATACTTGTGCAATAAGTTTCTAGATCATCTCAAATGGTTTTCTCATAATGGACACATCCTGATACGCAATAATTGATTGATGTATCTGAACAGGAAAAATCGTACCTTGTTGGACATGGTGCGATCCATAATGATTTTACCGACATTCAGTATCCCTCTAGGGCAAGTCCTAGAAATGGCTGCATATCTACGGAAAAGGTAACCTCAAAATCCGGCCCCAAGACTCCATAAAAGTTATGGATAGGGAGGATTCCTAATCTTAAGTATGTTAAGATAAGGGGTTTTCCAACTTATATGAAACAGTTTCAAAGGATAAGCTTGGGATAAAAATTTGACAAGTACAGATTTGTGGGACATCCTAAAGTAAGTTTAGGGCATATGTTTATAATCCTACTTAGCAAAAGGTGTTTGTTGCGAAACATGCTGCCTTCTAAGATAAAGGTGTTTATCATTGAAGGGGCTAGTGGGAGGATAATACATCTTGAAAAGTTCAAGAACCACAAAACACTACAAGTCAAATAAGAGGAACCTATAGATAGACCTATTGTACCACAACCGAATCGTAAATCTGGAATAATACCGAAGATACCTAGGAGGTATGGATTCATCATGGATGATGATGATGAGGTACGTATCATAGAAGATGATGATCCAGTTACATACGATGAGGTAAGAGTTGTAGACACTCTAAGAAATGGATTGAAGCAATCTTCTCAAAATATGGAACATTCGTTTTGATGAGACAATCAAAAGAGTTTGATTTTATCAAAAACAAGAATGAACCTAGTGTGTACAAAAGGGTCAGTGGGAGCGTCGTGACATTCTTAGTATTATATGTTGATATACTATGGATAAGGAATGACATACCAATGCTACAATCAGTAAAGATAAAGTTGTCTAAACATTCCTCCATGATATCTTAATTGGGGATGCAAATCTATATAGATAGATTTAAAAGGATGCTCGGCTTAACCCAAGGAACGTATATTCATTTGAAGTTAAAGTTGTTTAGCATGGCAAACTCCAAGAGTTGTCTCATGTTGATGAGCCCTGGAGTGTATCTCTCTTAATAGTCCCCATAGACTCCTAAAAGAGAGATCGTATGAGTAACAATCATGTATGCAATGAAATATACGCGACCTGATGTTGATCAGTCATATTTTGGAGAAGTTCACTGTGAGACAGTGAAAAATATCTTAAAGTAATTAACTGGAACTAAGGATGTGATCATATTTATGGTGGGTCTAAATTAAAACTAGAGGGCTTAACAGACTCAAGTTTTTTCAGACAGACCAAGACGACTGAAAATCAACTTTAAGGTAAAATGTTACCTTGAACGGTGGTGCAGTGAATTGGAAAGGTTCCAAACAGCAAAGAGTTGCTGGTTTAGTGATAAAGACAAAGTATATAGTTGTAAATGAAGCTGCATGTTGATTGATTGGATTAAAAGTCCATTACAGAACTAGGAATTGTTCCTAAGTCTCATCTTGGATCCAAACATGTGTTGTGGCACTTTCATTTGATTATAGGAATCATTGAAAGATGGGAAATCACTATAGAGATAGTGGACTCTCAAGAACAACATTACATATCCATTAACTAAAGCTTATCCAACAGCAGGATAATCGTCACTTAGAGAAGAAGAGTATGAGATACAATGACGATTGGCTTTAGTGCAAGTGGGAGATTGAAAGTAATATGCACACAAGCCAATCATGTTTGATGATAAAGCATATACTTTGTAACAATCTTATTCATTTATTAATAAAAAGTATTAATTTATTAAAGGCTTTTAATTATCTACATGATGCTGTTTTATAATATGTGATAAACCCATAGTTTTAAGCAATGCTTTTAGAATAATGATGATGATCATTCTAATGAGATCTAAATTCTTAGAAAGCTTAAAACTAAAATAGTTCCCAATCATTGGATTACTAAATTGGGGATTAGTGAATCCGGATAGATTGGTACATACGTTGTTTGCTCATTGGATGAGGATGATTGATCTCATGATCATTTGTGTGGAGACACTAAAGCAAGTATGTAGGTGCTTATTAGAGAATAAGTTCACTGAACGTGGCTCGCTAAGGAATACCTAATGGAGTTTTACTTGCATGTCAATAGGAATTCCTGTAGTGATAGTAGTACAAGTGATCCTTGGACTTGAGATCATCATAGTATCTTGTGTATGATGAGTTATACTTTGACTTATTCCTTAAGACTCTTAGGGTATATCAAAGGGTATGCTTGGGTATAATAAGTTGTACATGGAGATAATGTATGATCAATAAAGAATCTACCACTTCTAGTAAAAGAAGAGAAATGTCCTATGTGATTCGATAAATGACAACTCAGTAGTCCTTGGCCAAGGCAGAATGAAATTAGAAAGGAGTTTCTAATTTGCATTATTTGGTGTTGTGCATTTAAGAGTCGAAATACATATAATTAAATAAAATAAGACTTGACAGTAATTCCATGTCTTATATTTAATTGGGACATTGTATGGTGGAAGGATTGAATTGTACGGTAACTATTTACTCAAAGGTTCTTTTATGATTAATGTTGAAATCTATATTATCTGGAAAGTCGTTGATCGCTAGGGAGGCTTATCCCTATTGTAGAATAAATATTATTTATTTAAATAAATTATTAGTTTAATTTATTTATTTAAATAAGATTAGAATTGTTCTAATTGATTTATTCACAACCGGTTTAATATGGAGAACCTAAAGGGTCACACCATAAAAGGAAGAATAATTATTTAAGAAGTTAATGGCATAATCGTAATAATAAGTTAAGTATATTTAATTTAATCTATGGTGATAGAATAAATTAAATAGCTTAATATTTATTATTTAATATTTTGGAAATATTAAATATAAATTAATAAGAGGAGTCTTATTATTATTATTACTATTATTATTATTTAATTCCTAAAGGAGTTTGGGAATTAATTAATATAAGTACTCTCATTTATTCCTAATAGGATTAGGAGGGAAAATTAGTTAAAGGAGTTTAATTAATTATCCCTAATAAGATTAGGGAGCCCATTTAATTAAAAGAGTTTAATTAAATAAATAATACCTTATTTTTAATAGGGTTACTTGATATCTTTATAAGAGGAGTCTTATATCAGATATCATATATACGTTATTCCAATTGTTGGAGAGTACCTTTTCTATAGAGATAGAAAAACTAGGGTTTGAGCCAAATACCCATCTTCTTGAATTCTTCTTCTTCCTTGGTGGATCACCTCTAGAGGCCAAACACTTGGGTGGCTAACGTTGATCAAAGGAAGGAACCCAACCCGATGGATTCAAGTTGAACGCGAAAAGGATTGGAGGTGAACTTGTACCTGAGGAAGCTCGATCTTCAAGGGTATGAATTTATTCTTTATCTTTTCGTTTAATTAATAATTATGCATAAAGGATGATCCGGGTATATGGTTTGTAAAATTTTTTAAACTCTGATTTTACACGCTTCCGCTTATTTTATGCAATTTGATTGCGTTCATGAATATTACAAACCTAACAGGGACCACCAGAATTCTGGGAAAAGCCGGATCCGATTAAGGCGGAGACGTGGGTCAAACAAATTACCAAGATATTCGATGTCTTGGGATGCACGGAGGAACAAAAAGTTCCATTCGCTACTTTTATGTTCTGTAATGAGGCAGATTACTGGTGAGAATCTGTGAAGCGTACCCATCCAGCTGCGCTCAGCATGTCATAGGAGACGTTTCAGAATGGAGCAGAATAACATGACGGTGTCCCAGTACGAGGCGAAGTTCGCCGAGTTATCCAGGTTTGCACCTCATTTGGTAGAGAATGAGGAACGAATGACGCGGATGCAGTTTCTGAGAGGTTTGAAACCCGGCATACGTCAGTATCTCATTTCTCATAACTCTATTCAGATGTTGTCAACAGGGCTCAGTTATTAGAGCGAGATAACGAGTATGTTCAACCGAGGGACCATAACCAGGATTATACCGAAGATAGCAGTCATCAGAGTAACGATAACCAGCGGAGAAAGAAGAATACGGACAAAGGCGGTAACCACTCTGGTGGTAATCGTGGCCATAAAAATAGAAGAAGCGATTCGGGAAGAGATTTTAAAAGAGGAGATTCAACAACAACAACCATGTGAAGATGTCAGCGCCAGTAGCAACTGGTTCCAAGGGAGGAGAAAGATCACCGGTCGTATGTTACAAATGCGGGAAAGAGGGACATATCAGCCTCAACTGCCCATAACAGTTTAAGGTATGCTATAATTATGGAAAAGAAGGACATATCGCTCGAGATTGTACAATATTGAAACCCATTCCAGCGGGAATGATGACTCAAAAGGATGTCCCAGAAAAGTCAAAGTCAACAGTTCCTGGAAGAGCGTTTGTCGTGACCGATCAAAATGCGAGGAACCCGAACGAAGTTAGCACGGGTTAGTTAATTATAAATTATTGCGAAGTTTATACCTTACTAGATACCGGTTCTACCCATTCTTTTATTTCTTGCTTGCGCTCAACGTTTGAACTTGACTACGGAGAAATTAGACTTTGACCTATTTATGGAGAGTCCGTTAGGAGAAACTTTCATTACATCCGTTGTTTAGAAATCTTTCTTGATTCAAGTTGGCACTATCACATTACCTGTTAACCTTATTTCTATAGAGATATTTGCTTTTGATGTGATTTTAAGGTTAACTACTCATCATGCCGAAATTGATTACTTTCGTAAGGTTGTTAGTTTTCATATTCCTAAGTAACATGTTATTCGAATTCAAGTAATCAAACCATTGTAGTCAAACATTTTCATATCAAGCCATGAGGTCATTTGTTTATTACGGATGTCAAGTTTTCTTAGTCCATGTTATGGATTTGAATAAAGACACATCAGATTTGAATAATATTCCTGTTGTTATTGATTTTTTCTAACGTATTTTCTGAAGAATTTCTTGGCTTACTCCCAAAGCCTGATATTAAATTTTGTATCGACTTTGAACCCGGTACAAAACTCATTTCTAAAATCTCATATCGAATGGCTCCTATTGAACTTCAGGAGTTAAAAATTCAACTATAGAATTTGGTACCTGGGCCTTTATCTGGTGACTTCCTTTGTGGAATGTACCAAAGCCAGACTCTCCGTAGGGGACAATATTCGTACGATAGTAAACTGATAGGTGTCATTGTAACGTGTTATCCAAGGATGGGATATGAGTCACAGTTGAGAACAACCTAAGTCGGTAATCGAAATACGTAGCTTTCTAGGCTTAGTTGGTTATTATCGGAGATTCGTTGAAGGATATTCTCGAATCGCTATTCCATTAACGCAGCTGACTCATAGAAATACAAAGTTCGAATGGAGCAATGAATGTGGGAAGAGCTTCGAAGAACTCAAGAGGAGACTCATTTCGGCACATGTTCTGACCATACCATCCTTGAAAAGCGAACATGGTAGCTGACATATTGAGTAGAAGATCGTATACGAGTACGAATGCGATATTGTCAAAGACTCATTTCGTATAATTTATAAATAATAGACATGGAGATAAAAACACTAGGTACCCACGTGATGATATACAAGTATAATCGACTTTAATCGATAAAGTTAAAGCTGTTCAAGCTACACACCGGAGCTGATGAATTTGAAGAAGGAGGTGCAAGAAGTTGTTATTCCAAAAGCAAGAATTGGAGATGTGAGGAAAGCTCAAACCTTCGATTTATTGGTCTATTTGAAATCATCGATCGAGCAGGAACTGTGGCCTATAGACTCGTTTTACCGCCAAGTATGACGCGTGTTCATAACATTTTTCACGTATCGAAGTTACGAAATTATGTGGATGACCCGAACCACGTCATTGAGTTAGAATCGGACGAGATAGCTGAAGACTTAACGTATGAAGAGGTGCCTATCAAGATTTTGGATAGGAAGGAGCATGTCCTACGCACGAAGGTCATACCACAAGTTAAAGTTTTGTGGAGAAACCATGCTATTAAGGAAATGACCTGGGAGTTGGAAACGGAAATGAAAGCGAGGTATCCTCATCTTTTCGAAACACCAGGTACATACGTCAATTTCGAGGACAAAATTTCATAAGGAGGGGAGGTTGTAAGACCCCGAATTATTAATAAATAAAATTTAATTTTCTCTATTTATTATTTTGAAATAGTAAGGGTTGAATTGATTATTGTGGTTAGTTATGAGTAAAATGCACGAATATTTTAAAATAAACAGGTGGTTATAAAATATTCATTATTGTCGTGGAATATTCTTGCTGTCGGGGAATATTCGTACGATGGCGCAGTCTTTTGTGGGCCCCATAACGAAAAGCGATTGGATGAAGAAAACGACAAATATAAGTTGTTTATAAATAACGGCGTAGTTGTTACCGTTAATACTGTTGGAATACCCGGAGGTTAAAACACACTAATACGCGTTGTTGAACAGTAGCACGCATTATTGCACCAATTATTGATTCTTACGTAAGAAGACACTACTCAATAATTGTTACAGTAATTACTGTTCAGTATTTTATTTTATTGATTCAATAATTACTGCATTGATATTTTATATTACTGTTGTTTCAATAAATTGTCATTACACAGTATTTTCCATTATCGAAGCAATAATTCATATTATCTAAATAATATTATTAGATAACATTATTGGTAATGTCTAGAAAGTTCTGTCTAAAGAGAGGTTTGGTCACCTAATTGCATGCCAGTAAGGAGAAATTCTTATTGAAAAGCCCCTTCTTTTCTGGGAACTGCTTGGTTGTCATTATTGTGATTATGTAATATTATTTGTGAATAATTAATTATTGATTTATATGATGAGGAAAATATTGATTTTATGTGGATATAGATGGAGAAAATTTTTAATGTGACAATTGTTAAAAATTAGTATTTTATCTTTTTCTGATAAAATAATTCATTTAAATATATTATTTTAATAATATAATAATTATGATATTTTTATGATGAATGTGGAATATATGAGTATATGTGGAGGAGGAGTATTTTTGTTACAAAAAATATTTAAAGCATGTTTTATGTGTCGGTGGACCCCATTTCTTGACTGAAATTTGATTATAGCCTGTAAAATCGACCGTTTGTGGATTTCGGTCAATTTCTGTTTAGAATTTGGAAAAACTTTCTTCTGCAAAGTTGTAGAGAATTGAATTTTCTATAAAAAGACGCGAGATTTTAATTTTCTGATAAAAGGGCTATTTGTTATGAATTATTAAAGTTCCGGAGTTCTGAAATAATTGATTTTTGGAAGTTTAAATTATTTTAAATCAGAAAAACGTTTTTGATATGTTTGGTGGGCTTGATTGGTTGTTGAAAAGAGCCGATTTCAGTTTATAAGAGTGTGCGTAGGAATTTTTTTTATATATTTATATTATATTAACTTTTCTACTTTGGTGTTATAAGCATTTTCCTATAAATAGGGTGCTTAGGTTAGAATTGAAAATCACACCAGAAACTGAAGTTTTCTCTCTCCATATTATCGAGCGTATTCTTGTGAGTATTTTGAGTATACTTTGAGTATTGCTATACGGTGCAAGTTCAAGTCATAGCCTATATCCGGTGTTTCAACTAGAAGTACTGTCTTTCGAGGTAAGAGATATTTTTTTAAATGATATTATTTCTTCTAATATCATTATGCCGAAGTATTGATCTGAACTTTTAATCAAATTTGAAACTTTTTGAGTCGGAGTTACTATTCACGTATACGGCACAATTCACGTATACGATACTATTCACGAATACGACACTATTCATCGAAAAATAAAAATTTTCCTTTTCGTCTAAAATATCTATTGTGGATACTAGCTTTGATTGTATCCATGTTTTGATCATTCTTGAATTTTACACCACTATGATTATTTTTGAGGTATTTTTGGACATGGATAAAACAAAGTACAAATCCTTAATCATTGTCATTTTGTTTCACTGGATTCGTTTCTTTAAAAATATTTTTCATCATCCTCAGTCCTAAATGATCATATAACTGAATATCTTTGGCCTGTAGTGCAAAGATGAATGATTTTTTGATGAATATCTTTGGCTCGTAGTGCAAAGATGAACAGGTGTTGAGATGAACATGACCGACTGATTAATATCTTTGGCCTGTAGTGCAAAGATGAATATTTGATTCCAGATATATATTGATTGATGTTACAGTGATAAAATATCGACGATGAACTTTTAAATTCATATATAGAAGATAGTAGTTTGCATTCTCTACTTAACTCTTCTAATGAATTATTATTTCCGCTGCGAAGATTGATTTAAAACTGGTTGTGTATTGTATTCTATTAGATTTTTCTCTGTTGAAGACTAACGATAATTTGTTGTATATTATCTTAGTTATAATATTCTTTACTAGGCTAGTTGAGCTCACCCTTTTCCTTTTTATTCCATTTTTCTTCTCAGGAGGCGAGAATGTAGCGAGTACTAGTCGGGGTATGGAATGAAGGTTCTAGAGAGAGTTGTTTAGTAGTCCTCACAATTTTTATAAAATAATGTATCAATAATTATGATGGAGATTTATTTACGTGTGATATTGTCTAGACGACAATATCTGTATTTAAATTCACAGTTTATATGTTGTAATAATAAAGTTATAGTTTTTTCTGTACCATGTATTTGGCGACTCAGAATGGGTTGGATGGAATGGACCTATTTTGGGGCGTCACAAGGGATATTATTTTTGTTCAATATTCGTATGAAATAATATTTTTTTTTCTCATACTATGTAGTATGTAAATGATATTATTTCGTTTCATATTCCTAATTCTACACTCATGTTGATAAGTATGGATTTTATACTCTTTGAAATTAGTATAATATCCTTGAAATTTGCGCTTCATCTAGTATCGTTTCACAAAGATATTTTTCTGAATATTCTTGTTAAATTTTAATCTTTTCATGCTGGGGTACTATTCACAGGATAATATTCACGAAATACTATTCATGGGATTCACGACAAAAATTAATTTCTTTTCTATACAAATTATTTTTGATACATGAATATTATTTTTAATTTTATTCCACAAAGTAGTTATCATGTTGACAATTTAGATATTTTTAAACTCTGGATAAATTAAAAATCTTTAATATTTATCCTTGATTTCGTTTGATTGATGTTTATATCATTGTCATCATTCTCATGCTTATATTGCGATGAAAGTCATCTTTGGCCCGTAGTGCATGGATAGTTCGTGGATGTGCTACTAATGAATATCCTTGGCCCGTAGTGCATGGATAATTCAGTGATGTGAATTATTTATTGAGTTGTGTTACAACGATAAAATATTAATGATGAACTTTTAAATCGTAGAGGATAGTAGATATCATGCTCTACTTGACCCTTCTAATGGATTGTTTGTTCCGCTGCAGTTAAACTTGTTGTCACTACTATAAAATAGTAAATAGATAACGCGTAAAAAACGGTGCGATTTCTGTCAGAAAAATATCGTGGTTAAGGGTGTCATCTATTTGACACACTTACACAACATTTTTAAAACGTTGTAGTTAGACACATTATATAACATTTTTTAAGAAAAAAATATTGTAGATTTATTTTTCATAAATTAGTAGATTCTTGAAAACGTTGTAGGAGGTATGATTCCACAACGTTTTCTGGTTTAAAATATTGTAGTTTAATATATCAGACAACGTTTAGGCACATTTACACAACGTTTTTAATAAGTTGTAGATTGACTTGAAAAAAAAAGAAAAAAAAAGTTGTGGTTCACTTAATTCAACAAAAGCTTAAATTCCAAACTAGTGGTAATAATTTTTCAAAACATAATATTGGCAACAAGGCATATACACTGGTGGAACCAAGGGGGCCAGGGGGGCACCTGCCCCCGGTAGGTTGGTACTAAGGTTAAGGTTTGGAGAGAAAAAAAATGATATTTACATATATTTTATATCTTTTCTGTATTTTTTTTATAGGTCCTGCAACTCGATGTGAGTGAGAAGCGTAAATTTGAATTGTCTAAATAATGACAAAATGTTTGCAAATAAAAAACATAAAGAGGCTATTTTGTTTTGTTCAATATAAAATTATTATGAACTTTTTAAAATCAAATTAAGATATTTTTAAACTCTAAATTAATATAATTTTTTTTTAATTTTAAAAATTCTGAGGCACATGCTCTCAATAGTCAAAATCTATTAAAAGTTGCATGAAAACACAATTTATTTCTTATTTGATGCATTAGAAACTCCAAAGTAGCCTTTAATTTAATTAATGGGTGATATAATAAGCATCTCAATTTTTAAATGCATTCTTCTCCGAAAAAACTCCAAATTAATCTTTAGTTAATATGTAATCAAGAAATCTTTGTGAAGAGATTCAATCAAATATGTTCATTTCTATATTCCTACAATTTTTACAAACACATTGAATTATTATATTTTTCCAACAATTGAAAACGAGCAAATTTTGAGACGTTTTTAAACTATACAGACTCGCATGATACAGTTACCTCCTCTTAGTCGTAAAACCGAAAGAAGCACTTCAAGCGTCAATAAATAAATTTTTTTACTGATGTATTTTGCCCCCCTATGAAAATCTTCTGATTCCGCCACTGGGCATATATATGACAAAATAGAAAATTTGACCATAATTAGCTTCCATTATGGAATGAAGAGTTATTAAGCTTACACAGGCAAAAACATCAATTAGGTTGTTTGATCTGTAAACAAAACTGCTAGAAAGGAGAAACCAAGTAACTTATTTGCATATGTTTTGAACATTATATGATCATTAAGATAAACAACTCATCAGCTTTTGAAAAAAGAAGTCAAAGGGGAATAGCATTGACTATGGCTTCCAGTGTCTTTTTCTCCGTTTCAGACTCATCAATCCATACAGAACTTTGTCGACGCATAATCTCATTCTTCTTCTCCTTTTTCTCTAGCATTAGTTTTTCTCTCTTCCTCCAGTATTCGAGTTTCTCTGTTCTTTCATTTAACTGCACCGACCCAAATTTTAAGAAAGTAAACAATAATTGTCCCAATCTAGTTGTCCAAATTCAAATAAATATTTCAACAAGGAAAACAGTACTAATCAATAAAAGATGAAACATGTAGTAATTACGCATGCATAAATTGGATCTGCAAGGCATTAAATTCAAAAGTAGTAGTCAAAAAATTTCATGAGCTATGTGAAAAAAATTATGCCAGAATGTTGCCAAGTGAATATGGCACCATATAACACATTTTTCATAATCCATACTAGAGTCATGATCCACAAGCAGTTGAGAAGTATGCCAAGCTCTTGTAGGATCTTTGACACCAAGACCCTGATTACTTTAGGGGTTATATACTTTACGTTCAAAAGTACTTGTTATAAAGACTTTTTACGAGCATATGGTTTATCGAGGTTAAAATTGATATATGATATAATCGGCCTCCATAGATAGGAGGCGGGAAAAAAAATCATGTTGATCACATTAATAATGTCTTCTACCCTATTTGAATATAAAAGGGTTTATTTTGCAGTCCGACTCTTGGAGATTGATTATACCGCAAGGAAGAAAAGAATTTTGTCTGGACAAAGAAAAAGTTTAAAAGAAACAGCTCATAAAGTTGGCCATTTTGTAGTTTGTACAAGCTGTAAACCCGGTCAAATTTTCAGACCTAGTAGAGCAATACCTACAGATAGCCATATAAATCTGATAGTTAATGACAAATGATAACGCTTATACCACTTGGAAGAAAGGTTTTAACCAAAAGATGGATACATAAAAGTTTAGGGATAAATAAGGTTTTGGTCACTGTACTGGGTCCGGTTTTCATTGTGGTTATCGAAATTTTTTTTATTACAATCGAATAACTGTACTTTCAAAAACTTACAAAATGGTAATTCCGTCCGATTTTCCATCCAAAAAACGTTAGGAATACTGACTGTGCAAGTTGACTTGACTATTTTGCTTACGTGGAGTACAGAAAATACAAGCAGGCGAATTATTATAGCACAAATGACCAAAACTATTAACTACTTCACCTAAACAATTCCAAAACTAATAGTAATAATAATAATAATAATAATAATAATAATAATAATAAAATACTATTAATAGTAATAATTTTAAAATTCTATTTTTTTAAAAAAAATCTGTTAGTTTTAAAAAAGTCTTTTTTTTAAAAAAAGCTATTTTTAAAAATTCAATTTTTTTAAAAAAATTCATTTTTTTAAAAACGTTAATTTTTTATAAAAACAGAATTTTTTTTAATTTTTTAAAAAACGTTAATTTATTTTTAACTGAACTAATATTTTTTCAAAAAAGTCTGTTTTTTTAAAAAACGTTAATTTTTTTAAACCAAACTAATATTTTTTTAAAAAAAGTCTATTTTTGTAAAAAATTCTTAAATTTAAAAAGCGTTACTTTTTAAAAAAAACAGACGTTAATTTTTTTCAAACTGAACTAATATATTTTTTAAAAAATTCTTAAATTTAAAAAGCGTTAATTTTTAAAAATTTAAAAAACGTTAATTTTTAAAAATTTAAAAACATTACTTTTCTAAATATTTAAAAAACGTTAATTTTAAAAAATTTTAAAAACGTTACTTTTCTAATTTTTTTTTGAAAACGTTACTTTTCTAAAAAAATAAAAAACGTTAAATGTCTAAAAAAAAATAAAAAAACTTTAATTTTCAAAAAAATTTAAAATTTTCTGTTTTTATAAAAAAAATTAACGTTTTTTAAAAAGCAGACTTTTTTTTGCGTTTTTTTTTGTGTGCGCTTTTTTTTTTGCGTTGTTAGTTGTTTTTGTTTTTTTTTTATTAAAAAAAATGTGCTTTTTTTTATTATTACAAAAAAATTGTGCTTTTTTTTATTACAAAAAAATGTGTAGTTTAGGATAGTAAATCATATTTAAGCCTTATTATTATTATTATTATTATTGAAATATTACAGTGTATTATCTCTTTTTGGTCACTGTATTATTACAATAATAATTATTATTATTACAGTTATTACAATTATTATTATTATTACAATTCTTAGAAACGATGCTACTTAGTTTAATTATTAGTATTACATAAATTTAAGCAAGGTGGATAGTTGGCACAATGATTTTTGTTGGAATATAAGATTTCTAATGTGAAGAGGTCTAGAATTCGAGACTTGTGAGCAATATTTTTTTAAGAAAATTTTTAATCTCCACATCAGCAAAAATAATGGGCCACGTCAGCAGAAAAATGGAGTCAACTTGCACAGTCAGCATTCCGTCTGTTTTTTGGACGGAAAATCGAACGGAGTGACCATTTTGTATGTTTTTGAAAGTACAGTTATTCGATTGTAACAAAAAAAATTTTGATAACCACAATGAAAAGCGGACCCAGTACAGTGACCAAAACCTTATTTATCCCTAAAAGTTTATATCATTGTAGTGGTTGTCATGATGCGGTCAAACTATGCCTTTAGCACATTTCTGTGGAATAACTTCGCTCTTAAGAAAAATATCTCATGTCACGGGTGCTGCGGTATTTTTAATGAGTAATCAGTAGTTCCTTTTAGTTGTATGACTAAAATTCAGAGATACCTAATCTTCACCTGGAATTCTCGCACTTTGAACGTCGGACTAAGAATAGCACATTTTAGAGCACAACCTTTAGCAACGCACTCACTAGCATTCAATGTACGCCTAGGCTCCTTACCAAAAAACTCGGTCAAAATTTGACCACATCATGACAAGGTTGATGGAAGAAGTACAAAACCTGCAACTTTTCCTATACATTTGAGGCAAAAAATGAAGGTCCTCTGAGGCAAATGAGCAGCCAACGTATGAGCTTGATTATATTCCTGTGACTATGTTGGTTTCATGTCAAAGAAGTATTACCCAAAGATCATTATTAATTGTTTCATAGATCCAAATGAGATGCTCAGTTTTTTTGGAGCTCTAGTTCACTTATGTATTACTCAGAGTTCATTACATCTTTTAGAAGTTTTAACAATGAAGGAAAAGGGGAAGGGGGGGGGGGGGGGGGGAGGAAGAAAGAAAGAAAAGAAAGGAAAAAACATCACAAATAAACAAGCAAGTATTTTGTATTCCCATAATAAACTGTCTAGTTCGAGATCAACAAATATGAGCACTGTAATGTACTTTGATCATATTAATGGAATATTCGGTCAATGGCCTTTTCAAAACAGAACTGTAATAACCGAAAACGAAACACACATTGAGAAATCAGAGAACACATGTGACTTGAGTATTTGTTTGATGTTCTTAAACTTCTCCCTGAGCTCTGTAATTTTTGGAATATCTCTATAGGCTTCAAAATGACTACATAACTGGTTCACAGCCTGAACACATCAAAAACAAGGAAAACAGTACAAGGGTTCATATGGTCATGCCAAAGTTAATGATTCACAATGATACATAAGGTAAGAAATGGAGAAAAACATTTACTGAAGGTAGTTATGAAATGGATATCAAATGTTTGGCTTGGCACATAAATGTCAACTAGAGTGGAGAAGGTTCTCTATTGGTTGTCAGCTTTAAGCAAGCATTATGCATATAATGTTTGTCAAGTTACTAATCGAGTTACTTGTAGATATTTGCAGCTTCCATTCAAACATATATATTTATGTTTCATAAAGCTATAAATATGAGGTTCAATTACGAAGAAGTGATGTTGCACCTGCCCCCAAAGCCAGATATACAAATCTCAATGATACCTAAAAATGCAAACATTAACATCATTTTATCATATTGAACATACCACTGAAAAACATGAATATGACTCATTGACAATATACTAAATATGATATCTTTCACTTAAAAGGCTTGAGGTAACCTACATAAGTGGTAAGGACTATAATTTTGTCCAAAAGCATTAGACAACTGCCCAAAAAGGACAGTCATGAGGGGCAAGCTTAACCCATTACCGACATCACCAATGGTACCAATAATCATCAAAAAGGCATCTGTGGAATCTGCAAACGAGAAGAGCTTGTGAAATGGGACTAAATTGGTACTCTCCTTTTCCTTTGCCTTATCAGAGTTCTTTTGATTCCCATTCGTGCAAGAACTACTCCCCCCATCTTTTTCCAGGACATGAACTCTTGATGTGGAGGCCTCACTCATTTCTTTACTTGCATCATTCATGCCATTATCCCCAGCCATGTTAGCATTGACATGATCCTAAGTTCTTAAATACCAGTTTCTATTTATGAAACCGAACTCAACCATTGATTCTAGACCTAGATTCCTAGTGTTTCCCCTTTAAATATAAGAAAATAAAATGGAGAAGGAAAATAATCTCTAAATTACGTGTGTAGGCTGTGTAACCCCCCAGTCTCCTCTTTTATAAAAGATCACTAAAAACATGACTCCTTAGTGCATCAGCCAAAGCCTTTAAATTAACATATTATATATAAAAAACCTTTTTTCTTTTTGGGAACCTATAAAAAATTCCTAATCGGTAATAATGAACACTAGACTAAGCAGCTATCAAACCTATATTGCTTATCTACTTGCATATGTCAGGTACTTTTACTAGACAAGATTATAATGGACATTTTTTCTTACCCCCTGGGTTTAGAGCCACCGTAGCATTTTCTCGTTGAACTTGTTGCGAACCTGTGTCTAATGGACAATAACCTGTAAGAATATTATAATGGACATTTTTTCTTACCCCCTGGGTTTAAAGCTCACCTTTTGCTTTCATTGTTCTCTTCAAAAATGAGAACATAGCTGTGACTAGTCGGGGGAATGGACTGACGGTCCGAGATGGTGGCTGTAGTAGTCCTCACAATTCTATGAAATAGTGTAATAATAATTATAATGAGGACTCCATTTGAGTTTGGATATTGTCTACGAGATAATATTAATGTTAAAACTCTCAACTTACGTTTGTCGTATTATGTAAATTAAGTTTGTTTTTGAATTCTGTATCATGTATTTGGTGACTCAGAATGGGTGATGTATACCTATTTTAGAGGCGTCACAGTTGGTATCAAAGCTTAGGGACATGATCCCTGGTGGTTGAGATTTGAGGCTAGAACTAGGAGGGGAGAGACGGGTAAACCCTTCGCTAGTATGACCTATCTAAGCTTATTTGTTATTTAATTGGTCGGTTATAATATAAGAATAATATGTGGCATGTCAATTAATCCTTATTTTATGGCAGTGTTTAAAAATGACATCTGAAAATGTTGAGATAATCAATAGAGCACCTGAGACCGTTGAGTCATCGACGATTAATAACTAGGATAATGTGCATCAGGAAGGCAATAATCCTCAGGTAAACAACAACACCGACCAAATGATAAATGATGGGATGTTTAGGAAATTTTTGTAATTCATGCAACACCAAGCGAGACAGACTCCTGTTCAAAATGCAGGTGGAAACACTAGCAACTCACGGATGGTCACCGATAAGCAATTCAAGGAGTTGGGACCACCGTAGTTTTTGGGAAAGCCAGAACCCCTTAAGGCAAGAGACGTGGATAAAGCAGATCACCAATATATTTGATGTTTTGGGATGCTCCGAGGAGGAAAATGTTTCTTTTTCCACCTTCATGCTGTGAGGAGAGACAGATTATTGATGGAAATCGGTAAAACGTACTCAACCTTACGCACTGAAGATGTCTTGGGAGAAGTTCCAAGAATTTTTCAATGACAAGTACTTTTCCGAAAGTTTCGTCACATGAAGGAGGTAGAGTTCATCAAGCTGGAGCAAAACAATATGACCGTGTCACAGTACGAGGCTAAATTTGCCGAGTTATCCCGGTTTGCATCCCATTTGGTAGATAATAAGAAGAGAATGATGTGAATATTTCTGCGAGGTTTAAAACTCGAAATACGTCAATACCTCATTTCTCACAAACTTTGCTTGTATTCAGATGTTGTGAATAGGCCTCAGTTATTGGAGCGCGATAATGAGTCAACCCAACCAAGAGATAGCAGCCGACAAAGCGATAATACCAGTGGTAGCAGTCATCGAAGCGGTGACAACAAACGTGGAGGAATTTAACATGCCAGAAATGGTAACCACTTCGGTGGTAATTCTGGCCAAGATAATAGAAGTGAAAATTTCAAGAAGAGGAGATTCAATAATGATGGAAAGAAGTCAGCACCAACAACCGTTGTTAAGGAAGGAGAATGACCACCGGTCGTATGCTATAAATGCGGAGGAGAGGGAGACATCAGTCCGAACTGTAAGTAGCAGTCCAAAGCGTGTTATAATTGCAGAAGAAAAGGTCACCTAGCTTAATTTTGTTGTGCAGTGAAGTCAAGTCCAGCTGGGATGGAGACACCAAAGGCCGTCCAAGACAAGTCAAAGCCGGTAGTTCAAGGGAGAGTGTTTGTCATGACCTCCCAAAAAGTGAGGAACCCGAGTGAGGTTATCAAGGGTAAGCTAATCATAAACTCTTGCAAAGTCTATACCTTATTTGATACTAATTCTATCCTTTCCTTTATTTCTCCTACTTGTGCTTAATGTTTAAATTTAACTACAGAGAAATTAAACTTTGACTTATCTGTTGAAACTCTGTTGGGAGAAACCTTTATTAGATCCACTATTTATAAATCTTGTTTAATTCAAATCAGCACCCTCACGTTACCTGTCGATCTTATCTCTTTGAAAATACTTGCATTTGATGTGATTTTAGGGATTAATTGGTTAACTACTCATCATGCTAAAATTGATTGTTTTCATAAGGTTGTTAGCTTTCATATTCCTAACCAACCTATTATGTGAATTTAAGCAACCAAACCACTAAAGTCAATCACTTTCATATCAAGCCATAAAGCTATTCGTTTATTGAAAAACGGATGTCAAGCTTTCTTAGCCATGTCACGGATTTAAACAAAAATATGTCAGATTTAAATGATATTTCTAGGGTTAATAAATTTCCTAACATATTCCCTAAAGAACTTCCTGGCCTACCCCAGAGCGTGAAATCAAATTTTGTATCGACCTTGAATCAGGTACAAAACCAATTTCCAAAGCCCCATATCGAATGACTCCTATTGAACTTCAGTAGTTAAAAACCCAATTGTAGGAACTATTAGACATCAGTTTTATTCATCCTAGTACATCTCTTCGGGGTGCTCCTATTCTATTTTTAAAGAAGAAAGATGGAAATATGCGACTTTGTATTGATTATCAGGAGTTGAATCATGTTACCATCAAAAATAGGTACCTATTTGACCAATTGCAAGGAGTTAAATTCTTTTCAAAGATTGATCTTCGTTCCAGATATCATCAATTAAAGATTAAAACTGATGACATTCCAAAGACTGCTTTCAGAACTTAGTACAGACATTACGAATTCCTAGTCATGTCTTTTAGCTTAATTAATGCTATTGCTGCCTTCATGGATATGATGAACCGAGTATTCAAGGAATATTTGGATCATTTCGTGATTGTCTTTATTGATGACATCCTCATTTACTCTAAAAGCCGTGAAGATCATGAGCAACACTTGAGGCTGATACTCCAAAAGCTTCGTGAAAACAAGCTATACGCCAAGTTGAAGAAATGCGAGTTCTAGCTTGAGGAAGTAGCATTCCTTGGGCACGTGATATCAAATCATGGAATATATGTTGACCCAGCGAAGATTTAAGCAATTCAAAGCTGGGAGTAACCTAAGTCAGTAACTGATGAGTGGGTTTTATACCTACGAATCGATCTCTAATTCGAGCTTAATCTGTGTTAATTCGTTATTTTTGTGATTTGTTTTACTTGTTTTGTGTTATTTTATGTTTAGGTGTGGTGGCATAGCGTGTGCAGGCTTAAAAGGTGGTTTCATGGCGAAACTTGGCAAGAAAAGGAGTTAAAACTAGACTTCTACAGATTGACCCCCCGCCAGGGCGGGCTTTATACATACAAAACCTCTGCCGGGGCGGGGGTACTGAGGAGAAAATAGAAGCAGCCTCCGCCAAGACGGGCACTTAAAGAAGGAAAAATCCCGTCGGGGAGTGGGTACAGGAAAAGGCCAAAACTCCTGTTTCAGTTAAAATGCTACAGAGGCATGAAGGAAAGAGGTTGGCGTGGTTTGGAACTTTATTTGGCGTCAAGTTATGGTCAGAATACGTGTCCTAGGCTGGATATTAATAAGAAACAACAAGGGAGATTACATCTAACATTCAATTAGCAATTTGAAGCCCCAATTTTGAGAAAAAGCATTGGAGGAAGGATTAAAGATCCGAGTCACGAAAATTGCAGATTAAAGCTAAAGAGAAGAGTGGTTTTGTATTCATTCTACTTCTTTAATTCAATTTTTGTAATTGGGATGATGATTACTTTGATGATTTCAGTTTTTAATTCATTTGTGATGAACTAATTTACTTGTTAGGCTTATGACGGATCTTGATGGTTGAACGATGATTATGTAGCCTTGAATTTCAGTTTAATAATCTATCATTTAGTTTATCTATTGTGATTTGTGCTTTAATTTACAAATTGCTTGTGTTAGTTCCTAGTAGGCACAATATAGATCTAGAAGGGGGGCTAAATAGATTCTTTTTCCTTTCAAATACTTTTCACATTTATTTTATATTGCTAATGACTTAGCATATGACAATTATAAGAATCTTTTCAAGCACAACGAAATAAGTAAAATATCTCCTTCATTGAAATAACCATGATCATACATACATTGTTCGTAGAGTTAGTTCAGTTATAAGCAATTAATACATACATAGCAATTATAGCAGATAGGTACATAATATAAATGACATAAAGTAAATGACATAAGGGATTTTAAGTGATTCAGAGACTCAAGCTCCTAATCCACTCTTCTACTTTCAATTAGTAGAATTTCCACTAAGGAAGGGCAGCACCCTGAATTACTAAGATTCCTTCAAGGCCAGCAGCCTTGGAACTTCAGTTCACTAAGAACTCTTCAAGCCCAGCAGGCTTGAAACTTCATTTAGTCCCTCCGGACAAGGACCCCTCAGGCCCTGGGTTCTTGTTGTTGTTGTTGGTGCCTTGCTACTATGATGTCTTTAAGCTTAAACATCTTATGTACTTAGCATCTTGGCGTAGTCCTCTTGGCATTCTACTTAGAGTCTGGACTACATCTTCTTTGGTGCAGCTGATCTTTACTCTTTTCTGCTCATCTTCATCTGACGTCAGCTGTGCACCATCACCATCTGGATTTTCTAAGTCTTTGAGCTTTTGGTAGACTTCATTTGGCGTTTAGCAATCCCTGAACCCTTTTTGAATGTTTTGCAGACATGATTCTGCATCTGTTCTTTTTCAGCTTTTGGTTCATGGTGATTTGTAGAGTGGCTCTTTTGATCTTCTTTGTACTCTGCCACTTTTCTGAATGCTATCTTCTTGGCCTTCTCGACTCTCAGCTTAGCTTCCATCTTCAGTGGCATTCTCATCTTTGTTGAGTGAAGCTTTTATCTATTCAAGTCCTTTTTCAAAGAAACTTCACTTCTACCTTTGTAGTCTCACTGTCACTGAGACTTGTTCTGTTTAGCTCTGGTAGAACTCGTAGAGTCAACAATAAAGCATTCCAACAACTCAACGATTCTGCAAGATCAGCAACTCTCGATCTTTGAAGCTCTGGCTGATATATACTTCTTCTTAATCTTATCGTTGGAATATAGCCATTGAAAGTAGTTTGAATTACCTCGCAGATCTCGAGTTATTTGATATAGACTGCATATGTGACATGACATCCTCTTTATGACTTTTTGACAATGCAGTCTACTGTTTCACCTACCCCGTCAGAGATGTCACTTTGATGCCTCGGGCAGGTAATCTTCTTTATTTCTTATTTCTGACTTCTCGATTAGAGATTGTCCTTTTGCATCGATGCTCTCAACTAGCAATATTCAAATATCAGTCTTCAGATTGAACTGTTGCCAATGCTTCAATCTTCAGATGGCAGAACTCTACAATTCTAATGCCTATGTTCTTGGACCTAATCGTAGTGTCATGTTGAATGTTGCTCATCTACCAATTGAGACAACACTACGATCCTGAAGAGTGTTCATTGGAATATCGGATTCATAGGTATAAAACTTACTCATCAAATACCCCCAAACTTAACAAATTGCTTGTCCCCAAGCAAAGCAAATAAACTAGCTAAGAGCTTACCTACTCAAGTATCAAAGGCCACATAAATAAAATAGCTAAAGTGTTTATTCGTATGAATTTTTTTTGGATTTTCTTTCTATTATTTTTTTTCAATAGAATTCCTATATTTTCCCCCAAACTTGAGTTTTTGCGTCATCTTAGCCTTTACTACAAGTTTATCAATTTTTCTTCATTAAAACCAAGATTTTTCCCCGAGAAGACAATTATGCGATCATTTAAAACAAAGTTGATCAAAATGGTCAATCTAACGTGTTAGCTGGTTACATCAGTTTCAAATAGGATAAGATTTACATCATGATATGACACTACATCCATGTCTCAGTTGTAATATTGTTCAAATATACACGCGATCCAAATCTCATCATTGGCCAAGTCAAACTCACACTAACTGACATGCTCGGATTCATGTAATATGAACTAACTAAATGCAAGATTTTTTTTTAGAAATTAGAATGACAACTACATGCAAAACTACAAGATAAATGTGTTATATTAAACGAATGCAAATACTAAATGAATGCTACTAAATGACTGCAATGCAATTAGAAGAATGTACCCCCCAAACTTAACATATGAAATGTCCTCATTTTATATAAAAAACATAAGAAATTAGGCACTGAGGACTTCGCAGAAAGATTTAAGCTTTACTCTTTCATCAGCATCATCTACTACTTCTGTATTAGCATCAACCTCAAGAGCTAAGTAATCTGGGGGTACACAGACAAGGGTGGAGGTGGTGGGAATTGGTATGGAGTGTCAATCACTTGCAGGCTTAGACCCCTATGTTAACCTCCCCTAAACTTGGTTTAGAGCAAATCTTGAAGCTTGAACCTTGCTTTGAATTGTTGATGTTGGAATCCAAGTAAGAGATAAAGAAGTTGACTTTAGATTGATTTCTTCTTGATTGTGGTTTGGAGAAAATGAATTAGATTTTGATTGGGAGAGTGCAAGAGTTGGTGTTATTGAGGTGTAAGGGCTTGGAATGAGTTGCTTTTGAATTAGGAGTGAAAGGAATTGGGTTTGAATTAGAATTTCCTGTCTTAGGGCTTTATTTTTTTAAGTGCACATGTAGAGCGCCTAGGCGCTTGAAATTGTGAAGGTTGGAGCGCCTAGTCGCTTGGGAACAGAATCTGATGGAGTTGGTGAGCGCCTAGGTGCTTAAAAAGAGCTTGAAGTGGGTGCCTAGGCCCTTGGGCGTGTCTGGAAATTCTGCAGTTAAGCGCCTAGGCGCTTGGAATATGCTTGTTTTGGGCGCCTAGGTGCTTGGGCCAACCTTAGCCAAAATTTGTGCTCTTTTATCCTTCTAACCTGCAAGCCATGAACCCAATTCTCAGTTATCATTTGTAAGGAGATTACAACTGAACATACAACCCTAAAATAAGATAAAATACATAGCTAAATGAACTAAAATACTAAAATAAAATTAATGAACTAAAATTTAAAGAGATAAAATGCAAGTCTAGGTTGCCTCCCAGTGAGCACTTAGTTTAACGTCTTCAGCCTGACTGCTTTAACTTTTTCTATACAATTCTCCTTCGAAAATTGAGGAACCCTCTAGTAAGGGTCATTACTTCAAATTCACCTAGCTTGTTCTTTATAGGTAGATTCTCTTTTATAACCTTCAAATAACTAGGCATTTTCTGAGTTGTATCTGTGAATGAATTCTTACGTTGAAGCTTTTCTAGAACAACTGGTTCTTTGTTGCCTAAATTTTTAATAGCACTTTACCACGCAAGTATACGCGTTCAATTGTAATATTTAGCAAGCAAGGATATCGTTCCCACGAGGAAATAGACTAATATTTATCAATTACTAACTCTAATGCAATTAATCCTATTTTAAACTAAGAAAATTTTGTTTAAGATTTAAAAATTAAACTTAACAAACTAATAATTAAAACCAAAATTTCACAAGAATAACTGCAGATTTAACAGGTTAAGATTACAACTTCCCTTGGTATTTCATTTAAACTAACTTACTTCCCATTTAAAATAAATCAATTAATATGAATTGTTATCCAAGAATGCTTTATGAATATTCACGCACTTCTTCCAAAGACACGTGAACAAATCCTCCTAAATCCAATCTTTAAGATGCGAAATTATAAGGAACACCCCAGTTAATCAACTCACTATATTCCTATGTGAATCAAGTTAATTAGGGTTTACGCACAAATTCTTTCAATGGATACAAAAGACACATAGGTATATTCCTATCCTACACGCTAATCATATTAACCCTATTCAGATTATATGAACAGATGTTATCATATCCAGATCTCAATCTATACTCCATCTTCCAATTTTATATAGATTATCACAGTAATTGTTGGCCAAACAATTAATCAATTAAACATAAGATATAATAAACAATTCAATAAAAACCAACTTTCATTCAATGGGAAGCTTCCAATTTAAACTATATACCAAGTTCCGTTGCAATCTTAATTAAAATTTAGTTCATGATAATAATAAAGAAAAACATCATCCAAGTTAATAATCCAAACATCCCAGATAGTTACAAAAGATAAAACTAGAGAAGAGAAGAAGAAACTCTGAATTTGCTCTTAAACTCTCTCTTAGATCTTCAGCCTTTGCAATTCTCTTTCGTGTTTTCCTCGTTGTTCTCTCTGCAAAATCTCTTAAAAAATTGATTGATTGCTTGCAAAATTCGTTCTCCTTCTTTTTTAGAGTCATCTCCTATTTGTATTGGTCTCAGCCCTCATTCAGACTCCTCTTTGGCTTCAAAAACCCACTTGGCAGCAACAAAACGCACATTATTACACAGTAGAGCGCCTAGGCGCTCATCAGAGGCTATTTCCAAGCGCCTAGGCGCTTGACCAGAACCACGTAATTACAGAAATGCCACTCAGCTTTAATTTTCATGATTTTTGACCTTTTTCTTCTCCGAAATGACCAATTTGTCCCTCCAGCTCCAACCTACAACAAATAAACACAAAACACATAAAAAGATCCTAAAAAACAATTAAATGTAACAATAATTAAGTTTAATAATATCGGATTCATAGGTATAAAACCTACTCATCATTCTTCATCTCTCTTCCCATTCTCTTCACACCATGGCATCAATTTTAAGTTAGCTTCCATGTCATATATAGCTTTATCGAAAAAAATGACTACCAATTGGGCACGGGATTGCAAATCTAGCTGGATCCTTAAACTTTGGTAGAGAAGATATATGGGGCACTATCAAAATCGGTTCATCTATATCGGAACTCAAGGCTAGATCTTTGGCAACCTTCTTTTCCTGCTCCCCACTTGTCTCCTCCCTTTCCATGTCCTTTTCTTTTGGCACATCCGATTCCAGATTTAGCGTGGGAAATCCATCAGTCTCGGGAACCATGATACTTGACACTTCTCCTTGAGGGCGATTGATAATGGCAGTTGAAAAGTTTTCCCACCTGGTTCTCAAAATTTCGAATAGACATCTCTTGACTATTCGTCTGCTCCTCAATCAAAACCATGAACTTAGAAAGAAGTTCCCTCCAAGTTTGACATCCTTTCTTATTCATAATTAGGAACTTGATCCTGAAAGTCTAGAGTGTATGATTGGCTTGGAGAAAAGGTTTGTGTGACGCCCCAAAAATAGGTATACATCACCTATCTTGGGTCGTCAAATACATGGTACTGAATACAAATACAAACTTAATTATACAACATGAGCTGAGAGTTTTTACACGAATATTGTCTTCTAGACAATATCCAAACTCAAATAGAGTCCTCATTACATTTATTGTCACACTATTTTATCGAATAGTGAGGACTACTATAACACCATCTTGGACCATCACTCCGTTCCCCGACTAGTTCCTGGCTACACTCTCATTTCCTGAAGAGAACAATGGAAGTAAAAGGGTGAGCTCAACTAGCCTAGTAAGAAATATTATCACTAAGATAATACAGAATAAGCTATCATTAGCCTTCAACAATGTTAAACTGATAGAATATAATAGACAACAAGTTTAACTGCAGCGGAACAAGCAATCCATTAGAAGAGTCAAGTAGAGCATGATATCTACTATCTTCTATGATTTAAAAAGTTTATCATTAACTTTATCACTGGGACTCAGCTTAATAAATAAATCACATCATCGAATCATCCATGCACTACGGGCCAAGGATATTCATTATTATCACGTCCACAAATTATTCTTGCACTACGGGCCAAGAATATTAGTGTAATCATCAATAGTCATGATTATACCGAATTATCCCTGGTCATAATCATACCAATCAATAGTCCATCTATACACGTAAGCCAAAGATGACTTTCATCACAATATAAGCATGAGGATGATGACAATGATATAAAAATTCAATTAAAAGAAAGTAAAGGATAAGTTTTTAAAGATTTATAATTTAATTTATCCAGAATTCAATAATGTCTAAATTGTCAACATGATATTGCTTTGTGGAGTAAAATTCAAGAATATTATCTGTGTATCAAAAAAAATTGGATAGTAAAGAAATAAATTTTTTGGTGAATTACTCCCCATGAATAGTACCCTATGAATAGTACTTCAGGAATAGTACCCCTTAAATAGTACCCCAGTATGAAAAGTGCCCTGAATACTCGAGTGAATGATATTTGAGTGAATAGTAACCTATGAATAGTAATTTATGAATAGTACCCTGGCATAAAAAGTGCCCCGAATACCCGAGTGAATAATATTTTAGTGAATAGTAATCGGGTGAATAGAAACCCTGAATAGTACCCTGATGAAAATATTAATATTTAATAAGAGAGTTCATATCAATATTCCAATGAAACGATACTGGATGAAGCGCAAAACTGAAGGATATTCCACTAATTTCAAGGATTATAGAAGCAATACTTACCATAGTAAGTTTAGATTTAAGAATATAAAAAGAAATAACATACGAAACTGCAAATGAATTTTCACTTGTCATATGGTACGTAATCCGCGTAGATAGGTTATTCCGACATATTAAAGGATGAATACGAAAAATAGTATTCCTTATGAATACGAAAGAAATAATACCCATTACCTTAGTAGAAGGCTGGATACTGTAATAGTGAAGTAGCAAAATACTCTTCTTGTTCTCTATAGTTTCTCTCTCTATAGCTTCTCTTGTGAATCTCAGTAAATTGGTGAGAATGAAGGAAGAATTAAGCTTCTATTTATAGGAGAAATGAGAAAATAGTAACTAATTCACGAACGGTCTAGATTGATTTACTATTAGAACAGATGGTCCATATTGATTACTATTAAAACCACAATCGATGGTCCAGATTGATTTACTTTTAAAACCACCACCGACGGTCCAGATTAATTTACTTTTAAAACCACCACCGACGATTCAGATTTATTACTATTAAAACCACCACCGACGGTCCAGATTGATTTACTATTAAAACCACCATTGATGGTCGAGATTGATTTACTATTAAAACCACCATTGACGGTCCAGATTGATTTACTATTAAAACCACCACTAATGGTCCAGATCGATTTAACATATTACACTTTAGTACCCCTAAAGTTTTCCAAGTTTGCATTATTCCCCTCTAACTTTTATAATTCACTTATCTTCAATAAACACATTCTTAATACTTCAATAATTATTCATCATTATTATTATAACTCACAATATTTAATAACTAGATCATTCCCAGGAAAGAGGGGGCTTTTCGTTAAGGATTTCTCCTTATTGGCGCGCAATTAGGTGACCAAACATCTCCTCGACAGAACTTTTTAGACATCGTCAATATTACAAATAATAATATGAATAACTTTGTTGTCTCAATTATTGATTTAATAATATAAAATATTATGCAGATGATATTGTGATAATAATTGAATCAAATAACGTGAGATACTATGCAAAAATTTCTGTAGCAATAATTGAGTAAACTGAACTGCTTCTTACGTAAGCATTAATAATTAATACCGTGTGCTACTATGCAACCATGCATATTACTGTACTTTTACCACCGGGTAGTTCAACAGTTTAATAGTAAAACTTTCATCGTTATTTTTATAAAAAGATATTTATGTCATTTTTTAACTACGACAATACTTCCGTTGTGGGGTACACCAATGATTGTGTCGTCGTACAAATATTCCCTACTAAAACGAATATTCCCCGACCAATCGAATATTTTATAATAACTTGCTTACTTTGAAAAATTTGCAAATATTACCCACAACTATAACATTATATCATATCCACACCATAATATTCAATAATATATTTCGAGAAAAATTTAATCTTTATTCATAAAAGTTGGGGTCTTACAACCTCCCCTTCTTATAAATTTTTTCCTCAAAATTAGGATACGTACCTGATATGTCGAATAGGTAAGGATACCCTGATTTCATTTCGGATTCTAATTCCCAGGTAATTTCCTCAACATCGTGGTTTCTCCACAAAACCTTGAATTGAGGTATAACCTTGGAGCGTAGAATATGATCCTTCTTATCCAAGATTTTAACAGCTACCTCTTTATACGTTAAATCTTCTGTTATCTCGTCCGATTCTAATTCAATAATGTGATTCGGGTCTTTCACATATTTACGTAACATAGATATGTGAAAAACGTTATGAACACGAGACATACTTGGCGGTAAGGCGAGTCTATAGGCCACAGTTCCTACTCGATCGAGGATTACAAATGGGCCTATGAATCGAGGATTGAGCTTTCCTCTATTTCCAAATCTCGTAACTTCGATATTGAATTCCACGTCCTTTCGATGAAGATCAGCATAACTCTTTTGTCGATCTTGTGAGGTTTTTATACGTTGTCGGATCGTTTGAATCTTTTCCGTAGTCATACATACCAACTCTAGTCCCAACAACGTTGCTTCAGCCACCTCAGTTCCAATATACTGGAGAACGACACTTGCGTTCATACAACGCCTCAAATGGAGTCATGCCAATACTTGCTTGATAACTGTTGTTATAGGAGAATTCCACTAATGGAAAGAATTTGTCCCAACTTCCTTTGAAGTCAAGGACACAAAGTCTTAATAAATCCTCAAGAGTTTGAATAGTCCTCTGCGACTACCCGTCCGTTTGAGGATGATATGTCGAACTAAATCGTAAATTCGTGCCCATAGCTTTTTTCAAACTAACCCAAAATCGTGAAGTGAATCTTGGGTCTCGATCAGAAACTATGGATACTGGCATGCTATGCAGTCTTACAATCTCATTTATGTACATACGAGCAAGACGTTCAAGTGTATAAGTTTCTCGTATAGGTAAGAAATGAGCAGACTTGGTTAATCTATCAACAATAACCCAAATTGCATCAATGCCTTGAGAAACCTTAGGAAGACCAGTAATGAAATCCATGGTAATATGCTCCCACTTCCATTCTGGAATTTCAAGTTGTTGCAAAGGAACTTTTGGTATTTGATGCTTCACATTGACTCGTTGACAAGTTAGACACCTTTAGATAAGCCCCGCTATCTCTCTCTTCATATTGCTCCACCAAAATGTATGTCGAAGATCAAGATACATTTTGGTACTTACAGGATGGATTGCAAACGGTGTGTTGTGCGCCTCTATCATGATTTTATACTTCAAGTCAGAATCGTTAGGAACATAAAGTCTGGAGTTGACTCGAATTATTCCTTCTTCATCGATTCTTGCTTCTGAAATAGCACATGCTTGCACTTTCTTCCTCATACGCATCAGCTCCAGTTCTGTAACTTGAACAACTTTAACTTTATTGATTAAAGTCAGGTTCTACTCGTATATTCGCCATCATAACATGGGTCCCTGGAGTCTTTAACTCTATCTTCATCCTTTGTAAATCATACAAAATAGGCCTTTGTATTGACAATATCGCACTCGTACCCGCATATGATCTTCTACTCAATACGTCAGCTACCACGTTCGTTTTTCAAGGATGGTATTGGATGGTATGATCATAATGTTTCAACAGCTCAAGCCATCATCGTTGCCGCATGTTGAGTTCCTTTTGAGTGAGGAAATATTTGAGGATTTTATGATCCGTATAGATCTCCACTTTCTCCCTATACAGGTAATGCCTCCAAATTTTAAGTGCGAAGACAACAACTGCCAACTCTAGATCATGAGTAGGATAATTCCTCTCATATTCTTTGAGGTGTCGAGAGGCATATGCTATGACTTTCCCATATTGTATGAGAACACATCCTAACCCTTTGTCCGAAGCATCACTGTAGATGACGAATCCCTCCGAGCCAGATAGTATTGTCAGAACAGGTGTTGAAATGAGTGTCCCTTTGAGTTATTGAAAACTCTTCTCACATTCCTCGCTCCAATCGAATTTTGTATCTTTTCGAGTCAGCTGAGTTAATGGAGTAGCGATTCGAGAAAATCCTTCCACAAATCTCCGATAATAACTATCTAAGCCCATAAAGCTATGTACTTCGGTCACTAACTTGGGTTGCTCCCAGCTTTGAATTACTTCAATCTTTGCTGGGTCAACAGATATTCTATGATTTGATATCACGTGCCCAAGGAATGCTACTTCCTCAAGCCAGATCTTGCACTTCTTCAACTTGGCATAAAGCTTGTTTTCACAAAGTTTTTGGAGTATCAGCCTCAAGTGTTGCTCATGATCTTCACGGCTTTTGAAATATATGAAGATGTCATCAATAAAGACGACTACAAAATGATCCAAATATTCCTTGAATACTAGGTTCATCATATCCATGAAGGCAGCAGGGTGCATTAGTCAATCCAAAAGACATGACTAGGAATTCATAATACCCGTACCGAGTTCTGAAAGTAGTCTTTGGGATGTCATCGGTATTAATCTTTAACTGATGATATCCGGAACGAAGATCGATCTTTGAAAAGAATTTGGCACCTTGCAACTGGTCAAACAGGTCATCAATGCGTGACAACGGGTACCTTTTTTTGACGGTGACATGATTTAACTCCCGATAATCAATATAAAGTCGCATACTTCCATCTTTCATCTTTACGAAGAGAACAGAAGCACCCCAAGGAGATGTACTAGGATGAATGAAACTGATGTCTAACAATTTCTGCAGTTGGGTCTTTAACTCCTGAAGTTTAACAGGAGCCATTCGATATGGGGCTTTGGAAATGGGTTTTGTACCGGGTTCAAGGTCGATACAAAATTCAATTTCACGCTCTGGGGGTAGGCCAAGAAGTTCTTCAGGGAATACGTCAGGAAATTTATTAATAATAGAAATATCATTCAAATCTGATATATTTTTATTTAAATCTATGACATGGGCTAAGAAAGCTTGACATCCATTTTTCAATAAACGAATAGCTTTATGGCTTGATATGACAATGATTGACTTTAGTGGTTTGGTCGCTTGAATTCACATAATAGGTTGGTTAGGAATATGAAAGCTAACAACCTTATGAAAACAATTAATTTTTGCATGATAAGAAGTTAACCAATCAATCCCTAAAATCACATCAAACCAAAGTATTTTTAAGGAAATAAGATCGTCAGGTAACGTGCGGTTACCGATTTGAATCAAACAAGACTTATAAACAGTGGATGTAATAAAGGTTTCGCCCAATGGAGTTTCAACCGATAAGTTAAAGTCTAATTTCTCCGGAGTCAAATTTAAACATTGACCGCAAGTAGGAGAAATAAAAGAATGGGTATAACCGGTATCAAATAATGTATAGACTTCATTAGAGTGTATTCTTAGCTTACCCATGATCACCTCGTTTAGATTCCTTGCTTTTTGGGAGGTTACGACAAACGTTCTCCCTTGAACTATCGGTTTTATCTTGTTTGGGACGGCCTTTGATGCCTCCATCCCAGCTGGACTTGACTTTGGTGCACGACAAAATCGGGCTAGGTGACCTTCTCTTCCACAATTGTAACATGCTTTGGACTGCTGTGTACAGTTTGGACTGATGTGTCCCTCTCCTCTGCATTTGTAACATACGACCGGTGGTTGTTCTCCTTCTAAACAACAGGTGCTGGTGCTGACGTCTTTCCATCATTATTGAATCTCCTCTTCTTGAAATTTCCACTTCTATTATTTTGGCCATGATTACCACCGGAGTGGTTACCATTTAAGCATGTTGATTCCCTCCACGTTTGTTGTCACCGCTTTGATGACTGCTACCACTAGTATTATCGACTTGTCGGCTGCTCTCTCTTGGTTAGGTTGACTAATTATTGTGCTCAATAACTGAGCCCTATTTACAACATCTGAATACAAACATAGTTTGTGAGAAATGAGGTATTGACGTATTTCAGGTCTCAAACCTCGTAGAAACATTCGCGTCATTCTCTCCTCATTATCAACTAAATGGGATGCAAACCGGGACAACTCAGCAAACTAAGCCTCATACTGCGACACGGTCATATTGTTTTGTTCCAACTTGATAAACTCCACCTCCTTTATGTGACGAATAATTTCGGGAAAGTACTTGTCGTTGAACAGATCTTGGAACTTCTCCTAAGACATTTTGAGTGCGGTAGGCTGAGTACGCATTACTGATTCCCACTAGTAATCTACTTCTCCTCTCAACATGAAGGTGGCTAAGGGAACCTTTTGCTCCTCGGAGCATCCCAAGACATCAAATATCTTGGTGATCTGCTTTATCCACGTCTCCACCTTAAGTGGTTCTGGCTATCCCCAAAACTCCGATGGTCCCAGCTCCTTGAATTACTTAGCGGTGACCATCTGTAAGTTGCCAGTGTTTTCAACTGCATTTTGAACAGGAGCCGCTCTCGCCTGATGTTGCATGAATTGCATAAAGCCTCTGAAAATCCCATCGTTTATCATTTGAGCGATGTTGTTGTTTACCTGAGGATTATTGTCTTCCTGTTTCACATTATCCTAGGTATTGATCGTTGGTGACTCAACGGTCTCATGTGCTTCATTGTTGTTCTCAACATTTTTCAGATGCCATTTTCAAACACTACCACAAAACAAGGGTTAATTCACATGTCACATTTATCCCTATACTCTGACCGACCAATTAAATACCAAATAAACTTAGGTAGGTCATACTAGCGAAGGAATTCCACGTCTCTCCCCTCCTAGTTCTTGTCTCACATCTCAGCCAGAGATCATATCCCTAAGCTTTGATACCAACTGTGACACCCCCAAAATAGGTATACATCACCTATCTTGGGTCGTCAAATACATGGTATTGAATACAAAGACAAACTTAATTATACAACATGAGCTGAGAGTTTTTACACAAATATTATCTTCTAGACAATATCCAAACTCAAATAGAGTCCTCGTTACATTTATTGTCACACTATAATTTATCGAATAGTGAGGACTACTATAACACCATGTTGGACCATCACCCTGTTCCCCGACTAGTTTCGGCTATGTTCTCATTTCCTGAAGAGAACAATGGATGTAAAAGGGTGAGCTCAACTAGCCCAGTAAGAAATATTATGATTAAGATAATGCATAATAAGTTATCATTAGCCTTCAACAATGTTAAACTTATAGAATATAATTGACAACAAGTTTAACTGCAGCGAAACAAACAATCCATTAGAAGAGTCAAGTAGAGCCTGATATCTACTATCTTCTATGATTTAAAAAGTTTATCATTAACTTTATCGCTGGGACTCAACTTAATAAATAAATCACATCATCAAATCATTCCTGCACTACGGGCTATGGATATTCATTAGTATCATGTCCACAAATTATTCTTGCACTACGGGCCAAGAATACTCGTGTAATCATCAATGGTCATGATTATACTGAATAATCCATGGTCATAATCATACCAATCAAAAGTCCATCTATGCACGTAACCCAAAGATGACTTTCATCATAATATAAGCATGAGGATGATGACAATGATATAATAATTCAATTAAAAGAAAGTAAAGGATAAATTTTAAATATTTATAATTTAATTTATCCAGAATTCAATAATGTCCAAATTGTCAACATGATACTGCTTTGTGGAGTAAAATTCAAGAATAATATCCATGTATCAAAAATAATTTGGACAGTAAAGAAATAAATTTTTCGGTGAATAGTACCCTGTGAATAATACTTCGGGAATAGTACCCCGTGAATAGTACCCCGACATGAAAAGTGCCCCGAATACCCGAGTGAATAATATTTTAGTGAATAGTAACTGGGTGAATAGTAACCCGTGAATAGTAACTCATGAATAGTACCCCAACATAAAAAGTGCCCCGAATACCCGAGTGAATAATATTTTAGTGAATAGTAATTGGGTGAATAGTAACCCGTGAATAGTAGCCCGGTGAAAATATTGATATTTAATAAGAGAGTTCATATCAATATTCCATTGAAACGATACTGGATGAAGCGCAAAACTCAAGGATATTCCACAAATTTCAAGGATTATAGAAGCAATACTTACCATAGTAAGTTTATATTTAAGAATACGAAAAGAAATAACATACGAAACTGCAAATAAATTTTCACCTGTCATACAGTACGTAATCCGCGCACAGGTTATTCCGACATATTAAAGGATGAATACGAAAAATAGTATTCCTTATAAGTACGAAAGAAATAAAACCCCTTACCTTAGTAGAAGGTTGGATACTGCAATAGTGAAGTAGCAGAATACTCTTCTTCTTACTCACTATAGTTTCTCTTTCTATTTCTTTTCTTGTGAATCTCAGTAAATTGGTGAGAAATAAAGAAGAATTAAGCTTCTATTTATAGGAGAAATGACTAAATAGTAACTAATTCACGAACGGTCCAGATTAATTTACTATTAGAATGGACGGTCCATATTAATTACTATTAAAACCACCACCGACAGTCCAGATTGATTTACTTTTAAAACCACCACAGACGGTCCAAATTGATTTACTTTTAAAACCACAATCGATGGTCCAGATTGATTTACTATTAAAACCATCATCGACAGTCCAGATTGATTTACTATTAAAACCACCACCAATGGTCCAGATTGATTTAACTTATTACACTTTAATACCCCTAAAGTTTTCCAAAGACACGTGAATAAATCCTCCTAAATCCAATCATTAAGACACATAATTACAAGAAATACCCTATTTAATTAATTCACTATATTCCTATGTGAATCAAGTTTATTAGAGCTTTACACACAAATTCTTTTAATGGATACAAAAGACACATAGGTATATTCCTATCCTACATGCTAATCATATTAACCCTAATCAGATTATATGAACAAATGTTATTATATCCAGATCTAAATCTATATTCCATCCTCCAATTTTATATAGATTATCACAGTAATTGTTGACCAAACAATTAATCAATAAGCAAACGATATAATAAACAATTCAATAAAAACCAACTTTCATTTAATGGGAAGGTTTAATTTAAACTACATACCAAGTTTCGTTACAATCTTAATGAAAATTTAGTTCATGATAATAATAAAGAAAAACATCATCCAGATTAATAATCTAAACATCCCAGATAATTACAAAAGATAAAACTAGGGAAGAGAAGAAGAAACTTTGAATTCGCTCTAATACTCTCTCTCTGCAAATCTCTTAAAAAATTGAGTGATACGTCTTTTCTAAAGTCTTCTCCTATTTGTATTAGTCAAAACCCTTATTCAAATTCCTTTTTGGCTTCGAAAATTAACTCATCAGTAGCAAAATCCCTCTTTAGCCGCACATGAGCGCCTAGGCGCTCAACCCAGGTTATTTCCAAGCGCCTAGGCGCTTGACCAGGACCATGTATTAACAAAAATGCCACTCATTTCTAATTTTAGTGACTTTTGATCTTTTTCTTCTCCCAAATGACCAATTTGTCCCTCCAGCTCCAACCTATAAGAAATAAACACAAAAACACATAAAAAGATACTAAAAAAACTTAAAGATAGCAATAATTAACTTTAATAATATCGGATTCATAGGTATAAAATCTACTCATCAATATCATAATTAGCACAAGAACTCATGTCTTCTCTCACGATACCCACTTAATTTCATCAACTCTCCAACCCGCCTCGGTAACTCCATCGTCTCCTCGGGAATACTATCAGATGATCAACATGGAATGATAGCACGAGGTATATCATCAACAACCTGCACAAGAGAAACAACAGAACTAGACAAAAAAGAGTTAACCTTGTTGGTAATCAAAGGTGTGGTCTTGTACGAGTACAGTCATTGACAGTTCAAAATAAACTCACTTTCTAACTCACTTTCTTTTTCATAGTCACTTATTTTTCTCTCTTCTTTTTGCTCAATCTCTTGTTTGTTTTCTCTCTCTCATCATTTTTAATCTCACTATTTTTTCATTCTCATTTTCTCAATCTCTTTTTTGTTTTCTTCCTCACTCTTTTCAACTTTTTCTATTTCACTATCAATCTTTAGAGAAATTTCTTTTTGTCGATTATTTTTACATGTAATTTTTTTTTTTACAAACTCATCCTCTTGATCATTTTCTTTCGATTTTTCACCAACTTGCTTTTGATCATGGATATCATCGTGAACATTAGAACCCAATAGCTCTCTTTGGACTGCATATTCGATTATATATTCTTCCCCCCTCTGCTGAACTTGCTCCCTTTGCACCTTAGAAGTGTTTCGTAGTTGCATCCAACAATCCTCTAATCCCGTGCGACACGCCTCCATGATGTCTTCTTTTATGTTATTAGATGCCTTCAAAATGTCTTAATTGTGGTTGTCTCCAATGGGAATCTTCCTTGTTTACATGTCGGCGAACCCTTCTATCGTCTTCTAATGTTGATTGTCTTGAAGGTTGTTTTACATGTCTTTGAGATGTATAGTCCTCCCTCCTATCTCGCTGTACTAAAGCAAACCGCTTTTTCATTGCTATTTTTAATTATGCCCATGTCTCGATCGAACGCTTTCAAAATTTTTGCAAAACTCCTACCATAAAATTGCATGATCAGAAAACTCTTGAACTACCCGTCTGACCTTCCTCCGCTCGAAGTAATCATAATAGTCAAACTCTCGCTCCGTTTTTCTATCCCATCTCAAATATGCTTCTGTATCAATATTACATTGGAAAGTATTCCTTCGAGACCCATAAGAACTTTCATAATTGTAGCCATATATGTTCGTTACAAAACAAAAGTTAGTAGATAAAAATTTTTCCTCACACTCCCTTACGTGTTTCACTCAAACAATGATGAATCTCTCGTGTATTGCTTAATTAGCTTTTACCCTCTAATAAACTCACACTCTTTCCTTTTACCTCTAATATTCTTTCTTATAGGTTCTTTTTGAATTCACCAAATAAATTCACAGTTTTACAATGCAATTCAAAAGTAACTTATTAAGAACGAAATATATAAGGTATGAATATCGAGATACCACAAAGTATTACGGGTGATCACTTTGTACTCTCCAAAAAGTTATGATGTTGCTTCGTTAAAATTGATAATGAATGGAACGAAATGAAATTTTGATTGGAATTTGATGATTTGATGATGTGCTACAAATGTGGTTAGCACAGTAGAAAAATAATCTGAAAATTTTCCTTTGCTCTTTTTTTTCACTAATTTAATTTTTTTTTTTGCAATATATATTTTGATAGAAAATTAAGATAAGTAACTAGCTAGAAAAACTTAGATTTGATACCAAATGATAACTCCACAACACGCTTGCGTGACGTGGTCGTCGCCCGGATCGTTTCTAGCACAGTTGATAGAGTGGAACTCTCTCGACACTTCAACCCAACGTCTATATTGAGACGAGAACCTTGGTACAATCGATTTAGCAATGAAATCTGTATTGAATGGAACACCAATGATGCCTAAACCCCTGGTTTATATTGAAACAGGAACCTCGATACAATCAACGATTGATGTGGTAGGAGACGCCACACACAAATATGTATTGTTGTATGATAAGTCAAATTGAATCTCAAAAAATAAACTAAGAAATTACTTGGGAATTCTTCAAAGAATCAAAGAAAATAATAAACCTCACAAATATATTGAATAATAATAATGATATTAAATGTTGTTAATTACAATAGATGTAACCCTTATTTATACTAGTTACAAAAATCCTAATCCTAATAGGAATTACAAACCAATTTGGAATAGAAATTCCTATTTCTATACAATAATAGAAACCTATTTAGAAAATAATCTTAGCTAATAATAAATCCTAATTATAATAAAATTTGATAAGTATCTGAAAATCCCTAAAATCGTGCTAATTACCTAAAACAAAAGGCAACAAAATACAATATAATCTCTCTATTATTTTAGGAAATAAAATCTTCTCTAATTTCTGAATTGGACTTGTATCAAATTGATCCAAACTTGTGTCCCATGCTTTTGAGCATCCTCTATGTATTTTAACGATCGAGTCGATAGATTAACAAAATATTCTGACCCAAACAGTCTGTAATCAATACTTCATTCAGTTCCTTCAATATTGTTAGAGAATCGTAAGAGAGGCCTTTAATTTTTGTCTACGAAATAACAATTTACACTTTTTTCATCATTTATTTTGTAAACAATTTCAAGATCTATGCATGGCTATGATTTGAAAGAATTCAAAGAGGTATAGGGCTTAACTTCAATTGTTGGTAAATTATTAGTTCGCAAATTCATTTATATAACCCTAATTTTCATTTTCCCCAAATCATATGAAACCGTAGTTTTATTTTCTTCTAAATTAACTCTCATCCTAAAATTCTTCAAAACTCTGAGTTTGTTATTTGGGTTTTGTTTGAATTGGTTGTGTTTGAATTTTGGTATTAAATTGTAATTTGCTGAACTTATTATTTGTTTGAATGATTATTAGATGATTCCTTATTATTGAAAACTTGAGATAAGGAACTGAGAATTCATATATTTATTCTCCTGTATTTTTAAAATTGTGATATTGACTATTATTTCTTGTTTTATTTCAGGAATGTGATATTGAACGGGCACAACATTGGTCCTTATCAAATTCATGCTGAAAAATTTGTTCCAATTGTGAAAGGAGGATAACAGACGAAGATGGAACTGATGGAAAATCCGTTTTAATTCATGTCGAAAAATCTGTTCCATTTTGTTCCAATTCATGCTGGAAAATCTGCTCAAATCTGTTCCAATTGTTTTTAGTTCAATCACTTAAAAAGTAATGTAACTTAGCTCATCTTTTGTTTTACCTTTTTATTGTTGGTTCACAGTCTATTGGAATATTATTTTTAGGATGGAAATGCAGAGGCTAATGGTGAAATTAGCAAGCGTGAAAGGGATAGGTTGAGGGAGATGCAGAGGTTAAAGAAACAAATAATACAAGAAATATTAGATGAACAAAATGTCGATATTAACGCTAATATGGTGTGTTCCATGGAAATCCCTTTTTGGGTTTTACTCATAATTCAGTTTGTTGGTGTAGTGGTATCATGGTTTGTAATGTTTTTCTTTTCAATGCAGAATAACAAGGGAAAGAGGTTTGCCAAAGGTGACCAATCATCGTAGAAGAACAAAAAGGTAAGGTATGAGTTGCACTCGATTGGATTTTATAAACACGATATATTGATTTATATAACTCACACTTTTCTGGATGGTTCAACAGTTTTACTTGTTTACACAACTAGAAATTCAATATATAGCGACGGTTGGGGAGGAGGTGTCGTTGTAGGATACATATAGCGACGGTCACTATTTGGCCGTCGATGTAGGGATTTTTTTGGGCTGAGGGTAATTTGGGCGTATAAAAATCTGTTAGCTCCTATTTTTCCCCAAATTAGTAAAATAAATTTGCCCAAATCAGTCTAGATATTTGCTAATCAGTAAACTCAGTCGATCGATCGACCATCTCACTCCTCTGTCACCATTTCTCAGTCGATCGATCGCCCATCTCGCTCATCTCTCATCATTTCTCAGTCCTTTGATCAACCATCTCGCTCCTCGCTCACCATTTCTCAATCCTTCGGTAGTAGGCCATACATCAATAAAAGGTATGATACTTGCACATTATTAGGTCTTCTTCCTGAGCTTAATAGGCATCATAGCTTTGCCTGAGCTTAATAGGCATCATACATCAATAAAAGGTATGATACTTATACATTATTAGTATGATTTCAAGGTTGGGTCTTCTTCCTGAGCTTAATAGGCATCATACCTTTGGCTGAGCGGCTAGGTTGGGCAACAGAGTAATTCCCTACACATTATTAGTACTTCCCTTACAATTGGCATGCATAAAATATTTCTTAATTTTTTAAATTAAATAATTTGCAATGAGAATTGAACCCTGATTTCCTAGTTGCCGTAATACTTCATTGATAAACTAGGGAAAATTCTCTAACATGCATCTTGAAGTCCATATAATGCAAATTTGTTTTTTTTAATGAGGTAATTTCGTTTCTGAATATTGTATATAGTTTCGCTTCTTTTTGATGTAGGCAACTGTCTTCTTACACCGGTGCTACAAGTTTCTTTTCCTAACTTCTCTAGTCTACTCTTTTAATTATCTTAATTACTATTTTTATGCATTTATGACCATTAGTTTTTGTTTATATCAGTTTGATTCTAGAGATGTATACTGTTGTTCACACTCATTTTTGTTTATTACATAAAGTTTTTATTTGAGTTTACTGTGGTCGTTGAAATTAATGAGAATGTGATAAAGGAAAAACTAAACTAAATAATCAAACTCTTTAAAATAAATGTATAACCTTGATGTAATATTCTTAGGCGGACCGATTTTAGTTGCATTCACATAATTTCAAATGTTGTTGTTTACATTTGTTTCACTTTTATGGTTGAGGGTTGCATACATTGTTCGAGTTATTAAATGGATTTACTGCGGTCTTTGAAATTAATGAGAATATGGAAAACGAAAAACTAAACTAAAAGATCACTCTTTAGAATAAATTTATAATCTTGATGTAATATGCTTAGGCGGATCGATTTGTAACTTGATGTAATAAGAGGAATTATATTGTTAGATTAACAAGAGATGTTCGGACCACATTCTAAGCCTACAACTTCGTTCAATGTTGACCTCCAACGATTTTCCATGTCCATATCCATTCCTTTTTTACTTTCATCATCTTTTTTCGCCATCAATTTCTCTTTGTCCCTACCACATGCTTTCTTGATGCTTCTTGTTTGGTACCTAACATTGGATGGTGGTTCAATTTAAATTAGGGACACAATATTATGGATAAGGGGTGGATGGAATTACCTAGATATTCTAGCAAATAACTTGCAGGCCTAGATAGATTTCTGAACTTTGGTTTCGAAAAAGTGGGCATGGTCACAAGAAGAATTCCTTGTCCATGTAAGAATTGTGTGAATGGAAGATACCAGATTCAAACAACTATTCGTGAACATTTGATTTGTGATGGATTTATGTTTGGCTACACGAATTGGGTGCATCAAGGGGAAGATGAGATTGTTAGGGATGTGAGCAATGATGATGTTCAAGACGAACCATCACAATCCAAAGATGATCATCGTATGTCTGAGATGATAAATGATATATTTAGGGATCACGGTGTGGAATCGTCGGCTGAAGCTTCAAAATACCAAAAGTACATGTCAGAGGCCAATCAACCTTTATATCCTAGATGTGAAATTGAGACTGTCCTTTCATTCATTGTATGGCTTTTCAATCATAAAAATGTTAGCAAATGGACTGATTTGTCCTTTGATGGTTTGCTCCGTAAGTTCAAGTCATCATTTCCAGCATTTGTAAACTTGCCTGATAATTTTTATGAAATGAAGAAAATGGAAATGGTTGGCCATTTAGGGTTTGGTTATGAGAAGATTGATGTATGCAAGAATGATTGTATGCTCTTTTGGAGGGAGAATGAAAAATTAGAGTCTTGTACAGTTTGCAAATCATTGAGATGGAAGCAGACTGAGGTGGTTGTACCAGAGAAGGCACAAATAGATACAAATGCTAAGAGGAGCAAAGTAGCTGTGAAGCAATTACGTTATTTAGCATTAATTTCGAGATTGCAGAGGCTATTTATGTCTGTAGAAATTATAAAATACATGACGTGGCATCATGTGAAGTGACGGAAAGATGAAGTTAATCGTCATCCAGCTGACTCTACAGCTTGGAAGTATTTGGATACAATGAACCCTACATTCTCTCAAGAACATCGAAATGTAAGACTCGAACTGTCCACTGATGGCATGAGTCCTTTTACCCATGGGTCAATGTATAGTATATGGCCAGTGACAGTTGTTTATAACTTACCACCATGGATGTGTATGAAACAAGAGTATTTTATCATGTCGTTGTTAATACCTCGTCCAAACTCTCCATGTAATGATATTGACGTTTATGAACCTTTTAATTGAGGAGTTGAAGATACTATGGAGTTATGGGGTTGAAACGCATGATGCATCTACTGGTACAAATTTCCAAATGCGTGCTGCACTGTTGTGGACAATTAGTGATTTTCCATCTCTTGTTATGTTATCTGGTTGGAGCACTAAAGGTATGTTGGCTTGTCCATCATGTCAAATGAACACTCATTCTTGTAGATAAATAGTAAGGAATGTTATATCAGGGCATCGTTGTTTCCTGGAGTCGGGTCATATTTATAGGTTTGATACACGAAGATTTAACGGAGAATGTGACTATAGTGAAGCTCCGGTGGTGCCGTCAGGATTTGATATTCTTGAACAAGTTAATGCCATTAATGTCACTTTTGAAAAGACACCCACTAGCACGAAGACCATTCCCCATGACTTAAAACATAATTGGAGGAAGAAATTATTTTCTTTGAATTGCCATATTGGCGGATACTTTTGTTGCGCCACAATCTAGATGGAATGCACATTGCCAAAAACATTTGTGATAGCCTGATTGGGACATTGTTGAGTGTGCAAGGAAAGTCAAAAGATAATTTAAAAGCACGATTGGACTTGATGAAAATGGGTATAAGAAGAGAGCTCCATCCAATTTTAAGACCCCAACTTTTATGAATAAAAATTAATTTTTCTCGAAATATATTTTTGAATATTATGGTGTGGATATGATATAATGTTATAGTTGTGGGTAATATTTGCAAATTTTGCAAAGTAAGCAAGTTGTTATAAAATATTCGTTTTAGCAGGGAATATTTGTACGACGGCACAATCATTGGTGGACCCCACAATGAAAGTATTGTCGTAGTTAGAAAACGACAGAAATATCTTTTTATAAAAATAATGGCGAAAGTTTTACCGTTAAACTGTTGAACTGCCCAGTGGTAAAAGTACAGTAGCACACGGTATTTATTATTGATGCTTGTGAGAAGTCACTCAGTTTTACTCAATTATTACAACAGTAATTGCTGCATAATATCTCATATTATTGATTTAATTATTGTCACAGTATCATCTGCACAATATTTTATATTATTAAATAAATAGTGGAGAAAACTCATTTATTCATATGATTATTACATTATTGACAATGTCTAGAAAGTTCTGTCAAGGAAAGGGGGTTGTCACGTAATTACGCGCCAATAAGGAGAAATCTTTATCGGATTTCCTAGGATAATCTGGTTGTTAAATATTGTGACTTATAATATTAATGATGAATAATTGTTGAAGTATTAAGAATGTGTTTATTGAAGATAAGTGAATTATAAAAGTTAGAGGGGAATAATGCAAACTTGGAAAACTTTAGGGGTACTAAAGTGTAATAAGCTAAATCAATCTGGACCATTGGTGGTGGTTTTAATAGTAAATCAATCTGGACCGTCGATGGTGGTTTTAATAGTAAATCAATCTGGACCGTCATGGGTGGTTTTAAAAGTAAATTAATCTGGACCGTCGGTTGTGATTTTAATAGTAATCAATATGAACCGTCCGTTCTAATAGTAAATTAATCTGGGCTGTTCGTGAATTAGTTACTATTTAGTCATTTCTCCTATAAATAGAAACTTAATTCTTCTTTCATTCTCACCAATTCATTGAGACTCACAAGAGAAACTATAAAGAGCAAGAAGAAGAGCATTCTACTACTTCACTATTGTAGTATCTAGTCTTCTACTAAGGTAAGGGATATTATTTATTGTATTCGTAAGGGGTATTATTTCTTTCGTATTCATAAGGAATACTATTTTTCCTATTCATCCTTTAATATGTCGGAATAACCTGTCTACGCGGATTACGTACCATATGACAAGTGAAAATCCATTTGCAGTTTCGTATGTTATTTCTTTTCATATTATTAAATCTAAACTTACTATGGTAACTATTGCTTCTATAATCCTTGAAATTAGTGAAATATCCTTGATTTTTGCGCTTCATCCAGTATCGTTTCATTGGAATATTGATCTGAACTCTCTTATTAAATATCAATATTTTCACTGGGGTACTATTCATAGGTTACTATTCACTAGAATATTATTCACTCGGGTATTCGGGGCACTTTTCATATTGAGGTACTATTCACGAGTTACTATTCACAGGTTACTATTCACCCGATTACTATTCACTCAAATATTATTCACTCTGGTATTCGGGGCATTTTTCATGCCAAGGTACTATTCCTGAAGTACTATTCACAGGGTACAATTCATGGGGTACTATTCACCGAAAAATTTATTTCTTTTCTTTCCAAATTATTTTTGATACAGGGATATTATTCTTGAATTTTACCCCACAAAGCAGTATCATGTTGACAATTTGGATATTTTTAAACTCTGGATAAATTTAAAGTCTTTAATAATTCTCCTTGATTTTGTTTGATTAATGCTTATATCATTGTCATCATCCTCATGCTTATATTGTGATGAAAGTCATCTTTGGCTTACGTGCATAGATGGACTGTTGATTGGTATGATTATGACCAGGGATCATTCGGTATAATCATGACCCGTAATGTTACAAATGATGTGGTAAAAATCCTCATTGGCTTGTAGTGCATTGATGGACAGTTGTTGGTATGATTATGACTAGGAATTATTCGGTATAATCATGAGCATTAATGATTACATGAATATCCTTTGCCCGTAGTGCAGGGATGATTCGATGATGTGTTTTATTTATTAAGCTGAGTCTCAGTGATAAAGTTGATGAAAAACTTTTTAAATCATAGAAGATAGTAGATATCATGCTCTACTTGACTCTTTTAATCGATTGTTTTTTCCGCTGCAGTTAAACTTGTTATCTATTATATTCTATCAGTTTAACATTGTGGAAGGCTAACGATAACTTATTCTGCATTATCTTAGTCATATTATTTTTTACTGGGCTAGTTGAGCTCACCCTTTTGCTTTCATTGTTCTCTTCAGGAAATGAGAACATAGTCGGGACTAGTCAGGGAACGGAGTGATGGTCTAAGATGGTGCATTAGTAGACCTCACTATTCTGTGAAATAGTGTGATAATAATTGTAATGAGGACTCCATTGAGTGTGGATATTGTCTAGAAGACAATATTCATTTTAAAACTCTCAGCTTATGTTTTGTCGTATGTTACACGACAGTTGTATAATTAAGTTGTATTTGAATTTTGTACCATGTATTTGGCGACCAAAAATGGGTGATGTATACCTATTTTGGGGGCGTCACACCAATACCCGTGCAAGCAAGCAATTCAAAGTACCTTTTGTCGGCTGCAAGCTACTCAATGTCTAAGAAAGAAAGACATGATTTCTTGCAAGTGTTGAAAAATGTTAAGGTACCTGATGGATATGCTTCAAATATTTCACGTTGCATCAATTTGAAGGGGGTAAGATCTCAGGTCTTAAAAGTCACGACTGCCATATTTTAATGCAACAATTACTTCCAATAGCAATACGATGTACCAACTTTCCTAGACATGCCTGCTCAACAATAATTGAACTTTGTAACTACTTTAGAGAATTATGTTCCAACTATAACACATCGAAAGATTATGAACGGTTGAACAAGAAAATTTCGTTAATACTTTGCAAGCTTGAGATGGTGTTTCCTCCTGCTTTCTTTGATATAATGGTACATTTGTGTGTCCACCTTGCTGAAGAGGCGAAGATAACTGGAAATGTGAAATATCGACAAATGTGGGCTTTTGAAAGATACATGGGCAAGTTAAAAGGGTATATTCGCAACAGAAGTTGTCCAGAAGGGTCAATTGTAGAAGGGTATTATGACGCCCCCAAAATATGTATACATCACCACTCTTGAGTTGCCAAATACATGGTACAGAAATCAAATACAACTTCTTTAATACAACTGTCGTATAAAAATACGACAAAACATAGCTGAGTTTTTACATGAATATTGTCTTCTAAACAATATCCAAACTCAAATGGAGTCCTCATTACATTTATTGTCATACTATTTCATAGAATAGTGAGGACTACTATAACACCATCTCGGACCATCACTCCGTTCCCCGACTAGTCCCGGCTACGTTCTCATTTCCTAAAGAGAATAATGAAAGCAAAAGGGTGAGCTCAATTAGCCCAGTAAAAAATATTATGACTAAGATAATGCAGAATAAGTTATCGTTAGCCTTCCACAATGTTAAACTGATAGAATATAATAGACAACAAGTTTAACTGCAGCGGAAAAAATAATCGATTAAAAGAGTCAAGTACAGGATGATATCTACTATCTTCTATGATTTAAAAAGTTTTTTATCAACTTTATCACTGAGACTCAACTTAATAAATAAACCACATTATCGAATCATCCATGCATTACGGGCCAAGGATATTCATATAATCATCAATGGTCATGATTATACCGAATAATCCCTGGTCATAATCATACCAACAACTGTCCATCAATGTACTACAGGTCAATGAGGACTTTTACCACATCATTTGTAACATTACTGGGTCATGATATACCGAATGATTCCTGATCATAATCATACCAATCAACGGTCCATCTATGCACGTAAGACAAAGATGACTTTCATCATAATATAAGTATGAGGATGATGACAATGATATAAGAATTCAATTAAAAGAAAGAAAGGATAAATTTTTAAATATTTATAATTTAATTTATCTAGAATTCAATAATGATCAAATTGCCAACATAATACTGCTTTGTGGAGTAAAATTCAAGAATGATATTGTATCAAAAATAATTTGGACCGAAAAGAAATCAATTTTTGTCATGAATAGTACTCCGGATGAATAGTACTCCGGGTGAATAGTACCTGGGTGAATAATACCCCGTGAATAGTACTTCATGAATAGTACCTCATGAATAGTACTTTGTGAATAGTACTCGTGAATATTACTTCATGAATAGTACTTTGTGAAAAGTATCCGTGAATAGTACTTTGTGAATAGTACCGTATAAATGAATAGTACTCATAGACAGTACTCTGACATGAAAAGCTTAAAATTTAACAAGAATGTGCAGAAAATATCCTTGTGAAATGATACTAGATGAAGCACAAATTTCAATGATATTCTACTAATTTCACAGAGTATAGAAGCAATACTTTAACAAAATGAGGGTATAATCAGGAATATGAGATAAAATAATATTACTCACATACTACAGAGTATGGAAGAAAATATTATTCCTTATGAATACTGAACAAAATAATATCCCTTACGAATAAGAAATAAATAACATCCCTTACCTTAGAAGAAGACTGGATACTGGAATAGTGAAGTAGCAGACTTCTCTTCTTCTTTCTCTCTATATCTTCTCTCTCTAAAGCCTTCTCTCTCTATAATTGCTCTTTTGAGTCTTAGTGAATTGGTGAGAATGATAGAAGAATGAGCTTCTATTTATAGGAAAATATAGTTTCGATAATTGCACGTTTTGGGGCTCGAAATATTACAGCATAATACCTTCATCTTTTCCTTCATTTTTAATTTAGTCCTGCAAGTATTATCAAACTTGCACCACTTCCCCTAATAGTACATCATATGAATCAATAGTACATTCATGTGAATTGATAGTTCTATACATGTGAAAAAAATAGTTACAGTATAGTACATTCATCTATAACTCCATTTTTAATTTAGTCATGCAAGTATTATCAATCTTGCACCACCTCCCCTAATAGCACATGCATGTGAATCAATAATACAATATGTGAACAAATAGTTATAAGCATATGAATTAAAAGTAATTAATTGCTCATTTATCCGATTAATTATCCGATTGGTCAGAAATCAATTATTATCGAAATAAATGTCGATTTCCACTAACACTAATAATCCAACACAATGGAACTATCAATTTCATTTTTAATCAACACGAACTTATTCATCATTAATATTATAACTCATAATATTTAATAACCAGATCATTCTCAGGAAAGAGGGGGCTTTCCGATAAGGATTTCTCCCTATTGGCGCGCAATTAGGTGACCAAACCTCTCCTCGACAGAACTTTCTAGACATCGTCAATATTGAAAATAACAATATGAATAATTTTGTCGTCTCACTTATTGATTTAATAATATAAAATATTGATAATGTGAAAATAATTGAATCAATAATATGAGAGATATTATGCAGTAATTACTGTAGCAATAATTAAGTATAACTGAGTGACTTCTCACGTAAGCATCAATAATCAATACTGTGTGCTACTATGCAACCACGCGTATTACTGTACTTTTACCACCGGGTGGTTCACTAGTTTAACGGTAAAACTTTTGCTGTTATTTTTATAAAAAGATAATTCTGTCATTTTCTAACTACGACAATACTTCCGTTGTGGGGTCCACGAATGATTGTTCCGTCGTATGAATATTCCATGTTAAAATGAATATTCTCCCGACCAATCGAATATTTTATAAACTTGCTTACTTTGCAAAATTTATAAATATTACAATATTACCCACAACTATAACATAATATCATATCCACACCATAATATTCAAAAATATATTTCGAGAAAAATCATTCTTTATTCATAAAAGTTGGGGTCTTACATGTATATTACTGAAGAATGTGTTACATTTTGCTCAAGATATTTGAGTCAAAATAATGCTGCATGGAAACGAGTTGGAAGAAATGAAGTTGGATACGAACAAGGTGAATCAAGTTTCTCTGTATTTAAAAACATAGGTCAATTTCTTAATGTCACAAAAGTTTGTACTCTATGTGGCGATGATGTCAAGAGTGCACACATGTATGTGTTATTCAATTGTACAGAGGTTGAGTCATATTTAAGGTGAGTAAATAAAGAATGACATTTATTTGAGCAATATTAATAACTTTTATTAGCCGGCCAGCTAGCTATGATAAAAAAATTGTTTGTTTATTTGTTTGTAGTATTTGGAAAGATTCATATATGTTACGACGTGGAAAGCGTAAGCAAAAACCGACGCCAAGGGAAATTAACAATGCTAAGAAAAAGGAATTTCCTGAATGGTTTAAGAATTATATACGTACTACATTATGTGAACGTAATTATATGCAAAATTTTGTAATGGTTATTAATAATAAATGGATGGAATTTGCTTATATCGCTACCATTTTGAAGATGGCAACTATGAATAATGATGCTTAAAGGAAGTTCAAGTTCGTGCATTTGGCCCAAATTTGATAGGCAGGAGAGGAAATGGTTATTTGGTAAATGGGTATCGATTACATTCTACAAGTTATGAGTAAGAGGAGAACGTAGAATAGTGGGGTATATGTGGTAGCAACTACTCAGTGGATATTCCTTTGCTAGAGACCGAAATCCTAAGGAAAATGTAGTTGAATACTTTGGTATTTTGGAAGATGTTGTTGAATTAGATTATTATGGATCTGGCAAAGCTGTTCTATTCAAATGTAAGTGGTATGACAGTTAGCACGTGATAGAGGGGTCAAAACTGATGACTATGGCTTCACGCTTGTAAATTATCAAAAGTTTGGTTCAACCGATGAGCCCTTTGTAATGCCTTCTCAGGTTCAAAAAATATTTTATGTTGATGAACAAAGGGAAAATAATTGACGTGTGTTTATACGAATAAAGTCGAGAGATTTATGTGAAGATGCTGAAGTAGATTCTGATAGTGACGAGTTACCCAATATCAATAAAGAATTCATCACTCTAGTTGCAGAAGTTGATATTGAAAACATAAATTGGGTTAGGAATGACGTTGCTGCTGAATTAGTTGAAAATAGGACGAAAAATAATTAAAAGTAAGTGAAAAATAGGATCTCAAATTGATACATCTCGTTTCAAAAGACAAATGATTGAACATATTATTGATGAAGATGAAGATGAAGACGAAGACGAAGACGAAGGAGAAAGAGAATATGAGGGTCCCGAAGATGAAGAGGAGGGTGATAGTGAGGAAAATGAAGATGAGGAAGAATGAAGAGGATAAACGTCACAATTGATAGATCATATCTATGTCTAACAAAAGATAGATATTTGAATCTGCATTTCATAATTGTATAATATGTTTTGCTACTTTCGAACTAATTATAGGTTGGTTTTGCTACTTTTAATGAATATCCAAAATGTCTGCAAGAGTGCGGATCATATATATACTACTAATGTATTCATATGCTTGAAAGTTTTTCGACTTTTCCTACTACCTTTCTTTCTGCTGGCCTTTGATTAGGGAGTACTATTAAGTTTTTCTCCTATATACTAATATGCTTGGAGCTGATGTATTGATTAGGGAGTACTGTTGAGCTTATGAATTGATATTCTTTACTATTCTGAATTCATATTTTTGTTTCTCAAGTTGCTTTAATGGCTTCTAATAGAACATCTAGATCTCGTGCTAACTGTTCCAATGGCCCGAAAATTAATGAAAATTAAAATAATGATATCCATGCCGATGAACCACATGCAGAGGAGAAAAGTATTCATGAGAATGCTGAAGGTATATACCTCTAAAAATAAATGAGTCTAATATATGGTTTGATACATACATATGGTGCAAGGTAACACAACCACTTCCACTAGCTATCCCTTGACAGGTCCAAGTCCAACACCATAAGGAGGTTCAAATTACTATTGAACAAGCACAAATTAAGTTTAGAATGTGTTACAAAGGCTCAATTATTTATTTGTGTGAAAATTAGAATGTCATACACAAAGGATCAATTATTTGTGTACAAATTAAGTTCAGAATTTGTTACACAAACTCAACCACATTTTAGAGATAATAAAGAGTTCTATAAAACATAATCACTATAGGAATACATTATTCTAAGTTACAACAGTGTTTCAACTTATTACAGACACTGAATACAAGAACATAAACACAATGCATCTTGATTCTTGAAACTGGCACTAGTTCAAGTATAGGCAGCAGAGTTTCTGAAACTAGTACTATGCATATATCTACACTTATACTTGCATTGTCATGAAGGAAACTTCTACACTTATAATTGCTGATAATGTACTTCTTCAAGCTAAGTTCAAATTGAGATTATTGAGGTTTCATGTTAAAATTGTGTTGTATTGTTCCAATAAATCTAGATCTTAGCACAATAATTGTTGCTTGAAAGCCACTTGTATGTCGCTACTTTTGCGAGGTCTTGTAATATTTCTATGTTCCTTAACACTAATCACCTGAATTTTTCTTTGGGTGAGTTGGTTATAAATAGCTATAAAGTATTTTTCAAAAATATATGTCTTACCTGGTTCTGACATGGATACATGGTTTTGTTGAGCTGCCCATGTAGTTGGTCTTGCTACTTTTGGACTTGGTGGCTATTTTAAGTTAAATTTGTAGCTCTCCACAGTCCACAAAGTTTTGTCTGAACTTGTTGTGAAACAATGTCTCATATCCACTGGAAATCAGTTGTAGATATAAACGAGTATTAGAAATCTTCTCCAATTGTTTCTACCTTGTAGCTACAACAACATTGTGTCAATATATCTTTGTTTTGAATTGCCTCTCCTCCGATGTTGCTTGATGTGTTGTTAGGTAGCTATTTTCTCTTTGTTTCTTTTATTTTCTTTCATGATTCTTTCTACTTTTAGGTTCTCGACCTAAAAGAAAGCATAGACCAACGATGGGAGCAAAGTTATGGTCAAATATTGATGCACCCAAGAAAGTAATTTATGATGCAAATTAAGTGGTCAACCTGTTGGGGGAGACACTAACAAGTTAACAACCTTTCTCAGGTGTCTTGCTCGCAATGGAGAATTTTTTCCAATAAGTACTCCAACATGGTTCAATATAACAAAGGCTAACATGACAAGGGCTTGGGAAGAAATTCAGGTTATTAATCATAACATTTTATAGAATTTGACATTAAGCACTTTGAAGGTAATTTAATATATGTGTAAATTTGTTTGTTGTAGAAATGATTTACCACAGATCACCCCAATGCTAAAAGAAAACTGATGGCTATCATGAACAATAGGTGGAGAGGTTGGAAGTCTAACTTAAAGAGTAATAATTTTGTGACTGGTGACCGTGCCAAATCTATAGCAAATACTATAAACAATGATCGAGTAAATCCTAATCAATAGGTTGCGTTGGTTGGTTATTGGCTAACTGATGATGCACAGGTTGTGTTTATTCTAATTTTTTGTATTATCAATTCTTAGTTTTTGTTATATATTATTATTAATTTATAAATACATGCAATGCAGGATATAGCAACAAAAAATTGTGAAAATCGGAAAAAAAAAATGTTGGTAGGTCATACGTTGGGCACTAAATCAATTCCAAAAAAGAAGCATGAATTGGTAATATTTGATGTTATTTCAATATTTTGTGTCGTTAATCATGTATTTGACTTCTATGAATAGAGCATTTCTTGAATTATGTACTAATTTTTGTTTTATTTGTAGTACCAAATAAATAAAAAAGAGATTGATCGAGCGGATATGTATATACAGTCCCACACTCGAAGTGATAACTCAATTTTACCGGGAGCATCCTCGAATGTGGTACGTATTTATTAATCCTCAAACAATGGGGTCTTTTAACTCTTTATTCTATATTGTCTTTAAGCTCTTTATCGAGGGTACGATTCTAGACGGTTATAGTCTTTATGCTTTCATTAAGAATATAATGTTTGAATATAACTGATTACTATATGATTAGTAGAAGTTTATCAAATGTTTGTATAATTGAATAAGCAAAAAGGGGGATAAGCACTGGATGTTATATATGTATAAAATGGAAATATATATGTTGCATAAGTATGAAAAAATCAAAGGAATTGAAGGCAAATTTTGAAGAATGGATAAATTGGTTAGTTTACTAATTATTTGATTTTTTTTAACTTGGTTGTGTATTTTACTAATGAGATCAAAATAACTGAGACACGTACCATAGATTGAAATTCTAGCCAAAAAGCTAATGCAACAACTTAGTATGTGACCGAATCCTGATAAAGACTAAGCAAACAAGCTTGGATACAGCCTTGGAAAGAAATTATTTGCTACTCTTCTTTAAGTTATGTTGAACTGCGTTGTATATTTAAGTTATGTATATTTTGCCTTGTATATTTTCACAGAAAAAAATTATTGAGTTAAAGAAGACTCATGAATCGACTGGTGAAAGCAATAGTACATGACGGAATGATATACTTGCACAAGTGCTTGGACCGGAGCGATATGGTAGACTTCAACAAGGTGAAGTTGGTGCCACAGCTACACTTGGGGGCCCTCGTGACACAAATAATGAGGTACAACGTGAGAATCAAGAATTGAAAGGCTGAGTTTAAAAAGGTGCGGGAAAAAGGAGACAATACTACAAGGAAAGTGGATGAACTATTATCAATCATGACAGAATTTATGAAGAAGTCATCAGTTCCAAATGCTCATTCCAACAATCAGGTGTTGCTCTCTCACTCCACTTATACTTAAAATTTTTGCTCTATCACTCTGTTTGTATGGATTAACAAGTTCACTTGATAATTAATTTGTAGGATCGATCTACAGAAGGAGATAATGGTGATATTAGTGGATCAAATAATCCTATAGAGGACCTGTGACATGTCTCGTGCTGCTAGAGATATGTTACACGTGTTGCTGGAAATTTGTTAGATGTAACACTATTTTGGATGAAAATTTGTTAGATGTGATACTGAAAATATGTTAAATGTGCTACTGGTTATGTACTGTTTTGATACATAGTAACAATACTTTTTATGGTTATGTATATTTAGATGATATTATACATTAATAGACTTTATTTGTTTTGTTCTTTTAGTTGTAAATGTTATATTCAGATTGCATGGTTGAATGTAGTTATGCTTCTTAACAGGTAAAATAAATAAGAAATATTGTATAAGAACATCAAGTTCTTTAAAAATTTGGAAAAGATATAGCGACGGTCGGGACCGTCGCTAAGGGCAAAAAAAATTTGTGCCAAGCGACAGACACGACCATCGCAATACATTTCAACATTCGCGCCAAATCTTCTATAGCGACGGCCAGCCCGTCGCTATAACTATTCTCTAACCGTTGGTATAAAGCTTTAAGCGCGTTTATGTGAAGTTTTCTGGCGACGTTCTGACCGTCGCTATAGGAGAAAGGACAATCGCTATTGGTTTCAGCGACAACTTATATGGCGATGGTGTCCGACCGTCGCTATATGTTATAACGACGGTCTTTTTATCTATAGCAACGGTCGACGACCGTCGCTGTAGATTGATTTTTTAGTAGTGTACATGTCCTGTACACTAAAAGAGCACACATTTAACATAGGCAGGTGTACTAATCCTTATTGTGTGGATGGACACTTATGAGTGCCCAAAAAATCTTTCCCTCTTGGGCTTTCTTACGTACTTGTCAGTAGTAAAAAAGAATGACAAATCGAGGATCATCGTTTCACCCAAGTAAGTTATATGTGAGAAAACGATCATTAGAGATATCATTTGAGTTTGTTTCTGTTCTGCCGAAAACATTAGTTGGAATGTAATTAGTTTATTGAGGGATATTAGTAATTGAGGGAAAATTTAGTATTCTATTGTCTGAAGATGTTCTAAAGCTTTGCATTGTTGTTACTGGTGTTGACATCCTTATTAATTAGAAGGTAGTATCTTCTCTTGTATGTTTGTTAGTATTGTTGCTAGTATATCATAGAAAAATGGAGTAGCCACTAATACAATCATAAACTCACAATATATAGCACATCCTACTACGGATTGTTTTTTTCTCTTTCCAAAAAACTGAGTTCCTAATTTCCGACAATGGAATGTTTTTATTTGTTAAAATCATAATATGGAATTAGATGTCTTATATAATCTAATATTCAATAGATTCAATGATGGTTTAATTGTTTATAATTGTATGGTTCAGGGGTCGTCATGCATCAAAGCTTACAGAAGAGGAAGAAGACGAAAAATATCTCAAGGATGAAGAAGGACTTTCTACGGGAGGAAACACACGGCTGTTTGTGCAGCCCTCCTGTAAGTTATTTTTAAATATTTACCAAGTTATTTTTAATTATTTGACTGCAATATGTAGTTGTATTGGAATTTTAGACCTTTGATATTTTACCTCACTTTGCATGAAGTATTTGGATGTTTGTTCTTCATTTGTACTGTCTGCTTTTACCTGGGATGGAGATATGATACAAGATATTCTCATTTTCTCCACTTGTTTGCTACTTATTCTTTGATACTTATTCTTTCATTTTCTCCACTTGTGATTGTGAAGGTTGTCTGTTGCTGTAAATTGTGATGCTAATCATTTTTTTTATTTTGTTTATTCGGTTGAGTGGAAGTGAGGATTTATACTATTTCGATTGTGTTGTAAACTTAATTATTATTGTTTGCTACTGCCTTGCCTATTGGTATTAACTTCATATGTTTGGTGTGTTGCTATTTTTTTTATATTTTAAACTGAATGATGTTGTTGTAAATTATTAATGTTTGTTTTTTGTTTTATTTAGAACTTAGAATTTTTGTAATTAACATTGATCAGTTCTATTGGACTCTTAAATGTTGCTGCTGGACTTGAACTTGGACTCTTGAATGTTGTTACTGGACTTGGAAACTTGCACTACTGCTACTGAAAACTTGAATGTTAATGCTACTGTTAGAAACTTGAATGTTAATGCTGCTGCTATAAACTTAAATGTATTTTGTAATTCATATGCCTTAAACTTTTCAAAATTGTATATTGTAAACTGTAAATTTGGAATCAATAATATTATACAAGCTCGTTTGTACTCGAGTTTGTTTCAAAACAAATAGTTCGAACATAATTTCGAATCGAATTGAATAGATCTTCGAGTACCATTTTCTGCATCGAGTCGAACACGAGTACATTGTTTAAATTGTATTTTGAATTCAAATCGAATATGAGTAAGACAATTTTGTATCAAATCAAATATGAGCAGCCTAGAATCCGAATCGATTCGACCCGTTTACAGCCTTATTCTTATAACATGAAAAAATGCTCATCTTTTAGTTTAATTGTAACAATTCCTATAAAAAAGACAATCCAAAATTCTGCCACATAAGTGAGAAATCCCACAAACGCTCAATTCTGCCATGGAGTCCTTCCCCACAAATTCTATATTAGTCTTTTTTTATTTGTCACCTGGGCCTGAGAAAAAAAATGTAGCACCTGAAGTTGGTGGTGCAAGGCCTATTATATAGGTCATCTCCATCTCTTAGGAGGCTCAAACCTTCCCCATCTTGTATTCGTGGCCATGGCCCAAAAATAGGGGCCCATCTTCACAGTTCTGGTTGGGGTTCACCGGACCGCGGTGGTGAGCAATTGGGAAGGAGATTTTCGCATGATGTAATTGTGTCGAGTCGGACCAAATTTCTAGCAGTTGTACATTTGAAATGACAGAAGTGTCAACTATATCCCCTCTCCGAACAAGGTCCGTGACCCTTATAGCACATTGAGTAGGAGTTGAACTCAAAACCTTCGAATTTATGGCTGATATCTAGTTCTTTCATAAACTAATTAGGCAACTGTGTCTTAAAAATGATATGGAATTAAATATGATAAAAGGTAAAAATTTATATAATATATATATATATATATATATATATATGAGTATCCATCCACAGCAACCGGTTGTTGGGAGAAATCCCTTTTGGCCCAGCCGCTAGCGGCTTATAAAAAAATTGTCTAAAGCCGGTATAAATTGTAGCGGCTGGGCCAAAAGAGGTTGGTCCCCAACAACCGGTTGCTGTGGATGGAATCCCTATATATATATATAGCCAATCATAAGTGATTTATCCAATCAATGTATTGATATCAAATCATTTAAGACACTTAAAATTTGAGACTTCTACAATTACCCTATTTTTATAGTAATAATAATAATCATATATACCTAACCTTATAATTGTCTGTTTCAAAAAAATCTAAAAATTGTCATTTTATAAAATTCGTTTTACCAGAACGACAATCTGTATAATTTTTTTTGTTGTTGTTGATATTACAGAACTTTAGAATGCCCATTTAGTGACTTTTAAGTCATATGGGGAAAAAATATATTATTTATCTACAATCAGGCATTCACTTGTTTTAAAAGCATGTTTGCCTAAATTAATAGATTTGGCTCTAGTAATTCATTACACATTTCTCCTAATTCTATTTAATATACCAATTATTTGATCTTATTAGTTTTATTAATAATGATTAAAATATGTTAATAAATACTTGATTAAATTAAGATCAATCCTATAGAAAATTAGAATTATAAAAAATTTACAATTAAAAGTCTAAATATTTTTTCATTCGATTTATTGACATTTTGATGAAAAATCTACATATTTATCAAATGGTGAAAAAAATGTCGAATTATTTTTATTTTTGAAATAATTATGCTATTTAATATAATAAATCAGTTGACTGATATCATACTAGTTATAACTATAAAAAATTAGTGTGTTGGATGAAATTTGAGAGAAAGTGTACTAGAAGGGATTCAAACACTAAATTCATGTATAATCCACATACAACTGCTAAATGTACTTTGTTTTGATTATATATATATCTTGGGGATCGATCCATAGTTAACGTTGTAAAAAAGAGTAGCCTTACAACACATTGTGAGCGTCCATTCTATGATCTATCGGTTTAATATAGGTCCCATCTGCAGTTTAGTTTCCAGTATTTCGGAGTTAAATACTGCGGACGAGACAAATATCCAAAATACCCTCCTTGTAAAAGTCTTTCGTCCTCAGTATTAAACTGTGGACGTTGAGTATTTTGGGCCAATTAGGAATAAGTACCATCCGCAGTATTAAACTGCGGACGCTAAGTATGGTAGGTCAATTGACCAACGAAGTCGTTTTGGTCAAATTCAATTTTTTTCTAGGCTCTGCAATATTAAACTGTAGATGGCAAATATTAATCTAAGATTACTTCGGAATCGGGACTATGGTGGATTACTTCGGGATCGGGACTATGGTGGATTACTTCGAGAAGAATTTGGCTATGAGAAATCCCTTCGAGAGTTCGGGATAAAGTCCAACGGTAACCCTTCTCCCTAAACTTCCTCTGTATCACTTGTATCACTTGATAATCACATACAGAGAGAGAAGAAGAAGAAAAATTAAAATTCTGTGTGTTTTCTTGTCCACAATTATTATGCCACTAATTCCACCGTTAACCGACGAATTCCCCACAAAAAAAGTCAATAAAGAAGAATTATTTCTATTTTTTTCCAAACTCCAATCTCAAAACTCCCTACTTTTTCGATCAGATCTGGAAAAGACCCAGAAAAAAAAAAGACAGAAAAAAGTTAGGCTAGAATCAAAATTACTTTCACTTTCTTTGAGTGGGTATTTGGTGCTGAAATTCTTTCTTTAGATTCTTCTTAATAGTTCATTAAATCACTACAAAAAAATAGTCATTGCCGACGGCCACTGCCGTCGCCTATGACTATAGTGTCGTCGGTATTGATGTCATTGGCGACGGCTGATGCCGTCGGTACGCCATTCGCCCCACAGGTCGTCGCCCATGGTTCCCGTCGCCAGTCGTCGGCATCATTGTCATTGGTGACGGGTGTCATTGGCGATGGCACAATGTCAATGCCAACGACTATAGCAACGGCGAGTCCGTTGGCAAAGACTCTATAAAGTTTTTGGGGAAAAACCTCATTCCTGACGGCATGGCCGTCGGCAATGACTTTTTTGGCCGTTTTAACTCATGACTGTCACAATATATCATTGGCGACGGCAATGTCGTCGCCATTACCCCCGTCGGCAATGACTATATATTTTGAATTTTTTTATAATTTAAAAATTTCCCTGTTCATTTACAAATATAAATGTACACATGTTATAAACTAATAACAACCATCAAATAACAAGTAAATATCATACAATTCACCATTGAAAGAGTAATCCAAATCAAATATATAGATCAAAAATATAATGGCCGTCTGTACAACTCAAAAACTATACAAGTATATACATGAAACTCAGAATATAACATAAACTAAACTAACTACAACCCATCGCCTGTCTCCATGTCATCGTCTCAGCGGTCATCACCCTATACTGGAGGAGGCTGCTCGTCATCAACTCGACGGTCATCGCCTTGTATTGGAGGATGTTGCTCGTTATCAGCTCGACGGTCATCACCAGTGCCTCCACCTCCACCTTCACCTCCATGAGTCTCGTCAACAAGACCCTACAAAATTAAAATATTAATAACAAAGTTAAAATAAAAACATATTTACATTATTTTAGTTTGTGTTCTTCAAGTTAGGTGGACGAGACTCGAAATTGGGCTCCGTATATCGGAATTGAGTCCCGTCAGTTGTAACGCATGTCTATTGCCTATGTGGTGTTATTGCCTGTGTTTGTGTGTTGTTTGGACGGCCGAGGTGTGTTTTGGTCATTTTTTTGACTATTTTTCTAATATTTCTCAAGTTAGGCGGACGAGACTCGAACTCGGGCTCCGTATATTGGAATCGAGTCCCGTCAGTTGTAAAGCATGTTTATTGCCTATGCGGTGTTATTGCATGTGTTTGCGTGTCAACTAGACGACCGAGGTATGTTTTTTTCTCTTTTTCGACTATTTTTCTAAGTTTTCTCAAGTTAGGCGGACGGGACTCGAACTCGGGCTCCGTATATCGGAATCAAGTCTCGTCAGTTGTAACGCGTGTCTATTGCCTATGCGGTACTATTGCCTATGTTTACATGTCGTTTGGACGATCGATGTGTGTTTTGGTCTCTTTTTCGACTATTTTTTTAAGTTTTCTCAAGTTAGGCGGACAGGACTCGAACTCGGGCTCCGTATATTGGAATCGAGTCCCGTCAGTTATAACGCGTGTCTATTGCCTATGCAGTGCTATTTCCTGTGTTTGTGTGTCGTTTGGACGACCGGGGCGTGTTTTGGTCTCTTTTTCGACTATTTTTCTAAGTTTTCTCAAGTTAGGCGGACGGGACTCAAACTCAGGCTCCGTATATCAGAATCGAGTCTCGTCAGTTGTAACGCTTGTCTATTACCTATGCGGTGTTATTTCTTGTGTTTACATGTCAACTAGACGAACGGGGCGGGTTTTGGTCTTTTTTTTACTATTTTTCTAAGTTTTCTCAAGTTAGGCGAACGCGACTCGAACTCGGGCTCCGTATATCAGAATCGAGTCCCGTAAGTTGTAACGCATATCTATTGCCTATGCGGTGCTATTGCCTATGTTTGTGTGTCGTTTGGACGATCGAGGCATGTTTTGGTCTCTTTTTTGACTATTTTTCTATGTTTTTTCATGTTAGGCGGATGGGACTCGAACTCGGGCTCCGTATATAGAAATCGAGTCTCTTCAGTTGTAACACGTGTCTATTGCCTATGTGGTGCTATTGCTTGTATTTGCATGTCAACTAGACGATCGGGGTGTGTTTTGGTTTCTTTTTCGACTATTTTTCTAAGTTTTCTCAAGTTAGGCGGACATGACTCGAACTCAGGATCCGTATATCGAAATCGAGTCCTGTCAGTTGTAACGTGTGTCTATTGCCTATGCGGTGCTATTTCATGTGTTTGCGTGTCATTTGGACGATCGATGTGTGTTTTGGTCTCTTTTTTGACTATTTTTCTAAGTTTTCTCAAGTTAGGCAGACGAGACTCGAACTCGGGCTCCGTATATCGAATCGAGTCCCGTCAGTTGTAACGAGTGTCTATTGCCTATGCGGTGCTATTGTCCTGTGTTTGCGTGTTAACTAGTTATTTGATAGTTTATATAAGCAATATAATTAAAAATAAGAAATACATCAATAATAAGTTTTACTTGTCAAATATGTGACGGAAAGATGTTGGCCAAGAAAACTGCACATACACGGATGGCCTCCTCCCGGACTACAACCATGAGGTCGTCAGCGACAGTTACAGGATCTATGGAGCCGTGGACAACCTCCTGAGCAAGCTGGTAGATCCGCTCACATGACTGGTGCGCCTGACTGTACGACACTGCTGATCATGCACCCCTCTATGATCCGCCTGAAGAAGTCGTCAGATAATGAAGGGCCTGCGCCTGATCCACTCGCACCACTACCTCCGGTGGGTGGGCGACGTCGAGATCTTGCAGCAGGAACTATAGTGTAGGCTGAGACATGGGGAATGCCCACAACTCTACCCTTCTTCGGCCCCCCTGTACTCTGCAGCCAGTCCTCCATCTCCTCGTCCTCACGCTCAACATCAGCCACTGGAGTGTCACCTCTCTGGCTGCTCTGGACCACAAAAAGGTCCTCAAATTGTGTCTGAAAAAACACAGAAATAGGTAAAAAACAAGTATTGCACAAAAAATTAAAAAAGAATTTCAAAGCCATCAAATACAAACTAAATGAAATAATTAAATTATTTACCGCAATGCGCTCTGCCTCATGTGAGATATAACCACCATCACCTTTCTTCTGGTGAGCGTGCCACTAACACTCGAGGTGGGAATGTCGGTGCTTTAGACTCGTTTCAAGTCTCTCCTTGTAGAGGTCGTACGACTGACTCCTAGTGCAGTGTGGGAGACGACTCTGTTGTCGGACAGCTGTACGCTGTGCCGACATCTTCTTGAACGCCTCGCCCTCCCAGATATCGTACATCTTCTCCCACACCACAACACCAATGAAATATGGTCGGACATCTCTAAGTGTCTGTCCATCAGCCATCTTGGTCTGGGCCTTCTTCTTCCAGTCGTAGACCCACTTATGCCAATTCATCTCGAGATACTTCCCGAGAATAGTGCTGCCGTGGGCTTCATGCCCGTCCTCGAAGCGATAATATCTCTGCAGTACAACATATGAATATCAACAGTTACTTAGTAGACAACATAAAGCAAAGCGGTAAATAAATATTCAAAAGCACAAATTAAAACTAACATATGAATGAATGACTTATTACCCTAAACTCATCAATAATCAGCTCACGTGTGCGGTCATCCACATCCGCCCACCTCATCCACGGGCTGGAGAATCGGTTGCAGACAATCCCAAACAATGTGTTCCTTAGCGTCGCGTCAAGGATACTAAAATTGAAATTATTAAATTTCCAAATTACAAAGAATATATAAGAACTAAATAATTAATACAAACATAATGTATATATTACCTAGTAGTCCCCACACGGCATATAAGCGGGCCCTGGGGGGATTCCCTAGCAATCCACGTGCTATTCCCCGCGGAGGCCTACGTCGATCACCTATGTAGTGAAATATAACAATATTTATATAAACGAATATAATGTCAATATTATATAAAATTAAAAACAATAAGATGTATAACAACAAAATATGTAATTATACCTGATGATCCGGCCTGATCATCACTACCTCCACGGCCCCCACGGCCTGAACTACCAGCACGCCCACCACGATCGTCGTGTGGTGTACGCGCCATATCTGTATATATACTGTCAAATCATCATCAAGAAGATAATATGCGGATACAACTAAAATGATATAAACACAAATATCAGAATCGTCATGCACATACAACTAAAAGGATACAATATGCAGATATAACTAAAAGGAAACAACTATGACATTTGAATACAACTAAAAGGATACAACATGTAGATACCACATTTGTTTGTTCTTTCATTTTATTTTTATTTTATTTATTTATTATTTTTTATAGGCTTAAATATAAAAAATGACAACAAAGTCGCGATCATTTATGCCCCAAAGTCACCATGTTTGCTATGTTCCCACCCATCATAAAATTTCATACTATTCAGATTCTCTCTCTTCTTCTCCATCTAATCAATTCATCAGAACCTCAGTTTTCACTCTTTTAGTCAAAAAAAGAACAAGAGCACAAGAAGATATTTACTTGGTAAAGCTTTGTGAAAAGACGAAGAGGGATAGAGATGAGATATCAAAACTAAACATAGTGAGAAAAAAGGGAGATCAAGTAATTCTCTGATGAACTCCTCATCTTCACAGTTTAGAAGAAGAAGAAGGAGATCAGGAAAATATTCGACAGTTCAATCATCTAATTGACAAAATTAAAAGGTGAATACAACTAAAAGGACATAAAGAGTACATACTCCTAATCATTTATATCATCAAAGCCATTAATATTAGAATCTTCATCTTCGAGTAGTAGATCTTCACTATCATTGTCATCACCATCTTCATCATCCTCAACGATTTGTTCAATTATATCTACCTCCTCAACAACATCGTGTTCACTTTCGACAGCGACAACATCATCCTCTTATGCACTAGACTCACTAATAATTGTCACATCAGCAGGTGTGACACTAGTAGACTCGACTTGTAAAGGTTCATCGTCTGGACGAGGAGTTGTGCCTTGAAAACCACGGGCTTTGGTGGTTATAACATCATGCAATGGACTTGCAGGAGTCTTAACACTCCGTGCATAGTACATATGTGTTGCTTGACTTGCTAAAATAAAAGGCTAGTCCATACCAGTCATCAGTCTTAGTTTTGACTTAACGTTAAAAGTCACCCGTCCTGATTTTTTATCTACTTTATCTCCATTCTCAACATCAAACCAATGTTAATTGAAGCAAACTAATTTTTTATGACCCCAATATTTGAGAACGACAACTTCTAGCAATCGTCCATACCAGTCATCCCAAATGTTATCGTAGCAGCTACCTTTCACCACAACACCAGAATCAACAGAAACGACTTCCCCAATATCATAACACTTAAATTTGTAACCATTGATAATGCAACATGTATAAGTATCTACAACTCTTTTAGGGTCGTCGGCTATAAGCTTTAGCCGATTGTCAGCTAACTCATCTATGAGTACCTAATGTACATTAACACAACATATTCTAAAGTTAATTACACCATAAGAATAAATCTATAATGGTAGATTCATTGAACTTGTAAAGGTTAGACTTACATGATCTTTAAACCATTGCACAAATTGTCCATTTCTCAAATTTTGTAAATCCCCATCCAATATACTCGGATTCGCTTCACGTACTTCAGCATCATATTGACTGCAACACAGTTATATACTTAATGTGTTTGTAAAAGAACCTTTCCCAGTTACACCAGACATATATAGTTATGACTACTTCATTCATGTTGACAAGTGCATACAATGTGGCAGCTGCATACTCACTATCGGTCAAGAATCGCCTTTTTACTGCCGAATGGGTGTACAGGATGACTAAAGGTCGTTAATTCTCCATTTTCCTCGTGCGCAACAGCCTCATTTCGACGTAAACAATTGTGCTTCGTTTGAACATTCGGCTAAAAGTACAATAAGTAGAAATTAACAAGTTCCTCCATAATATAACTTTCAACAACTGACCCCTCTACACAGGCTCTATTCTTCACCTTTTGCTTTAGACGTTGCATATACCTATGTGATATATAGATTAGCAAACAAGAATTCTAAGTTTATCGTATTAAAAACATTAATGTCATTACCTCTCGAATGGATACATCCATCTATATTGCACAGGACCGCCAAACTTTGCTTCGTATGGCAAATGAATAGGCAAATGCTCTATTGAATCAAAAAACGATGGAGGGAAGATCATTTCTAACTTGCACATTATTTCCACTATCTGCCTCTCCATTTTATCTATGTCTTTTAGCTGGAGCTTCGACAAGTATAGATCTTTGAAGAAATTAGAAAGCTTTGTCAGTGCTTCAACCACATGTTTCGGTAACAAGTCGATAAATGCCACAGGGATCAACTTCTGCATGAATACGTGACAATCATGACTTTTGAGACCCTAAAACTTCAGCTCTTCGACTTTACAACACCTTGCTACATTCGAAGAATATCCATCTGGGAGCTTCAGTCCACTGATCCAATTATATATCAATATCAATTGTTCCCTGATCAAAGTATATTCAACTTTAGGCATTACCGTCTTACTACCCTCTTGATACAGCCACAGATCTTCCCTAATGTTCATTTCTACCAAATCAAGTCTCGACTTGTTGTTGTCCTTTGTTCTACCACTGGCATCTAGGACTGTATACAAAATGTTATCAAATACGTTCTTCTTAGTATGCATCGGATCTAAACAATGACGGATGTAGAGTGTAGCCCAATAAGGCAGGTCAAAGAACATGGATCTGTGTGTCCAGTTGTGAACCTTGTCATAACCATAAGCTCGCTCTAATCTGTGATTCTTCCCTGAATGTGGAAACTTCAAATGACTAATCTAACTCAACACTGCTGACCCAAAAAGATGGCCAAGTACTTGACGTTTCTCTATTTTTTGATTGAATTGTCTACTCATTCGTCGATAACGATGTTCAGTCGATAAAAAATGTCTGGATGTTGCAAAGAAAATCATTTCCCCCCCATGTTTGAGCCGCATAGCTTTAACTGACCCCATACACACGGGACATGAGAAGCCCCCATGAGTCGACCATCCACTGATCATTCCTAACGCCGGGAAGTCATTTATTGTCCACAGTAAAGTTGCCCTCATGTCAAAGTTCTTCTTAATAGATACATCATAAGTTTGAACCCCTTTTTCCCATAACATCATCAACTCATCAACTAACGGCTTGAGGTATACATTGATGTCTTTACTCAGACTCTTATCACCCGGAATCAGTAAAGGCATGAACATGTAGGGATCTTTCATGCACATCGAAGGCGGGAGGTTATACACCACAATAATCACCGGTCAAGTGGAGTAGGGCTTTGTGTAAGGCCCGTTAAACGGATTAAACCCATCCGTAGCAAGTCCAAGCCTAACATTGCGAACCTCTTCAGCAAACGAGGGGTGCTTGTTATCAAAAATTTTCTACTCAAGCCCATTTGTCGGGTGCGTCAGTTGACCTTCGACTATATCCCGTGTAGAGTGCCACCTCATATCCTCGGCGGTATGTGCTTACATGAACAACCGCTGAAGCCTCGGGGCAATGGGAAAGTAACGTAAGATCTTTCTTGGCACGTCTTTTCCCTTTTTCTTGCGCTGTTCAAAGTATCTACTTGTACCACAAATATCACATGACCTCTTATCTTTATTGACATCACCGTAATACAACATACAATAATTCTCACAAGCATAAATCTTCACATACCCTAGATTGAGCCTTTTGACCATTTTCTTCACATCATAGTACGACTTTGGTAACTTATTGCCTGCAGGTAAGCACTCCTTCACAATGCTTAACAGTTCATTAAAACCTCTCTCGCTACGGTCATGCTTGTTCTTGAAATGCTTAACAGTGTGCTTTTATATTGAGAAAGCATTATATTCGTTTCAAATAGATGTATCTCAATAACATAGATGCATCTCAACCAAAAGTACACATGTTATACTTTCCAAAGTGGACTGATTTCCTTTGACATAAAAGCTCATCAACACATAAAATGACCATGTCTGACCATAAAACATCATATAACATATAGATCTACCATCATATGACTCAAAAATATAAACTCATCATTTGATTTAAAACAACCATAGACAATCACATAAATCTAACTAGGGTTTTGAGATAAGTAAACTTTTGAACCTTGATTTAGTGTCACCTCTTCTTCTCCTTCCAATGTAAGTTATAAAGCTTGAAGGCATGAACCAAATCTCCTCTCTTACTCTTCCTTAATGTTTCGGCAGCCCCTTCCCTTTTCTCTCTCAAAGTATATTGCTATATAGATTTTTGGAACTTAAGAAGAGAAAATGAACTAAACTTTTTGCTAGGTAATGAGAGAGGCTCTATTTATAGCTCCAAATATATATATATATATATATATATATATCATGTGAAGCTCAATTCTAAGTTTTATCACCCAGAATGTTGATTAGGACGGTCACAACATAAATAGAAAAAGAAAACAAGGTGGCTCGTATCAATCCCATACTCCCTAAAATAATGGAAAAAAAAGAGGTACACATTCGGTTAATCACTAGAAGTGTCCATTATGGATTTTAAGTTTCTTGCAAAATGATGTTTAAAGAGTAAGCATCATTTGTGATGATTACTTCTCGTACTTATGACCCAACTGCTTACTTGTGCTGAATGTGACCTTAAAATGCTAGATAATACAAAGGAATACGTTAGCTTCTATTGGATGTCAAATCATGCATTGCTTTTTATCAACTAGAGCATATAATGAACTAATGAAGGTATCCATCAAATAGTAAGTCTAAGGTCATATATGTTACTGCAAAGTAAATCTGTCAATAGGTGCTGGTCCATGTATGATGCAAGGTAGAATCACTTTACTGATATTATTTTTCCACTTGTTTAATCTTTGATTTATTTAATAGAATCTAGTTTGCTATAGTTAAGTGTAATATGAAATGGTAAACATATTACATGAAAATATTTCAAATAAATATATATACATGAACTGACATGCATAATACTCCAAAAAAAAGAGAGGAGATAAAAGAAAAACTTATAAAAAAAAGAGAGATGCAGAGAAGGTCAATGCTCGTTGCTTACTGCCCAAATCAAGACATACAGGTATTAGAAAAAAAAAGCCCAAATTAAACCCTAACATAACTAAATTGGAACTTATATACAAATGAAACCTTAAGAAGAAAAAAAGTGTAACTTACTAATGAAAGCCAACAATAACAAATGTAGAACCAGAGCTGAGAGGGAATGAAAATTGGGGGAGATTATAACAATGTATTAGGCCAAAGAAAGGGGAGGAATAAAGGGGGAGGTCATACGGTGGAGGACCAACGGTGGGGATCGACGAAGACGAACGACGACGAGAAGCGACGGCAAGGACCGACGACACAGTGGTGGCGAGAGAAACAGAGGGAAGGAACAGAACGAGAGGGAAAGAAAATGGAGAGGAAAAAGAAATTGAATCTGGCGTATTAAAAATAATACCTCATTCTCGACTACGTGTGTCGTCGTTCTCGTACTATCATCAATGAGTCATTCACGACGGCGATGCCATCGCTATTGACATCCATAGTCAATGAGTTTTCCCTCCACCGCCAAATTTTTGCCCCTTTTTTTCCTGGAAAAGTTTTATTAACGACGACACCCATTAACGAAGGCTTTCTCGTCGGCATTAAAGTCATTCTCGACGGTACATTTGCCGTCACCAATAACCCTGTCGCGTATGACTCTTTTTTTTGTAGTGAATATTACTTACTCATCTATATTCTCTAATAAGGTAATCAAAAGGGATTAATTTTCTTTTATTTGTTTGTTTAGTTGCTTCTTTACTGTCGGTTTGGTTGCTGCGAAGATGTAAGAAAACTAAGAGGAATCTTGGGAAATACCCAATTAAATTCTTTTTTCTTCTTTTTTGTTACGAGAATACTCAATACCCTTTTTCTTCCTTCATATCGATAATGGAAGGGGAGAATCAACGTCAACCCAAATTCGATCCCGAATTCTCGAAGGAATTTTCGATAGCCGAATCCTTTCCGAGGTAATCCATCATAGTCCCGATCCCGAAGTAATCTTAGATTATTTGGCATCCGCAGTTTAATATTGTAGAGCCTAGAAAATATAAAAAAAATTGAATTTGGCCAATACGAAATGATGTCGTTTCCCAACTGGCAAAAAATACTTTGCATCTGCAGTTTAATATTATAGATGAAGACTTTTATAAGGAGGGGTATTTTAGTCATCTTTCTCGTTCGAAGTATTAAACTGCGGAATACTAAAAACTAAACTGCGGATGGGACAACTATTAAACCATTTGATCTTCGGATGGAGGGTTACGATGTATTATAAGGTTAGATTCTTTTTTACAACGTTAGCTAAGGATCGTTCTCTTTCTCTCTCTCTCTCTCTCTATATATATATATATATATATATATATATATATATATATATATATATATATATATATATATATATATATATATATAGCAAGGATCAAGTGCATACCCATTATCTTACTCACCCATGCTTACCCCCCTTTAGGCGACGGTTTCGGTCATACAACCGTCGTCTATACTTTTAACGACAGACAACATATAACGTCGCTAAAAGTATAGACGACGGTTGTATGACCGAAACCGTCGCCTAAAGGGGGGTAAGCACGGGTGAGTAAGATAAGGGGTATGCACTTGATCCGGACCGATATATATATATATATATATATATATATATATATATATATATATATATATATATATATATATATATATATATATAACGTCTATTGTGGACACTACTAAAGCAAACTTATTTTCTGACCTTTCACTGTAAGATCTAACGGAAGAGATTGAATAAAATTTAGGCCCATTCGTTAGGACTTGCGGTCAGTGTAACTCCCATTAACGATCAGATTAATGACAATTATATCTTCATTTTTATGTAACTTTTCAAACTTGACGCGAGTCTTACTAGCACATAAGAAGATAAAAAGGAGATGGATCTGGCCGTATGTCACTGCTATACTTCTGAGCTATATATAACTAATTGAAAACATAATGCACCCACCCACTTTAGTCATTAAATAAGAGAGGGAAAATATATTAACTGTGTATTCTAGTCTCCCATCTCCCATAAAATAAATTTCACTAGACAAAAATTATAAAAGAAAGTGATATTATCAAATAGAATCCTTATTCCACCATACTAAGAAGTTATATGATTAATTATGGATAGTAGAGTCCTTATTTTACTCACCCACTAGGAGGGACATGCACCAACTAAACATTTGTAATTAGTTATCAAATTTAATTTAATTAAGATGATGATATTTTCACATTAATATTTGTACATTCAAATATATTAATCTATTTTAATGTCATTTGCGTAAGTTTTAAAAATAAGATATGTTATTTTGACAGAAATAATAATAATAATAATAATAAGATATGTTACAGCTAGCAGTATTTTGTAGATATTTATAAATATAATTATAATAATTAAAATTAAGAATAAATTAATTTTTTTAAATGAAGAAGTATGAATTATTATTATCTAACACTATTATTTTTATAGCTTACAAGTATTTTTTTCCCCATTAATTAAATAAATACAAAGAATTATGTATGTGCTTTGAAAACTTCAAATTGGTCTTGTGGTCAAGTATTGTATTTTGGTCAAGTGATGTACTGTGGTCAACAATTATAGAGACATAATAACTAGTCTTGTGGTCAAGTGTTGTATTGTATTCTGGTTGAAAATCCTACCTGCGGCCATACCCATATCCTTTTTATTTCTTTGTATTCTCATAACTAGTAAGGCATGCGACTAGTTTGAAAACCTAAATAAAAATGAGGGAGTATTAATAGTCATTAGCATGGCCGTTATTGTGAGTTGTACTAGCCGCATGTATTACTAATAGTCGGGCCCAAGTCCAAGTCTTATTTAATCTCTCCCATTAGATCTTACGGTAAACGATGAAAAATGCGTTTATTGAAATAGTGCTCGTAGCACGTAGCAAGCGCTTGCTATGAAATATGTCTATATATATATATATATATATATATATATATATATATATATATATAATATGGTTTGGATCTTAAACTCACCTCTTATCTAACATACCTTGCTCATCCTCTTTTAGCGACGGACCAGGCGACGATTCGGTCCATCGCTATATGTTCGGTCCGTCTCTATATGTTGTTCGTCGCTATATGTTGTCCGTCACTAAAAGCTAAGACGACAGTTTTATCTATAGCGACGGACCGAATCGTCGCCCGGTCCGTCGCTAAAGGAGGGTGAGCAAGGTATGTTAGATAAGGGGTGATGTTAAGATCCGAACCATATATATATATATATATATATATATATATATATATATATATATATATATATATATATATATATATATAGTTTTTTGTTTTTAACAACTCCACTTTGGTGGGATATGAATTCAAATAAAATGAATCACATAATAATCTCGAAAAAGACACGTACTTCTAAATATCTTAATAATAGACTTCTTTTATTTATACACTACAAGAAAAACTAATAACTTCGACAGAATTATTTTTGACGCATTACATTTTGTCGACTTTATGTTATTTTCGATTGAATATTCAGTCGCAATTAATTCTGTCGTAACTAACATTTTCTCGACGAAATTCTGTGGGAGATAACAGCCTTCTATTGGTGCCATATTTCGCGCCAGCGCCAAACACAATCTCGACGGAATGCCGATTATGTCTGACAGAATTTTCATCGATAATAACTATTTCCGAGGGAATTAATGTCAACTGAATTCCGTCCAAAATAAAGGTTAAAACCCTATCATTTTCAGTCTGTGTCGCCACAAACATTTGTTAGCAAATTTCATTTCTGTCTCTCCGAATCAACCAACCAACCTCTCTCTGTTGCATTCTCTCTCCTCACCCTTCCTCCGCCGTTCTCCTTTTCAGGTCGACTTCTTCCTCCCATCGGCGCCCTCCTACCTGCTGTCGCCGTCCTAGTCGTTTCCCTGCTGCCGGCGTCATCAGTTCCTCCTGCCGGTGTTCTCCAAAGTAATTAAGGTTAGGTTTTACTATTGATTCCATGTTAGATTGTTGATGTTGTGGGTAATTGTTAATATAATTTTAGGTAATTGTTGATGTTGTGGGTAATTTTTTATCATTGTGTTGTTATTATAAGTTTAGGATTTGGTTTGATGTTTTTGATATTGTTTATGCAGTGGGTAATTAATTCATGCTAGATTGTGGGTACTGATCAATTACTAGTTTCCATCAATTAGCAGTTTTGTAAGAACCCGAATTTTTAGAAAATATTAAAATAAGAATTTAGTAGATAAAATTCTTAAGGCATGTGAAGGGTTCAAATAAATGTGTTACGTGGTATGTGGTATTGTGTTACATAGGGAATTATGCGCTATGTAATAAGTGTGGTTTTGTTTAATAAATATATATATCGTTATTATATATTTGTTATAAATTATAGAGATGAATTAGTAAGAAGATAGATAAAAATTCATCTATTGATATTAAATAATTTATGTGAAATTATTTTATAATAGTAAGTTGGTGACATTAAAATATCTTTGATAATCACCAATTTCTTGAGTATTTGTACGAGTGAATATCAAGTCTAAGGTAGTGCAATCGTACTCTTTAATTGTGGATGTATAGGAGCTGGGCTAAATAATTCCATCAGAGAGCAGATGTATATACGAATTAGTAACCGATCTAACTCACTGTGAAAATAGTGTAGACGAGACGGAAACTAATTTGTTGGTTGTTTGTGGGAAACCAGTCAGTGTACTATATTGAATACTATTAAAGACTCGATGTGTGTTAGGTTTGGACTTGTATATATGCATGTTATTGACTAAGGAAGAAAATCGATATACCTTTAAAGTGGTTAGAGAATTATTGAGTAAATTGATACACGGCGAGAAGTGAAGATTAAAGAATGTATGTATGTGTTATGTTCAGGTTTTGTGTTATACTATAAATGAGATTTTATGTTGAGAGAAATAGAGTTTTAGAACTCGAAGTGTGATCCTTAAATTGTTAAGGAAAAATAGTAACCGGTGGTGTGAAACCAAAGAGGGGATTGATGTTAGACGGGTTAACACTTCAGGGGGATGTAATACCCGAGAATTTCCACGTGTTATTAAAGAAATATATTAATGAAAATAATATTTATGTGAATATAAGTGTTAATGTTTTGTAAGTTGATTAATTCAATCGAGTTGCACTAGATTAATACGTATTGAGAAGTGTGGAATTGACAATGAGAATTATGAAATGTCTTGTGTAGCATAATGTGAAATGAGGAAATTCATTAAGTGAGTTAAAAGGGAATTAGGAAGATTAATCGTGTTTGATCATGTGATTTCATGTAGTTAATGAATACACTTTTAGATAGGTAATATCACTCATGTGGACATTAATTCATGTCGTGTAAAACGAGTTTAGCAATGGAGGTTGACACTGGCTTGAAGCTAAACTCAGTCTTGGCACTGTCAGGGTACGGACACACAGCAGTACAAACTGGCGCAGCTGCGCCAGTGATCAGTTGAAGTTAGTTAATTTCTACTATGGAAATGAAATGGAACATTAATGTTGTATGTGTGACATTAATAAAAATCATATGATAGGAGTATATTTTAATGAAATGAAGTACCTAGTAGCACCATGGTATCATATGAAGTTGTAATGCATAAATGATTAATTATCTTGGTATTCTAGAATCTGAGAAAGGAATTCAATGTTTTAAATAAACATTAATATTAAATAAAGTTATAATGTGATTATGTGAGTGGTAGAGATAATTATGGGACTACCCAGACAATAATACCTAACTGCGTTACTTTATTAATGTATTTAATGTACATGGACTATATGACATGAGTATATATTTAATCCCTAAAGTCCTAATATGGTAACAATTGTACATTAAGATTACATTATGGGAATTAAATAAACCAAACTAAGCCTAGATAACAATATTTCTGAGATTTTTCTCTCTTGTCCCAAATTGAGTGTCACCAAGTAAATGAAGAATGGGATAAAACTAAGTTACGTATTCTCCAAGTGGCTAAATCATAGGTGATCATTTGCTAGCAATGTGGCTGGTATGGAGTTGTTAAACTACTCCTTAATAACCTATGTAACCTTCCATAACACCATGGACTCCAACATTGTGTAAAGCAAATGTCCAGTCCATATTTCCTTTATAAATAAAAGCTTGATTTTTAGTTTTTGTGTTGCTTAAAACTTTTCTGGTAATTCTAAGTGAAGAGTATAAGTTGCTGAGCTACTTTAGAAGCATACTCAAAGTGTAGGAAGTTCAATTCAAGCTCATGAAGGTATAAATTCTAATTGTGTTCTTAAATTGGGTCTTGTTTAATTCTTGAAATTTCTTGAATTCATATGTCAATTGATATAAATTAACATGTTATAATGTGTTTAAGAAGTTTACTTACATGTATGAACTCTTTTATGATAGTTGGAACAAGTTTAAAATCGTTAAAAATCAAGTTAGCTAAGACTCTATAAAACAGAGTCTACTTCTGCTGCTGAACCAAATATGGCGCAGCTGCGCCCTAATTGAACTAGGGTACAGAGCAGCTACGCCGTCCTCTGAGTTCAGTTGAGCCTTCTGTTTTAAAAATCTGCTAAGTGTGATCAGTTATTATGGCTTAAGCCAACATGCAAGCATGTGTAACATGTATATATAAGTATAATAACCTAATGTGAGCATGTTTTACTAAGATTAGCATGATTTAATAGAAGATCTTTAACAAGGACTTTAAGTTTCGAAAATAAACTTTGTTAAAGTTCATGTTCTGTAAATTTTGAGCTTAGTGGTCTATACACATAACTGATTTTACACATAAATGAGCATGCTTAGTGTACACAGTTCATTTGTTCATAATCAAACTCGTTAGACCTTATGTAAAAGAAGTTTTTAAGAAAACTTGGTATAAAAGAACTAAGGTGTATAAATACTACTTGCTATACATTCTGATCTTGGGAGCATGTTAACATGACTTGACTACATATGAATAGAGCCTTAAAGTTGCCTTGTATGTATTTAATGGCATTGTTCAAGTTTAAAGTGGTTTTCAAAAGCAAACTTGAACATATTTTCAAAATCTAGTTGCATCACATGGATATCTAGATTCTAAGGGATTAATATGACATGTTATGTCTATAAAATCCCTAGATATGATTTATATGTGTTATATCACATCATTCATGAAAAATGATTTCAAAGGCAACCATGTTTTGAACTTAAGTTGCATTACATATGAGTATTTAGATTTTAAAGGCTTGAGATGCCATTTTATGTTTCATTATGTCTCTAAACATAAGTCTTATATGTTAAACATAATGGAAGTAAACCAAGCATGATGTTAAAGCATGTTTTAAAGTGCTAAACAATTCTAGCTATGAGTAAAAGATATGAATATGAATAAGCATGTGTAGTACAGATTATGTGACCCCTTTATGAGAACATAAGGCTAATTAGTACACCTAGTGATTACATGACCCTATTTGGCTTTGATCTTATGAAAATCCTAAGCTAAAGTCCCTAGCATATAAGGTTGATCTTGGAGTGGTCATACAAGTATGTAAAGACCTCTAGTGTGTACGCATGAAAAGTATAAGAGTCTAAGTGTGTTAAAGTTTGGAAAGAAACAGGAAGTGCAAAGCTCAACCTTGGTCTGGCCAGGGGACAGCGCAGCTGCGTAATCCCTAAGCCTAGACATGGCGCAGCTGCGCCATTCTATAGTCTAGAATAAGTTCTGGTTTTGATCTGATGTTTGAAGCATGCTTGTATAATGTGTTAAGAAGCATGTTATGTGATAAAGATAAATGTTAATCATGACTTTCGAATGTTAAGTCCAATGGAATATTTACATGAGATAAAGAAATGATAAGTCCAAAGGAATACTCATGTTAGGTGATGTTGTATAAAGTTACAACTAAGTTAGACGTTTGTGTGTATGGTTGAACTTACCTAAATGAGTTTTAAATGTGTCGAATACATAGCAAGTCAAGTGCGTGATAAATATATATGAATGTTGATGTCATATACGAGTGGTTAAGGTATACCTATACGTACCTAGCTATTCCAAGAATATGATGAAAAGTAGAATGTAGGTTTTACGAACCTAGTTAGGAAACAATGTAACATTATTATTACATTGAGAATGCATGAAATATGTTACTTATGGATTTGAATCCATGATTATATAATTGTGTAGGAATACACAAAGTGCAGATAAGCTTTAAGCAGTTAAGTTGTAGTTGATAAACTACGAATCAGGCAAGTCTTTCAGTTCCTATTTGATATATGAATTCTATAACTGTTAGTTGAGCTATATTATGCTATGAGAATGTTGATGTATATATGAAATGCATATGAGATATATATGAAATATGGAAGTTGATTTGATAATATGCTTGTGAAGTAAATCCCTATGCCTATTATGTGTGAAGTAACATGCGTAGTAAATATTAATTGATTATGAATGCATGAATTGGACATGTTATTATATGCTATGTGCTGCATGAAAACTGTTAGAATTACTAGGCTATCGAGCTCACTTTTTGCAGGTTAAGGACTCACGGTAAAGATTACGTGCTACTTGATTGATAAAGTTCAATAGTAATTGAAGGAGATTGGTTTATGTGTTTAAATATACACTCTTGAACCATGTTTATGTTCTAGGAGTTGTACGAGATAATAGTTTACGAGGTGTAATACATGTTGTGTTGTAAAGTTGTATTATGTGATACATAGAGAAATTCGAATCGAGATGTAAATCTTTATACAGTAATTCGAATAGAAGGAATCATAACATAATTTAATTCAAGGATTTGTAATTGATTCAAGTTAAGATATCAATAAAATCTTATTTTTCAAAGGAGATTGAAAAGTTTAAACTATTCCGCATATTTATATAACATCGAATATGATGTAAAACAGGAATGGTAAATGACCAATATTTGAAACTTATAAAAGTTTGGGGTCATTGTATAGATCATGTAAATGGAAAGAATTTATATTCTAAATTGTAATAAGTAAAGTTATATTCATTATGTTATGAATAAAAGATATAAATAGTTTGACAATAATAGTATCATGGCGTCACAGGTTGGTATCAAAGATATAGGTTATAAACTTAGGTGAGTGTACCTTAGGCTATAACCAGAGAGAGAGAGAAAGATAATGTTTAATATATATATATAAGTGAAGATTTAAAAAAGAATCTTGAAGTATCCAAGAGAATGAGAATTTAGGAGTTTCCTAACTCCAGTAATAAAATGATAGTAAGAATGAACTCGAGTGGAGTTTTGTTGATAATTGGGAAAGAACCCTAAGGTAATTGATGATCACGACGTGATCAGAATGAAGTATGAAGTGATAAATAGTCTAAAACGAATAAGTGTGTATATCTTGAGGTTATAAGAGAATGTACTGTGAAATGGTACGATGTGAACTCATGAGGAGTTGTATGTGATGATATACGAAGAATTCGTATCGAGCAAAAGAAAGTAAAGTGTAAGATAGAGTTAAGTGGGATTTCAATTGAGGACCCATGTCAGTAGCTGAGTTGTATGATTCCTTGTTATAGGCGGGGAATTATACTTGGTGTAAAAACCATTTAGTTCTGGAATTGATAATCATTGAAATGTCTGATCGCCCTATTTGCTATATACCTGTTGAGAAGTTGATTCTTTTCTCATTCGTATAACATATAGATAGGTTATAGTTAGAGAATATAAGGTTAAGTTGTGAGTTCTTAAAACTCATACTTATGGTACGTTCGTGACTCATAATTATATGAAATGTTTTTGAACCCCTCAGCGAATGGAAGCCTATGGTCTGTGTAAGACCCCAACTTATTATACATAAAATTAAAATTTTCCTCTATTCATTATTCTAAATTAATAAGGTGTTAATTTGATATAATGCTTTGGTTATGGGTGAAATATGCAAATTTTACAAAATAAGCAAGTGGTTATAAAATATTTATTTTTGTTGGGGAATATTCGTTTGGTCGTGGAATATTCTTGTTGTCGGGGAATATTCGTACGACGGCATAGCCATTTGTGGGCCCCATAACGAAAAATAGTTGGATGAAGGAAAACGATAAAGTATGACTTTTTATGAATAACGGCGTAACTGTTACCGTTAACACTGGTGGGTTACCTGGTGTTTAAAATACAGTAATACGTGTGGTTGCACAGTAGCACAAGGTATTGCGCAGTATTGTTGAAATATGGATTCGTACGTAAGAAGGCACTACTCAATAATTATTACAGTAATTACTGTTTAATATTTTATTTTATTAATTCAATAATTATTGCGTGGAATAGTTTATATTATTGTTATTTCAATAATTGTCACTGCACAGTATTTCCATTATCAGATCAATAATTCATATTATTTGAATAATATTATTAGATGGAATTATTTGCAATGTCTAGAAAGTTCAGTCAAGGAGAGGTTTGGTCACCTAATTGCGCGTCAATAAGGAGAAATCCTTATTGGAAAGCCCCCTCTTTCCTGGGAACTGTCTGGTTATAATAATTGTGATTCTGTAATATTATTTGTGAATAATTAATTATTAGTTTATATGATAAGGAAATATTTATTTGATGTAGATATTAATGATGGATTTATTTATGTGATTATAAATGAAGGAATTAATACTGAGGTGTTTTATTAGTATTTTATCGGAATTGAGGTATTAAAATCACCCGTTTATGGATTTCAGATATTTTCTATTTGGAATTTGGAAAATCTCAAAGCTACAAAGTTGTAGAGAATTCGATTTCGTGTGGAATGTACATAAAATTCGTATTTTTCTGATAAACAAGCTATTTTCTATGAATTACTGAAGTTTCAGAAAATAAATTGATTTTTATTAAATTATGGGTGGGACCCACTTTTTGGTTGGTGTTGAATGCACATTGGCTGCTAAAATTTTTTAGAATTGGTGGCTAGCTTGCTCAATTGATGCATGCGTAGAAGAAAGAATGAGAAATAATATTATTTTATTATTTTAGTCTTGTATGGCGTTCTAGCATTTTTCTATAAATAGATGCTTAGGTTAGAATTGAAAATCACACCAGAAACAAGTTTTCTTTCTCTCTAGATTATCGAGCGTATTTTTGTGAGTATTTTGATACTTTGAGAGTTACTATTCAGTGCAAGTTTCTATCAGCATTATAACTGAAATTCAATCAGAAGGACGGTTATTTTGAGGTAAGGGATGTTATTTTCTTCTTAAATGATATTATTTTCTTCAATATCATTATGCCGAAATATTGGTGAACTTTTTAATCAAATTTGAAACTTTTTGTGTCGGGATTACTATTCACGTATACGGCACTATTCACTTATACGATACTATTCACGAATACAACATTATTCACCAAAAAATAATTTTTTCTTCTTTTTGTCCAAGATGTCTATTATGGTTACTTTCTTTGATTTTATCCATGTTTTGATCTTTATTTTTGAATTCTGCTTCATAATTGGTTATTATGAAGTATTATTGATCTTGGATAAACTGTTATACGAATCTCTAATATTTGTCCTTCTGTCTCACTGGATTCGTTTTCTTTAAAATATTTTTCATCATCCTCAGTCTTAAATGATGATATTATTGAATATCTTTGGCCCGTAGTGCAAAGATGAACATGTGTTGAGATGAACATGACCGACTAGTGATATAAATGAATATCTTTGGCCTGTAGTGAAAAGATGAATGATTAACTAATGGATATCTTTGGTCTGTAGTGCAAAGATGAATATTTGATTAAAGATGTATATTGATTGATGTTACAGGGATAAAATATTGATGATGGACTTTTAAATCTTAGAAGATAGCAGAATTCATTCTCTACGTGACTCTTCTAATGGATTGTTGTTTCCGCTGCATTTGTTGATCTAAAACTTGTTGTCTATTATATTCTATCAGATTTTTCCCTGTTGAAGATAAATGATAATTTGTTGTATATTATCTTAGTCATAATATTCTTTACTGGGCTAGTTGAGCTCATCCTTTTCCTTTCTGTTCCATTTTTCTTCTCAGGAGGTGAAAATCATAGCAGGATTGAGTCGGGGTATGGAGTGATGGTTGTAGAAAGATGTTTTAGCAGTCCTTCACTATTTCCGTAAAATAGTGTATGAATAATTGTAACGAGGACTTATTTGAGTGTTGATATTGTCTAGAAGACAATATTTGTATTTAAACTCACAGTATGTGTTGTCGTATTTTGCACGACAATTGTATTATTGAAGTTGTAGTTTGCTTTCTATACCATGTATTTGGCCGACTCAGAATGGGTGTTGTATACCTATTTTGGGGGCAGTCACAGTCTGACTAGTGTAAGTTCCTAAACTCATATGATTATGGCAAGTTCCTTGATTTCCAAAGTATGGAAAGTTTGATGAACTATATCGGGTATATATATGTTATGAAGTTAGAAATTTTGGTATAGTGAGCATTGATGGTGTTAGAGATTGATAGAATGAAGCAATGGAGTAAAGATTGAAGTTGATAGAGAAACATGGATTTTCTAAATCTTCTAGCTCTACTAAATTTTCAAAATTTATTGACTTCGTGCTAAAGTTTGCACCTCTATTTTCTCGAAAAACTTTGGATCATGTGATTGAACCAATGATGTTTAAAAACAATATCGTTATTCATACGTCTATGCTAATTGTTTCGGCTAAGACAAAAATAATTTGAAAATTTTCAAAATGTATTTCTGACCATTTACATCATTTGATACGGTGTAGAAATGGTAAACGATAGAGTCATCAATGCAGTTGAACCTAGTGTTGGTTGTGATCGAAAGATCGTCAGCCAATTTTGGTACGATGTAGTATGAAAAAGTCACATAATGGCGAAATCCTCAACGTACTACTAATCTAGTACGGTATCATGACGTCATAAAAGAATTTTTGGTTTTCTTTTAAATTATGAAGAAGGTCAATTAAGTTGGCTAAATTATTTCGATTGATGTCCGAGTTATTGATACAAATCTAAGCTATTTGATTCGGCTAGACGGTTGTTAAAAAATATTTTAAAATTCAAGCGTTCTTTAGTATTTATGCCAAACCAAATTGCTCTGATGCAGATTGTAAGACGCCAACTTTTATGAATAAAAATTAAATTTTCTCGAAATATATTTTGAATATTATGGTGTGGATATGATATAATGTTATAGTTGTGGGTAATATTTACAAATTTTACAAAGTAAGCAAGTTGTTGTAAAATATTTGATTGGTCAGGGAATATTCATTTTAACAGAAAATATTTGTACGACGGCACAATCATTGATGGACCCCACAAGTATTGTCCTACTTAGAAAACGACATAATTATATGTTTATAAAAATAACGGCGAAAGTTTTACCGATAAACTATTGAATTACCCAGTAGTAAAAGTACAGTAATACGCGTGGTTGCACAGTAGCACACAGTATTGATTATTGATGCTTACGTGAGAAGTCACATCAGTTATACTCAATTATTGCTACAGTAATTGTTGCATATATCTCTCATATTATTGATTCAATTATTGTCACAGTATCATCTGCATAATATTTTATATTATTAAATCAATAATTGAGACGACAAAGTTATTCATATTATTATTTGCAATATTGACAATGTCTAGAAGTTCGGTCAAGGAGAGGTTTGGTCACCTAATTGAGCGCCAATAAGGAGAAATCCTTATCGGAAAGCCCCCTCTTTCCTGGGAACGACCTAGTTGTTAAATATTATGAGTTATAATATTAATGATGAATAAGTTCGTGTTGATTAAAGATGAAATTAATAGTTCTATTATGTTAGGATTATTAGTGTTAGTGGAAATCGACATCTATTTCGATAATAATGGATGTCTAGAGGTTATATTGACCAATCGGGTAATTAATCGGATAAATGAGAAATTAATTGCTATTAATTCATATGCTTATAACTATTTGTTCACATGTGTACTATTGATTCACGTACATGTACTATTAGGGGAGGTGGTGCAAGATTGATAATACTTGCATGACTAAATTAAAAATGGAGGTATAGATGAAGGTAATATATTGTAATTAGTTTTAATTTCACATGTTTGAACTATTGATTCACATGATTTTACTATTGATTCACATGATTGTCCTATGTCATCATCCTCATGCTTATATTGTGATGAAATTCATCTTTGGCTTACGTGTATAGATGAACTATTGATTGGTATGATTATGAACATGGATCATTCGATATAATCATGACCTGTAATGTTACAAATGATGTGGTAAAAGTCCTCATTGGCCTGTAGTTCATTGATGGACAGTTGTTGGTATGATTATGACCAGGAATTATTCGGTATAGTCATGACCATTGATGATTATATGAATATCCTTGGCCGTGGTGCTGGGATGATTCGATGATATGATTTATTTATTAAGCCGAGTCTCAATGATAAAGTTGATGAAAATCTTTTTAAATCATAGATGATAGTAGATATCATGCTCTACTTGACTCTTCTAATGGATTGCTTGTTCCGCTACAGTTAAACTTGTTATCTATTATATTATATCAGTTTAATATTGTTGAAGGCTAACGATAACTTATTTTGCATTATCTTAGTCATAATATTTCTTACTGGGCTAGTTAAGCTCACCCTTTGCTTTTATTGTTCTCTTCAGAAAATGAGAATATAGCTGGGACTAGTCGGGGAATGGAGTGACGGTCCAGATGATAGCATTAGTAGTCCTGACTATTCTGTTAAATAGTGTGATAATAAATGTAATGAGGACTCTATTTGAGTTTGAATACTGTCTAGAAGATAATATTTATATTAAAACTCTCAGTTTATGTTTTGTCGTATTTTACACGACAATTGTATTATTAAGTTGTATTTGAATTTTGTACCATGTATTTGGCGAATCAAGATGGGTGATGTATACCTATTTTGGGGGCATCACAGTTGGTATCAAAGCTTAGGGATATGATCCCTGGCTGAGATGTGAGACAAGAACTAGGAGGGGAGAGACAAGGAATTCTTTCGCTAGTATGACCTACCTAAGTTTATTTGGTATTTAATTGATCAGTCAGAGTATAGGGATAATATGTGACATGTCAATTAACCCTTCTTTTGTGGTAGTATTTGAAAATGGCATCTAAAAATATTGAGATAAGCAATGAAGAACATGATACCGTTGAGTCACCAACGATCAATACTTAGGATAATGTGCAACTGTTCAATGACAAGTAGTTTCCCGAAAGTATTCTTCACATGAAGGAGGTGGAGTTTATCAAGCTAGAGCAAAACAATATGACTATGTCACAGTACGAAGCTATATTTGCCGAGTTGTCCCGATTTGCATCTCATTTGGTTGATAATGAGGAGAGAATGAAGCGGATATTTTTAAGAGGTTTGAAACCTGAGATACGTCAATACCTCATTTGTCACAAACTTTGCTTGTATTCAGATGTTGTAAATAGGTCTCAGTTATTAGAGCACGATAATGAGTCAACCCAACCAAGAGAGAGCAGCTTGCAAATCGATAATACCAGTGGTTGTAGTCATCGAAGCGATGACAACAAGCGTGGAGGGAATCAACATGCCAGAAATGGTAACCACTTCGGTAGTAATCATGGCCAAGACAATAAGAGTGGACATTTCAAGAAGATGAGATTTAACAATGATGGAAAGACGTCAGCACCAGCACCCGTTGTTAAGGAATGAGAATGACCGTCGGTCGTATGTTACAAATACGGAGGCGAGGGACATATCAGTCCAAACTGTGTGATGCAGTCCAAAACATGTTACAATTATGGAGAGAAAGTCACCTAGTCCAATTTTATCGTGCACCAAAGTCAAATCCAGCTGGAATGGAGGCATCAAAGGCCATCTCAGAAAAGACAAAATTGGTGGTTCAAGAGAGAGTGTTTATCGTAACCTCCTAAAAAGCGAGGAATCCAAACGAGGTGATCACGGGTAAGCTAATCATAAATTCTAGCGAAGTATATACCTTATTTGATACTGGTTCTAACCATTCTTTTATTTCTCCTACTTGTGCTCAACGTTTAAATTTGACTCCGGAGAAATTAGACTTTTACTTATATGTTGAAACTCCGTTGGGAGAAACCTTCATTACATCCATGGTTTATAAGTCTTGTTTGATTCAAATCGTTAACCGTACGTTACCTGTCAATCTTATTTCTTTGAAAATACTTGCATTTGATGTGATTTTAGGGATTGATTGGTTAACTACTCATCATGCTAAAATCGATTATTTTCGTAAGGATGTTAGCTTTCATATTCCTAACCAACCTATTATACGAATTCAAGCAACCAAACCACTAAAGTCAATCACTTTTTTATCAAGCCATAAAGCTATTCGTTTATTAAAAAATGGATGTCAAGATTTCTTAGCCCATGTCACGGATTTAAATAAAAATACTTCAGATTTGAATGATATTTCTATTGTTAATAAATTTCCTGACGTATTCCTTGAAGAACTTCCTGGCCTATCCCCCAGAGCGTGAAATTGAATTTTGTATCGACCTTGAATCCGGTACAAAACCCATTTCCAAAGCCCCATATAGAATGGCTCCTATTGAACTTTAGGAGTTAAAAATCCAACTACAGGAATTGTTAGACATCGGTTTCATTCATCCTAGTATGTCTCCTTGGAATGCTCCTGTTCAATTCATGAAGAAGAAAGATGGAAGTATGCGACTTTGTATTGATTATCGGGAGTTGAATCATGTCACCATCAAAAATAGGTACCCGTTACCTCGTATTGATGATCTGTTTGACCAGTTACAAGGCGCCAAATTCTTTTCAAAGATCGATCTTCATTTCGGATATCATCCATTAAAGATTAAAACCGATGACATTCCAAAAATGGCTTTCAAAACTCGGTATGGGCATTACAAATTCCTAGTCATGTCTTTTGGATTGACTAATGCTCCTGCTGCCTTCATGGATATGATGAACTGAGTATTCAATGAATATTTGGATCACTTTGTGGTCGTCTTTATTGATGACATCCTCATATACTCCAAAACCCGTGAAGACCATGAGCAAAACTTAAGGCTGATACTCCAAAAGCTTCGTTAAAACAAGTTGTATGCCAAGTTGAAGAAATGCGAGTTCTGGCTTGAGGAAGTTGCATTCCTTGGGTACGTGATATCAAATCACAAAATATTTGTTAACCCGACAAAGTTTGAAGCAACTCAAAGTTGGGAGCAACCTCAGTCAGTGACCGAAGTACGTAGCTTTCTCGGCTTAGCTGGTTATTATCGGAGATTCGTAGAAGGGTTTTCTAGAATCGCTACTCCATTAACTTATCTGACTTAAATAGATACAAAATTTGGTTGGAACGAGGAATGTGAGAAGAGTTTTCAAGAACTCAAGAGAAGACTCATTTCAGCACCTGTTCTAACAATACCATTTGGCTCGGAGGGATTTGTCATCTACATGATGCTTCAGGCAAAGGGTTAGGATATGTTCTAATGCAACATGGGAAAGTCATAGCCTATGCCTCTCGACAACTCAAAAAAATGAGAGGAATTATCTTACTCATGATCTAGAGTTGGCAGTTGTCATTTTTGCGCTTAAGATTTAGAAGCATTACCTGTATGGAGAGAAGGTGGAGATCTATACGAATCATAAAAACCTCAAATATTTCTTCACTTAAAAGGAACTCAACATGCGGCAACGACGTTGGCTTGAGCTGTTGAAAGATTATGATCATATCATTCAATACCATCCTAGAAAAGCGAACGTAGTAGCTGACGCATTGAGTAGAAGATCATATGCAGGTACGAGTGCGTTATTGTCAATGCAAAGGCCCATTTTGTATGACTTGCAAAGGATGGAGATAGAGTTAAAGACTCTAGGGATCTACGTGATGATGGCAAACATACGAGTAGAACCAACTTTAATTGATAAAGTTAAAGCTGTTCAAGCTACAGACCTGGAGCTGATGCGTTTGAGGAAGAAAGTGCAAGCAGGTGTTATCCTGGAAGTAAGAATCGATGAAGAAGAAATACTTCGAGTCAACTCCAGACTTTGTGTTCCTAACGATTCTGACTTGAAGTATAAAATCATAATGGAGGCGCACCACACAATGTTTGCAATCCATTCACAGAGTACCAAAATGTATCGTGATCTTCGACATACATTTTGGTGGAGCAATATGAAGAGAGAGATAGCGTGGTTTATCTCAAGGTGTCTAACTTGTCAACGAGTCAAGACGGAGCATCTAGTGCCAAAAGTTCCATTGCAACCACTTGAAATTCCAGAATGGAAGTGGGAGCACATTACCATGGATTTCATTACTGGTCTTCCCAAGGTTTCTCAAGGCATAGCTGCAATTTGGGTCATTGTTGATAAATTGACCAAGTCTGCTCATTTCTTACCTATACGAGAAACTTATACACTTGAACGCCTTGCTCGTATGTTCATAAACGAGGTTGTAAGACTGTGACGCCCCCAAAATAGGTCCATTCCATCCAACCCATTTTGAGTCGCCAAATACATGGTACAGAAACAACCACAACTTTTACAACCCATAAACTATGAGTTTGAATACAAACATTGTCATCTAGACAATATACATACCCAACTATGTCCTCAATACAATTATTGATATATTATTTTACAAAAATGGTGAGGACTACTAAACAACTCTCTCAAGGACCATCAATTCATACCCCGACTCGTACCCGCTATATTCTCGTCTCCTGAGAAGAAAAATGGAACAAAAAGGAAAAGGGTGAGCTCAACTAGCTCAGTAAAGAATATTATGACTAAGATAATATACAACAAATTATCGTTAGTCTTCAACAGGGAAAAAATCTGATAGAATACAATAGACAACAAGTTTTAAATCAATATTCGCAGCGGAAAATATTAATTCATAGAAGAGTTACGTAGAGGATGAAATCTACTAATGTCTATGAATTTAACAGTCCATCAACAGTATTTTTATCCCTGTAACATCAATCAATACACATCTTGAATCATATATTCATCCTTGCACTACAGGCCAAGGATATTCATCTGTTGGTCATGTTCATCTAAACACCTGTTCATCTTTGCACTACGGGCCAAAGATATTCATCAGAAATCATTCATCTTTGCACTACAGGCCAAAGATATTCAATAATAACATCTTTTAAGACTGAAGATGATAAAAATATTTTTAAAGAAACGAATCCAGTGAAACAAAATGACAAGGATTAAGGATTAAGGATTCGTACTTTGTTTTATCCATGTCCAAAAATACCTCAAAAATAATCATAGTGGTGTAAAATTCAAGAATGATCAAAACATGGATACAATCAAAGCTAGTATCCACAATAGATATTTTGGACGAAAAGAAAAAAAAATAATTTTTCTGTGAATAGTGCCGTATTCGTGAATAGTGCCGTATACGTGAATAGTACCGTATACGTGAATAGTAACTCCGGCACAAAAAGTTCCAAATTTGATAAAAAAGTTCACCAATATTCCGGCATAATGATATTGAAGAAAAAATATCATTTGAGAAGAAAATAACATCCCTTACCTCAAAATAACCGTACTGCTGACTGAATTTCGGTATAGTGCTGACAGAAACTCGCACCGTATAGCAACACTCAAAGTATACTCACAAGAATACGCTCGATAATATAGAGAGAGAAAGAGAGAAAACTTTGTTTCTGGTGTGATTTTCAATTCTAACTTAGCCCTCTATTTATAGGAAAATGTTAGAACGCCAAAGGAGACTAAATTAATATAATATTATTATCAAAATCACATTTCTACGCATGCTTTCAGCCCCTCAATGCTGAAAATTTCAGCAGCCCATGTGCATTCAACACCCACCAAAAAATGGGTCCCACCATAATTAATAAGAAAATCATTTTATTTTTTCGTAACTTCAGTAATTCATAGAAACTAGCCTGTTTATCAGAAAAATTCAAAACTCGAGACTTTCCATAGGAAATTCCATTCTCTACAACTTTGCAGAAGAAAATTTTTCCAAATTCCAAACAGAAGTTGACCGAAATCCACAAACGGACGATTTTACAGTCTATACTCAATTTTCGGTCAAAAATTATGTCCACCGACACACAAAACATGTGTTAAATATTTAATACCACAAAAATACTCTACCTCCTCATATACTCATATATCCCACATTCATTGTAAAAATATCATCGTTAATATATTATTAAAATAATATATTTAAATAAATTATTTTATCAGAAAAAGATAAAATATTAATTTTCAACAATTGTCACATTAAAAATTTTCTCCATCTATATCCACATAAAATAAATATTTTCTTTATCATAATAATCAATAATTAATTATTAAAAATAATATTACCAAATCACAGTACCGACAACCAGGCCGTTCCCAGGATAGAGGGGGCTTTCCAATAAGGATTTCTCCTTACTGGCGCGCAATTAGATGACCAAACCTCTCCTTGACAGAACTTTCTAGACATTGCCAATAATGTTATCTGATAATATTATTCAAATAATATGAATTATTGATCTGATAATTGAAAATACTGTGCAATGACAATTATTGAAACAATAATAATATAAATATCAACGCAACAATTATTGAATCAATAAAGTAATGAACAGTAACTCCTGTAGCAATTATTGAGTAGTGCCTTCTTACGTAAGGATCAATAATTCAAAATACTGTGCAATACCGTGTGCTACTGTGCAACAACGCGTATTACTGTATTTTATCCACCGGGTATTCCAACAGTGTAAACGATAACAACTACGCCGTTATTTTTAAACAGCTTATATTTGTCGTTTTCTTCCTCCAATCGCTTTCCGTTATGGGGCCCACACATGGCTGCGCCGTCGTACGAATATTCCCCGACAGTACGAATATTCAACGACCAAACGAATATTCCCCGACAACAATGAATATTTTATAACCACTTGCTTATTTTGAAATGTTTGCGTATTTTACCCATAACTATCCACATTATTCAAATCACCCCTTACTATTCAAAATAATAATTAAAGGAAATTAAATTTCATTTATTAATTATTTGGGGTCTTACAACCTCCCCTCCTTATGAAATTTCGTCCTCGAAATTGACATACGTACCTGGTGTTTCGAAAAGGTGAGGATACCTTGCTTTCATTTCCGTTTCCAACTCCCAGGTCATTTCCTCTATAGTATGATTCCTCCACAATACTTTAACTTGTGGTATTACCTTCGTGCGTAGGACATGCTCCTTCCTATCCAAGATCTTGACAGGTACCTCCTCATACGTTAAATCTTCGGCTATCTCGTCCGGTTCTAACTCAATGACGTGGTTCGGGTCTTTCACATATTTACGAAGCACAGATATATGAAAAACATTATGAACACGAGACATACTTGGAGGTAACGCGAGTCTATAGGCTACATTACCTACTCGATCAAGAATTTGAAACGGACCAATAAATCGTGGATTAAGCTTTCCTCTCTTCCCGAATCTTGTAACTCCCTTCCATGGGGCAACACGCAACAATACATGATCCCCAACACTAAATTCTACGTCCTTTCGATGAAGATCCGCATAACTCTTTTGTCGATCTTGTGCCGTTTGTATACGTTGTCGAATTGTTTGGATCTTCTCTGTAGTCATACGTACTAACTCGGGTCCCAACAATGTTGCTTCACCCACCTCGTCCCAACATACTGGAGAGCGACACTTTCGTCCATACAATGCTTCAAATGGGGCCACACCAATGCTTGCCTGATAACTGTTGTTGTAGGAGAATTCCACCAATGGTAAATATTTATCCCAACTGCCCTTGAAGTCTAGGACACAGAGTCTTAATAAATCTTCAAGAGTTTGAATAGTCCTCTCTGATTGTCCGTCCGTTTGAAGATGGTATGCCGAACTGAATCGTAACTCCGTACCCATAGCTTTTTGCAAGCTAACCTAAAATCTTGAAGTAAATCTTGGGTCACGATCCGAAACTATGGATACTGGCATGCCATGCAATCTTACAATCTCATTTACGTACATTTGAGCAAGACGTTCAAGGGAATAAGTCTCCCGTATCGGCAAGAAATGAGCAGACTTGGTTAATCTATCAACAATAACCCAAATAGCATTGATGCCTTGAGAAACCGTAGGAAGACCCGTAACGAAATCCATAGTAATGTGTTCCCACTTCCATTTCGGAATCTCAAGTGGTTGTAATGGACCCTTTGGCACTTGATGCTCCGCCTTTACACGTTGACAAGTTAAACACGTTGAAATAAACTTTGCAATCTCTCTTTTCATATTGTTCCACCAAAATGTATGTCGAAGGTCACGATACATTTTGGTACTTCCAGGATGAATTGCAAACGGTGTATTGTGTGCCTCCATCATGATCTTGTACTTCAAATCAGGATCGTTAGGAACACAAAGTCTGGAGTGGACTCGAAGTATTCCTTCTTCATCAATTCTCGCTTCTGGAATGGCACCTTCTTGTACTTTCGTCTTCATATGCATCAGCTCCGGATCGGTGGCTTGAGCAACCTTAACTTTTTCTATTAAAGTTGGCTCTATGCGTATACTTGACATCATTGCACTCATTCCTGCATATGATCTTCTACTCAATGCGTCAGCTACCACGTTCGCGTTTCCAGGATGGTATTGAATAGTGTGGTCGTAATCTTTCAACAACTCGAGCCAACGTCGTTGCCGCATGTTGAGTTCTTTCTGCGTGAAGAAATATTTGAGGCTTTTATGATCTGAATATATCTCCACTTTCTCCCCGTATAGATAGTGCCTCCAGATCTTTAGCGCGAAAACGACTGCTGCCAACTCTAGATCATGAGTAGGATAATTCCTCTCATACTCTTTAAGTTGTCGCGAGACATAGGCTATGACTTTCCCACGTTGCATGAGAACACATCCTAACCCTTTGCCCGAAGCATCGCTGTAGATAACAAATCCATCCGAACCAGATGGTATTGTTAGAACAGGTGCCGAAATAAGTCTCCTCTTAAGCTCTTGGAAACTCTTCTCGCATTCCTCGCTCCATACGAATTTTGTATCCTTCTGAGTTAGCTGAGTTAATGGAGTATCAATTCGAGAAAACCCTTCCACGAATCTCCGATAATAACCAGCTAAGCCCAAAAAGCTACGTACTTCAGTGACCGACTTCGGTTGCTCCCAACATTGTATTGCTTCAATCTTCGTCGGGTCAACAGATACTCCATTTTTTGACACCACGTGCCCAAGGAATGCTACTTCCTCAAGCCAGAACTCGCATTTCTTCAACTTAGCATATAACTTGTTTTCACGAAGCCTTTGGAGTACCAGCTTCAAATGGTGCTCATGATCTTCACGGCTTTTGGAATATATGAGGATGTCATCAATAAAGACAACAACGAATTGATCCAAATAATCTTTGAATACTCGGTTCATCATATCCATGAAAGCAGCAGGAGCATTAGTCAATCCAAAAGACATGACTAAGAATTCATAATGCCCATACCGAGTTCTGAAGGCAGTCTTTGGAATATCCTCAGTTCTAATTTTCAGCTGATGATATCCAGAACGAAGATCGATTTTTGAAAAGAATTGTGCTCCTTGCAACTGGTCAAACAAGTCATCAATACGAGGTAGAGGATACCTATTCTTGATGGTGACATGGTTCAATTCCCGATAGTCAATACAAAGTCGCATACTCCCGTCTTTCTTCTTTACGAATAAAACAGGAGCACCCCAAGGAGATGTACTAGGACGAATGAAACCGATGTCCAATAACTCCTGTAGTTGGACTTTTAACTCCTGAAGTTCAATAGGAGCCATTCGATATGGGGTTTTAGAAATGGGCTTTGTACCAGGTTCAAGATCAATAAAGAATTCAACTTCACGTTCTGGGGGTAGACCGGGAAGTTCTTCAGGAAATACGTCAGGAAAGTCAATAACAACAGGAATATTATTCAATTTTGACGTGTCTTTATTCAAATCCATAACATGGGCTAAGAAAGCTTGACATCCGTTTTTCAATAAACGAATAGCTTTATGATTAGATATGACAGTGATTGATTTTAATGGTTTAGTTGCCTGAATTCGAACAACAGGTTGATTAGGAATATGAAAACTAACAACCTTACGAAAACAATCAATTTTGGCATGATGAGTAGTTAACCAATCAATCCCTAAAATCACATCAAAAGCAAGTATCTTTAAAGAGATAAGGTCAACAGGTAAGGTGATGGTGCCAACTTGAATCAAACAAGATTTATAAACAGTGGATGTGATGAAAGTTTCTCCTAACGGAGTTTCCACAGATAAGTCAAAGTCTAATTTCTCCGGAGTCAAGTTTAAACGTTGAGCGCAAGCAGGAGAGATAAATGAATGGGTAGCACCGGTATCAAGTAAGGTATAAACTTCGCAAGAATTTATAAATAGCTTACCCGTGATCACCTCGTTTGGGTTCCTCGCATGTTGACCAGTAACAACAAACGTTCTTCCAGGAACCATTGACTTTGGCTTTTCTGGGACAGCCTTTTGAGTCACCGTCCCCGCTGAACTAGGTTTTGCTACCGTACAATCTCGAGCGATATGTCCTTCCTTTCCACAATTATAGCATACCTTGAACTGTTGTGGGCAGTTTGGACTGATATGTCCCTCTTTCCCGCACTTGTAGCATATGACCGGTGGTCTTTCTCCTCCCTTAGAACCAGTTGCTGCCGGCACTGTCGTCTTCACATGGTCGTTGTTAAATCTCCTCTTTTTAAAATCTCCTCCTGACTCGCTTCTTCTATTTTCATGGCCATGATTACCATCCAAAGTGGTTACCATTTTTGTCCGTCTTTTTCTTTCTCCACTGGTTATCGTTATTTTGTTGACTGCTATCACCGGTATGATCCTGATTGTGGTACCTCGGTTGACCGTACTCGTTATCTCGCTCCAACAATTGAGCCCTGTTAACAACATCTGAATAGAGAGAAAATTTATGAGAGATGAGATATTGTCGTATGCCGGGTTTCAAACCTCTCAGAAACATCCGCGTCATACGTTCCTCATTCTCCCCCAAATGAGGTGCAAACCTGGATAACTCTGCAAACTTTGCCTCGTACTGAGACACCGTCATGTTATTTTGTTCTAATCTGATGAACTCCACCTCCTTCATATGACGAACACTTTCAGGAATCTATTTGTCATTAAATAGTTTCTGAAACGTCTCCCAAGACATGCTGAGTGCGGCTGGATGGGTATGCTTCACAGACTCCCACCAGTAGTCTGCCTCGCCACGGAACATAAAGGTGGCGAACGGAACCTTCTGTTCCTCCGTACATCCCAAGACATCGAATATCTTGGTAATTTGCTTGACCCATGTCTCCGCCATGATCGGATCTGGCTTTCCCTTAAATTCTGGTGGTCCCAACTCTTTGAACTGCTTGGCTGTGACAACCCGTGAATTGTTATCATTTCCTCCTGTATTTTGAACACGAGTCTCCCTCGTCTGATTTTTCATGAACTGCAAAAAGCTTCTAAACATTGCGTCGTTCATCGTCTGATCAGTGGTGTTGTTCACAGGAGGAACATTTCCAGCCTGTTGCACGGTCTCCTCGTTAGTAAGTACAGGCATCTCCACGGTCTCATTAACTCCACTGTTAACATTCTCGGTTGCCATTCTTAAATACTGCCATAAAACAAGGGTTAATTAAGCAAATCACATATCACATAATATCCCTATATACTGACCAACTAACAAATAAGCTTAGGTAGGACACACTAGCGAAGGAATTACTCGTCTCTCCCCTCCTAGTTCTATTCCCCGATCTCCGCCAGAGATCATATCCCTAAGCTCTGATACCAACTGTGACGCCCCCAAAATAGGTCCATTCCATCCAACCCATTTTGAGTCGCCAAATACATGGTACAGAAACAACCACAACTTTTACAACCCATAAACTATGAGTTTGAATACAAACATTGTCATCTAGACAATATACATACCCAACTATGTCCTCAATACAATTATTGATATATTATTTTACAAAAATGGTGAGGACTACTAAACAACTCTCTCAAGGACCATCAATTCATACCCCGACTCGTACCCGCTATATTCTCGTCTCCTGAGAAGAAAAATGGAACAAAAAGGAAAAGGGTGAGCTCAACTAGCTCAGTAAAGAATATTATGACTAAGATAATATACAACAAATTATCGTTAGTCTTCAACAGGGAAAAAATCTGATAGAATACAATAGACAACAAGTTTTAAATCAATATTCGCAGCGGAAAATATTAATTCATAGAAGAGTTACGTAGAGGATGAAATCTACTAATGTCTATGAATTTAACAGTCCATCAACAGTATTTTTATCCCTGTAACATCAATCAATACACATCTTGAATCATATATTCATCCTTGCACTACAGGCCAAGGATATTCATCTGTTGGTCATGTTCATCTAAACACCTGTTCATCTTTGCACTACGGGCCAAAGATATTCATCAGAAATCATTCATCTTTGCACTACAGGCCAAAGATATTCAATAATAACATCTTTTAAGACTGAAGATGATAAAAATATTTTTAAAGAAACGAATCCAGTGAAACAAAATGACAAGGATTAAGGATTAAGGATTCGTACTTTGTTTTATCCATGTCCAAAAATACCTCAAAAATAATCATAGTGGTGTAAAATTCAAGAATGATCAAAACATGGATACAATCAAAGCTAGTATCCACAATAGATATTTTGGACGAAAAGAAAAAAAAATAATTTTTCTGTGAATAGTGCCGTATTCGTGAATAGTGCCGTATACGTGAATAGTACCGTATACGTGAATAGTAACTCCGGCACAAAAAGTTCCAAATTTGATAAAAAAGTTCACCAATATTCCGGCATAATGATATTGAAGAAAAAATATCATTTGAGAAGAAAATAACATCCCTTACCTCAAAATAACCGTACTGCTGACTGAATTTCGGTATAGTGCTGACAGAAACTCGCACCGTATAGCAACACTCAAAGTATACTCACAAGAATACGCTCGATAATATAGAGAGAGAAAGAGAGAAAACTTTGTTTCTGGTGTGATTTTCAATTCTAACTTAGCCCTCTATTTATAGGAAAATGTTAGAACGCCAAAGGAGACTAAATTAATATAATATTATTATCAAAATCACATTTCTACGCATGCTTTCAGCCCCTCAATGCTGAAAATTTCAGCAGCCCATGTGCATTCAACACCCACCAAAAAATGGGTCCCACCATAATTAATAAGAAAATCATTTTATTTTTTCGTAACTTCAGTAATTCATAGAAACTAGCCTGTTTATCAGAAAAATTCAAAACTCGAGACTTTCCATAGGAAATTCCATTCTCTACAACTTTGCAGAAGAAAATTTTTCCAAATTCCAAACAGAAGTTGACCGAAATCCACAAACGGACGATTTTACAGTCTATACTCAATTTTCGGTCAAAAATTATGTCCACCGACACACAAAACATGTGTTAAATATTTAATACCACAAAAATACTCTACCTCCTCATATACTCATATATCCCACATTCATTGTAAAAATATCATCGTTAATATATTATTAAAATAATATATTTAAATAAATTATTTTATCAGAAAAAGATAAAATATTAATTTTCAACAATTGTCACATTAAAAATTTTCTCCATCTATATCCACATAAAATAAATATTTTCTTTATCATAATAATCAATAATTAATTATTAAAATAATATTACCAAATCACAGTACCGACAACCAGGCCGTTCCCAGGATAGAGGGGGCTTTCCAATAAGGATTTCTCCTTACTGGCGCGCAATTAGATGACCAAACCTCTCCTTGACAGAACTTTCTAGACATTGCCAATAATGTTATCTGATAATATTATTCAAATAATATGAATTATTGATCTGATAATTGAAAATACTGTGCAATGACAATTATTGAAACAATAATAATATAAATATCAACGCAGCAATTATTGAATCAATAAAGTAATGAACAGTAACTCCTGTAGCAATTATTGAGTAGTGCCTTCTTACGTAAGGATCAATAATTCAAAATACTGTGCAATACCGTGTGCTACTGTGCAACAACGCGTATTACTGTATTTTATCCACCGGGTATTCCAACAGTGTAAACGGTAACAACTACGCCGTTATTTTTAAACAGCTTATATTTGTCGTTTTCTTCCTCCAATCGCTTTCCGTTATGGGGCCCACACATGGTTGCGCCGTCGTACGAATATTCCCCGACAGTACGAATATTCCACGACCAAACGAATATTCCCCGACAACAATGAATATTTTATAACCACTTGCTTATTTTGAAATGTTTGCGTATTTTACCCATAACTATCCACATTATTCAAATCAACCCTTACTATTCAAAATAATAATTAAAGGAAATTAAATTTCATTTATTAATTATTTGGGGTCTTACAAAGACTGCATGGTATGCCAGTATCCATAGTTTCTGATCGAGACCCAAGATTCACTTTAAGATTTTGGGTTAGTTTGCAAAAAGCTATGGGCGCGGATTTATGATTTAGTTCTGCTTATCATCCTCAAACGGACGGGCAGTCGGAAAAGACTATTCAAACTTTTGAAGATTTATTAAGACTCTGTGTCCTTGACTTCAAGGGAAGTTGGGACAAGTTCTTATCATTGGTGGAGTTTTCCTACAACAACAGTTATCAAACAAGTATTGGTATGGCTCCATTTAAGACGTTGTATAGAAGAAAGTGTCGTTCTCTAGTATGCTGAGATGAGGTGGGTGAAGCAACGTTGTTGGGACCAGAGTTGGTACGTATGACTACAGAAAAGATTCAAACGATCCGATAACGTATAAAAACCTCAAAAGATCGACAAAAAAGTTATACTGATCTTCATCGAAAGGACGTGGAATTCAATATTGGAGATCATGTGTTGTTACGTGTTGCTCCATGGAAAGAAGTTACGAGATTTGGAAAAAGATGAAAGCTCAATCCTCGATTCATTGGCCCATTTATAATCCTTGAACGAGTAGGAACTGTGGCCTATAGACTCGTCTTACCGCCAAGTATGTCTCGTATTCATAACGTTTTCCACATATCTATGTTACGTAAATATTTAAAAGACCAGAACCACATTATTGAATTAGAACCAGACGAGATATAGGAAGATTTAACGTATGAAGAGTTACCTGTTAAAATCTTGGATAAGAAGGATCATATTCTACGCTCCAAGGTTATACTTCAAGTCAAAGTTTTGTGGAGAAACCACGATGTGGAGGAAATGATCTGGGAGTTAGAATCTGAAATGAAATTAAGATATCCTCAGCTCTTCGACATACCAGGTACGTACCCTAATTTCGAGGACGAAATTTCATAAGAAGAGGAGGTTGTAAGACCCTAACTTTTATGAATAAAGATTAAATTTTATCAAAATATATTTTTGAATATTATGGTGTGGATATGATATAATGTTATAGTTGTGGGTAATATTTACAAATTTTGCAAAGTAAGCAAGTTGTTATAAAATATTCGATTGGTCGGGGAATATTCGTTTTAGTAGGGAATATTCGTACGACGGCACAATCATTGGTGGACCCCACAACTGAAGTATTTTTGTAGTTAGAAAATGACAGAATTATCTTTTTATAAAAATAACAGTGAAAGTTTTACCGTTAAACTATTGAACTACCCGGTAGTAAAATTATAGTAATACGCGTGGTTGCATAGTAGCACACGGTATTGATTATTGATGCTTACGTGAGAAGTCACTCAGTTATACTCAATTATTGCTACAGTAATTACTGCATCATATCTCTCATATTATTGATTCAATTATTATCACAGTATCATCTGCATAATATTTTATATTATAAAATCAATAATTGAGATAACAAAGTTATTCATATTATTATTTGCAATATTGACAATGTCTAGAAATTCTGTCAAGGTGAGATTTGGTCACCTAATTGCGCGCCAATAAGGAGAAATCCTTATCGGAAAGCCTCCTCTTTCCTAGGAATGACCTGGCTGTTAAATATTGTGAGTTATAATATTAATGATGAATAAGTTCGTGTTGATTAAAAATAAAATTGATATCTCCATTGTGTTGGAATTATTAGTGTTAGTGGAAATCGACATCTATTTTGATAATAATAGATGTCTGGAGGTTATATTGAACAATCGGGTAATTAATCGGATAAATGAGCAATTAATTGCTATTAATTCACATGCTTATAACTATTTGTTTACATGTGTGTACTATTGATTCAAATGCATGTACTATTAGAGAAGGTGGTGCATGATTGATAATACTTGCATGACTAAATTAAAAATGGAGGTATAAATGAAGGTACTATACTGTAATTATTTTTTTCACATGATTGAGCTATTGATTCACTTGAATGTACTATTAATTCACATGATATACTATTAGGGGAGGTGGTGCAAGTTTGATAATACTTGCAGGACTAAATTAAAAATGAAGGAAAAGATGAAGGTATTATACTGTAATATTTTGACCCCCAAAACGTGCAATTATCGAAACTATATTTTTCTATAAATAGAAGCTCATTCTTCCTTCATTCTCACCAATTCACTAAGACTCACAAGAGCATTTATAGAGAGAGAAGTTATAGAGAGAGAAGCTATAGAGAGAAAGAAGAAGAGAAGTCTGCTACCTCACTATTCCAGTATCCAATCTTCTTCTGAGGTAAGGGATATTATTTTGTTCAGTATATATTTGTAGGAAAAATATTTTCTTCCATACTCTAGTATGTGAGTAAAATTATTTTATCTCGTATTCCTGATTATACCCTCATCTTGTTAAAGTATTGCTTCTATACTCCGTGAAATTAGTAGAATATCCTTAAATTTTGCGCTTCATCTAGTATCGTATCACTAGGATATTTTCTGCACATTCTTGTTAAATTTTAAGCTTTTCATGCCGGAGTACTGTCCATGAGTACTATTCATTTATATGGTACCATTCACAAAAGTACTATTTATGGGTACTATTCACAAAGTACTATTCTTAAAGTACTATTTACGAGGTACTATTCACAAAGTACTATTCACTAGATACTATTCCCGAAATACTATTCACGAGGTACTATTCATCCAGGTACTATTCACCCAAAGTACTATTCATGACAAAAATTAATTTCTTTTCGGTCCAAATTATTTTTGATACAATATCATTCTTGAATTTTACTCCACAAAGCAGTATCATGTTGGCAATTTGAACATTATTGAATTCTGAAGAAATTAAATTATAAATCTTTAAAAATTTATCCTTTGTTTCTTTTAATTAAATTCTTATATCATTATCATCATCATGCTTATATTGTGATGAAAGTCATATTTGGCTTACGTGCATAGATGAACTGTTGATTGGTATGATTATGACCAGGGATCATTCGATATAATCATGACCCGTAATGTTATAAATGATGTGGTAAAAGTCCTCATTGGCCTGTAGTTCATTGATGGACAGTTGTTGGTATGATTATGACCAGGGATTATTCGGTATAGTCATGACCATTGATGATTACATGAATATCCTTGGCCGTGGTGCAGGGATGATTCGATAATATAATTTATTTATTAAGATGAGTCTCAGTGATAAAGTTGATGAAAATCTTTTTAAATCATAGAAGATAGTAAATATCATGCTCTACTTGACTTTTCTAATGGATTGCTTGTTCCGCTACAGTTAAACTTGTTGTCTATTATATTCTATCAGTTTAACATTGTTGAAGGCTAACGATAACTTATTCTGCATTATCTTAGTCATAATATTTCTTACTGGGCTAGTTGAGTTCACCATTTGCTTTCATTATTCTCTTCAGAAAATGAGAATATAGCTGGGACTAGTCGGAGAACGCTGTGACAGTCCAGATGATAGCATTTGTAGTCCTGATTATTCTGTTAAATAGTATGATAATAAATGTAATGAGGACTTCATTTGAGTTTTGAATACTGTCTAGAAGACAATATTCATATTAAAACTCTCAGTTTATGTTTTGTCGTATTTTACACGACAGTTGTATTATTAAGTTGTATTTAAATTTTGTACCATGTATTTGACGATTCAAGATAAATGATGTATACCTATTTTGAAGGCGTCACCGTTCATGTTCTGCTGCTCAGTGTGTAGACTCATATTGTCCAACTCTGATAGTTGTGGACTCATAAATTCCTTACCAGTTCTTAGTTATCCATTGCCTGTAACAAATACAGATCTTAACATTGTTCATGATGTTAGAATTTTTAGAAGTGTAGCTTATTACCTTGTTTTCATTAAGATATTTTTTTTTGTTCTTTTAAATTCATTATTCTTTTTAAATTTTTCTTTTTCTTCCTTTGTCTTCGTGTTTTTCAAGTTCCAAATATATATTAAAATTAATTAAAATAATATAAGGGTATTTCGGAACTTTAGTATAAGTATTGGTAAAATTAAACTTAAGGATAATATATCGATTTTATTAATTTCTAGATATGGAAGGAAGTGTTGAAATTTGAGCCAACCTCCTTAATTTTAGTAGATTTTGTACAATCTTGTTAAAGAATTACTGATTGGAAGGAACCTTAATCCAACCTGATAGATGTGGTGAGAACTCCAAGGTACATACAATTATTATTTTTCGGCATTAGAGCATTAAATCTTTATTGTTAACCTTATTCAGCATGTACTTATTCTCACACTGGAGCTATCATTCGGCGGCCCAAGCCGTCAAGCTTTTCGTGTTTTTTTGTTTCTGTGCAGGATTGAACGCACTTTGATGATTGAAGCGCGTAGACGAATCTTGACGTTAACATTCACTTTGGTGGGATATGAATTCAAATAAAATGAATCACATAATAATCTCGAAAAAGACATGCACATACTTTTAAATATCTTAACATTAAGTATAGAGTCGTGTTCAGCTGAATTACAATTACAAAAAACATCAATATATGAGATTAGACATAATTAAAAAAATGACTTACCATGTGACATTAATTAATTATCTTTAGTGAAAAATTTGGAGGAGAAGTATAGGTAGATAAAAGAAAAGGAGATAAGGATAAGATTTAAAATCATTACGAAGAAAATAATGTTTACACCGTAAACCCATGACAATATAAAGCTAACAAATAACCCATTACAAGATAAGGCTAACAAACTAAGTGAATATATATCCACCATACAACTAGAATGATATTATCAAATGAGGACCCTTGAATCTTATACTCTAACTGAGTATGATAATTCAAGATTATTTCCTAACTCTACGTTCTCCATTCTTGCACTTGATATAACGTCTCGTGCACGTAGGCTCTCTAGTAGTTCTCCTTGATCTTCTTAACTCATTCAATGTAGTATTCTGTGTGGGCCCTAACCTGTCAACATAGTTGTTATATTCAGTCTCATTATCACCTTGAGTACTATGTACTCTAATAATACTAGACCCTGGTTGCGTGATACGTTGTGGTCCTGTGGACTCATAAATTCCTTACCAGTTCTTAGTTATCCATTGCCCGTAACAAATACAGTATATCTTAACACTGTTCATGATGTTAGAATTTTTTGAAGTGTAGCTTATTACCTTGTTTTCATTAAGATATATTTTTTCTCGTTCTTTTAAATTCATTATTCTTTTTTCTTTTTCTTCCTTTGTCTTCGTGTTTTTCAAGTTCCAAATATATATTAAAATTAATTAAAATAATATAAGGGTATTTCGGAACTGTAGTATAAGTACTTGTAAAACTTAAGGATAATATATCGATTTTATTAATTGTTTAGCTTTCATTAATTTTAATTGTTAACGTTAACAATTCATATAAAACAACCCAACTAGGCCATATTCTGCACAAAAAGTCAACCTTAACCAAATCTTTTGTTAACGTTAACTATTCATATAAAACAACCCAACTGGGCCATATTCTGCACAAAAAGTCAACCTTAACCAAATCATTTAGTTATTTATATGGTATAGCACCAAAGAAATCCCTAAAGAGTTGAATAACTCAATCGCTTAATTCTGCCATGGAGTCCTTCCTCCCACAACTCTACTCTATAATAGCTGCTCTGTTTGCTATAGTATTAGTCCTTTATCATTTCTCACCTTGGACTAGAATTAGCAAAAAAAATGTAGCACCTGAAGCTGGTGGAGCATGGCCTATTATAGGTCATCTCCACCTCCTAGGCGGCTCAAAGCTACCCCATCTTGTCTTCGGATCCATGGCCGATAAATACGGGCCGATCTTCAGGGTCCGGTTCGGGGTTCACCGGTACTTAGTGGTGAGCAGCTTGGAGATTATTAAGGAAATTTTTACAACCAACGATATAATAGTGTCGAACCGACCCAAATTCCTAGCAACTGAACATTTGTCCTACAACTATGCCATGTTTGCATTTACGCCCTACAGTTCATTTTGGGTTGAACTCCGAAAAATCACCTCCCTCCAGCTGCTCTCCAGCAGGCGGCTCGAGCTGCTCAAGCACGTGCGAATCTCTGAAATGGAGATCAGCATGAAACAACTCTACAAAATTTGGTCCAAGAAGAAAGATGGGTCCGGTCGGGTTTTGGTAGAGATGAAGAAATTGTTTGGAGACTTGACTCTCAATGTTGTGCTTAGGATGGTTGCTGGAAAGCGGTATTTTGGCGGTGGTAACGCCAACGATGACGAGGAGGCAAGGCGGTGCCGGAGGGTATGGAGGGAGTTCTTTCGGTTACATGGGGTGTTTGTGGTGGCTGACAGTCTTCCATTTTTAAGGTGGTTGGATTTGGGTGGTTATGAGAAGGCTATGAAAAAAACTGCTAAAGAAATGGATAATATTGTTAGTGGTTGGCTAGAAGAGCACAGGATGAAGAGGAATTCATCAGATGAAGATAATACGCAGCAAGACTTCATGGATGTGATGCTATCGGCAGTCAAAAATGTAGACCTTTGTGGCTTTGATGCTGACGTGGTGATCAAATCAACATGTATGGTAGGTATTAAGTCTCGATCATCACTTTAAATTTAACTAGTAACTTCAACTCTACTTGGATCAAATTAAGATGACAAATTAATGGTAACATTTTTTTCCTATACTGTGAATATAAAATCTAACATGCATTTTTTCAAGATATACCATTTAGAAGCATTAGAGATTATCAACTAAAATTCTGATCCATTTCATTAACTAATTTTAGTTAGTTATATTGTACGACCAGTCATATCAATAACTAAACTTTTGTCTAGATAAATCAGACAAAAATTTCTCATCCAATGTAATACTATTTTGAAATAAATATAAATATATACCTTAAGATTAATTTGTAAAATAATCTAATTTGCTGTTGGGTGACCTTTTCTAGGTTTTAATTGCCAGCGGCACCGACACCGTCGGAGTTGAGCTAACATGGGCACTCTCCCTGCTACTAAACAACCGACATGCACTGAAAAAGGCTCAAGAAGAACTCGACAACGTTGTCGGTAAACAAAGACAAGTGAAAGAATCTGACCTCAACAATCTAGTATACCTTCAGGCAATAATCAAAGAAACATTACGTTTATACCCAGCAGCTCAACTCGGAGTCCGTAGAGAATTTTATGAGGACTGCACCGTCGCAGGCTACCATGTTCCGAAAGGAACACTGCTAGCCGTTAACCTATGGACACTCCACCGAGACCCGATAATATGGTCCGATCCGACGGAGTTTAGGCCGGAAAGGTTCCTCAACATGCCCAAAGAAGTTGATGTGAAAGGGCAACATTTTGAATTGATCCCATTTGGTGTGGGTAGAAGATTGTGTCCCGGAATTGCTTTTGGCCTTCAAATGTTGCACTTGGTGCTGGCTACTCTGCTGCATGGTTTTGAAATCTCGACTCCGTCGGATGGACCGGTTGATATGTCCGAGGATGTTGGACTAACTAATGCCAAAATTACCCCACTTGAGGTCCTCCTTGCGCCGCGCTTATCTCCTACTTTTTATTAGTAAAGTCCAAAAAATAAATAAGGTTGTGCTAGAGCATTATTGATACTGTTAAAGTATATAAGCATTTAGTTTATATATATGACCAACCAAAATTAAGCTTATCTTATTACCATCTTTTGTTACTGGTGTATTCCCAATCAAGTTTACTGATTATTAAGTTTACTTAGTGTGGGCCCACGTACAAATTAAGGTTTACTTGACCTAATTGAATTAAATGCACAAATGAATGTTCGCATTATGATCAAATGAAAAGACGGAAGAGCCGGAAATAAAGAAGCATGACCTGAGAGAATCTTTCACGTGTCCCGAGACAGAAGACACGTGGAGATGACTCATTTTGGGAATTGATTGAGGGATTAGATTGGTGGCTAGAAGGGCAGGACGATTTGGGCATTATTCTGATGACTAAGGATAAATTTGGAATTTTCCCGAGATCATGTGCCTAGCACATGACCACTCTCCAGAAAACCCTATAAATACCCCTTCCACTCCATTGGGAAAGAGACCTCATTTTTGGTCTCTTGGACATTTTGGAAGACTAGGAGACTTGGAGATTCTCTCTCAACCCGAAGATTCAAGAAGGCTCTCTGAATCGTTGCTACCCTAACAAGGTTCTTGGATTCTAAGAGTTCTGACACGTGTCGTTGGAGTAATCGCTCACCTGCTTTTCTCCCCTCTTCAATCAATCAATTAATCAATTTCGTACTTTTCGTGAATTTCTCTCCTCCTCAGCCAACACAAAACCCTAACCCTAGCAAGGTACGATTTCCTTGCCCACATTTCTTCGGCGACTCTGCTGGGAAGGTGTAGAATTCGTGAAGGGTATGCCCACAACTCGAAGTGGGAGAACTACAGGAAGAGCTGTTTCACCAACAAATAGTATTACCTCACCAAATCCAGTTCCAAGACAAGCAACTCAAGCTTTCCAAGGCACAAATCTAGATTTTGATCAACCACTTATTGAAGACACTTTGGAAGAGAGTTCAAAATCACTATACATGGCCAATCAACAACAAACCAATGCAGGAAGGCAAGGTGAGGATGCAAGCGGAGAGCAGATGAATTTTGTACAACTGGAGATGCTCAAGGCATTAAAGGAAGCACGAGAAGGACAAGGGATGATGATAGCCATGATGCTGGAGATGTAGAGGAAGCAAGAGGAGATGGGGAACTTCCGCCAGCAGTTAATGCAGTTCTCTACCTTCAAGGCCATGTTCCCAGGCAGTTCGCAGGGAAAACAAGCAGGAGTGGAGGACAACAACAATGGCAGCAACAACAAAGGGAACCAGAATATACCTCCATTGACGGAAAGTCAATCGGTTCCAATAATCAACTTGGAGCCCCAGAACAGTGGTGACGTACCACAACCTAGGTTGGAAGCAAGCCAACCTCAGAAAAACATCATCCCAAGTACTCTCCCAGCATTTTCACAGGTACAGATGCCAACCGTCCCAATTCATGTCCAGCGAGTGAGCCAACAACTACCACCAGTGCCAGCTTTGCACGATGAAAGTGTGCATCAACCATACACGTCGTCGGTACAGTAGTATATTACAACACCCCAGAGAGTTAATGCCACGAGCCAGTACGTGACGAAGGATGATATGATCGATGTGCTCAATCAACTTCGGAGGCAGACATCCTGACCCTCGGAGTTAGACTTTACTCCACCTTACCCGGCACACATTTGGAGACAACCTTACCCGATATGGTATATTGAGCATCCCCCACAATTTCCAAAATACAACGGGGAGAAAGGAAATGCCAGGGAACATATTATCAGGTTCGTAGAGTCAATGTCCCCGTGGCTAGGATATGATGAAGTGAACAACCACAAATTGTTGATGCGAGAATTCATCAAGACTTTGACGGATAGTGCCTTCAGTTGGTACTATAATTTGGAGAAGGGGTCAGTTCATAATTGGGATGACCTAAAATTACAATTTTTAAGAAGTTTTTCTATGTGCAGAAATAGGTAACCATTGTAGAGCTCATGCGGTTTAAGCAGAAGCTGAATGAGGAGCTGTCAGATTACGTTCACAGGTTCAGGGCCCAGGCACAGAAGTGCGCAGAGCCGATTAAAGAAAAGAACTTAGTCATCATTTTCAACAATGGTGCCTTAGATGCCTTCAAGCCCCACCTCATTACAAAGGCTTGTGATTCCTTCGCAACCCTCTCATCTTTTGCACAGGATTTGGGAGGAATCATGACATTGCCCACTAGCCATGCGACGGTTACATGGAAGGGCAAGAGGACAACAACTATGGCTTTGGCTGACTCTCAGTCAAAACCACAAGGGGGCAAGAGGGAGAAGAATGAGAAGTTTGAGCGAAGCAGAGAAAAACATGGGGGGGGATAAGTATACCAGAATGCCAGTTCCGGAGGTTATCACATGCAGCGAGAAGGCATTCAGGAGCTTGTACGAACAATTGGTCGAGCACGGAGTGGTGAAACCTCCAAGGCCCCGGTTGGTTGTGACGGAAGAGATGAAAAGAAGACCAGATTTCTGTGTATACCACCAATACGCGGGGCATTCCACTATGGACTGTTACAGTCTGCGGAGGATATACCATGAGAAGCTGACGGTCGGGGAGATTGAACTAGGAGAAGAAACGTGCAACACTATCACCCATGGTGCAGTCCCGGAAGTCAGGAACCCAAATACTCGTTCTACCATCGAAAGAACTCTGAACTACATATGAATTAAAAATCCACCCAAGATGATGGTCCACCAAAAAGGGTGGTTTAAGTCCTCGGGAATATCCTTTTCCAAGTAATTGGATGACCAAGGGAGGAGGCAAAAGAATTGACGAATTAAAAAAAAATCCACCCAAGATGGTGGTCCACTCTAAATGGTGGTCAAGTCCTTGTAGACTGCACTTGCCAAGAAATTGGACGACCCAAGTGACGAGGCACCCGATTTCAAGTCCTCGTAGACTGCACTTGCCAAGAAATTGGATGATCCAAGTGACGAGGCACCCGAGTGTTACACTTTATCATCAAAAGTGAATGAGGCACCTGAATATAAGTCCTCGTAAGTTATACTTTCACCTTCAAAAGTAATCGAGGCACCTGACTAACAACCCTCAGAAGTTACACTTTCAACTTCAAAAGTGATTGAGGCACCTGAGTATAAGCTCTCAACCCCAAAAGTTACACTTTATCTTTAAAAGTGGTTAATATTATGCTTTATTCGACAAAAGCAAGAAAGTTGCACTTTATCTCTAAAAGTGGTGAATGTTATGCTTTCTTCGACAAAAATAAGATTTATTATATGAAACATTATGCTTTTCGTTAAAAGCAATTTGATTATCAATAAATTTGTCAAACTTTAACTTATACTTGATTATTTCTTCTGATTTATTAAAAGAAAAAGTGTAGATTCAAGTGTTAGTTTGCATGAAATATATGTACATGAATTTTCTGATACAGGAAATGGAAAAAACTACGAAAGTCATGATCTAAAGGCCATGACCTGTCGAACTGAAGAGATGGGAATAACTTAAGCCTCCAAGTCGATAATGGTGGTACCCTGAGCCTTCGTATTGGAGGCTATCGAGCCTTCAAAGTCTTGAGTAGCTGACTAAATTTCCCAAAAGCCTGGGCTTCAATTTATCTATGGCATCTTGAAACTCCTAAAGCTCTACATAAAGTAAGTCATTCTCATGGAGACATGAAGTGACTTTCGAACGAAGTGCAACAACATGATGATTGGAAATAAAGAGATCTAACCTAGCATGGAAGTGAGACATGTCCAAGGAGAGTTAGGAGATACCAAGATATCCTTGAAGAGCTCCTCTAGGGCTCGCCCTCCTAGGGTTTTCTCCCCTAGAGGTTCCCTCTCCTAGGACTTTCATTTTCGAAGCTTGCAAAACATCAAGCTTCAAGAAGTGTAGACTTCAACACTTAAAAATATTTTGCGCGATCATCTCACCAAAGGCGTGACTCACGCGCATGGGGCAAATGCTTACTGGTAGATGACATAGACATCTTCCAAAGTAGAGGTGCATTCCCCCCAAGCATTGACGAATATGCATGTAGAGGAGCACCATGGTTCTGTTGGATACGAGTGTCCCTGCATAGCTGGATGCAACGAAGAATGTCAGTTTTTTTCTTTAGTACATCCACATAATCAATATTCTCAAGTATCTCGTTGATCTAATGCTGCCATTCCTGAAGGTGGCTAGATGAATTAAACAAAAAGTGAAAGGGACTGAAATGGTACTCTTATTTCTTTATGCATATGCGGTGAATGCAAACAGAATGGGGAAAGTCACCCAAATCTCCGCAAGCTGCAACATATAGAATCAAACCTTCTTTCTCTGGCGAGAGAGAAGTTATACAGTCATAAGCATAAACATGCTCCTAAAAAACGTTGGAAGAACCAAAAGAGGGGAGCCCTTCCCCAATCACTGAGGAACGGGGCCTCCTTGGCAGTTTCTGGATCTGTAGAATGTTCAATGGCGATCAAGGGCCTGCAAGCAAGAAGAATTCAGCATAAGGGCTCTAAAGATCAAGAAAAAGGATGGCAAGGAAAGCATTTGAACTTGAATGTTTATCATAGTAAAGAATGAAGTTTGAGGTTTAAGCTTAAAAACACCTGAAAGAAGAAGCAAAAAAGAGCACAAGCATTAGGAGCCATTCAAATAAAAATAGGGTAAAGGAAGAACGGAAAATGTGAAAGAGGAGGCCATTAGGTCGGTTCTCCTAAGGGTTAGCCCATAAGGTTTAGCCACCTAAGGAGCTCTTCCCTCTTATATTTAACTTCCCCTTACTCTTTGAATCAACTGATTGGAATAAATGCTACTTCACCAAAATATCCAAGACAAGATCCTTGTTAAGGTGAAATGGCCTGGAATAAATTCTTCCTCCTTGCGGTGTTGTCCTTTCTTTCGAAATATCTGAGCCAAGGACTTTGTTAAGGTGAAATGGCTCGGAAGAAATTCTTCCTCCTTGCGGTGTTGTCCTTTCTTTGAGAATATTCGAGCCAAGATCCTTTTTAAGGTGAAATGGCTCGGAATGGATGCTTCCTCCTTGCAGTGTTGCTTTCTCCTTGAGAATATCCGAGCCAAGATCCTTGTTAAGGTGAAATGGCCCGGAACAGATGCTTCTTTGTTACGATATTGTCTTTTCTTTGAGACTATCCAAGCTAAGATCCTTGTTAAGGTGAAATGGCTTGGAATAGATATTTCCTCGTTGCGGTGTTGTGGTCCGAAAAAGAAATACTACAATCACCTAAAAAGAAAAGAAACAAATGAAACAATCATGAAGAATTGACAAGAAGAAAACCAACACATTCACAATTCAAAAGTGAACAATGAAACTTTTTGGCAACCATTCCATAAAAAGACTGATAAAAATATTTTCAATTTGTCTAGCAGCAGTGGTTGTTAGCAATGGGGAAATCCTTCGTTCACGTCCCATAAAAATTCTTCATGATCAATGGGCTTAATTCATCACGGATTACGATGTGCACAAACTATGAGGTTGGACTTGACTGCAACGGCTACTATGGGTCTGGGCAATGGAATTGGCTGCCCATCTACTACTTCTACGCTTTCACTCGAGTCCTCCTTGAAGAAGAGAAAACTCTCACAATGAGGATCAACCATCATATCATTTTTAGTGATGATCGATCCATAAACGCCTTTTATCTTTTCACCTATCAGGCTAACCTCTACATCGGCTTGCAAGGTTTCATTGAAGGAAATGTACATCATTGTTTCACACACTTGTCCATCCTCATCCTTAAGTTCCTCATCAGGATGATGAATCAAAGCCGGCAAAGCTCTCTTCACCAAATCGCCTTCAACTATACCAATTCGAACCAGTGAATTCGTCATTGCGGACCGCCGTGCGTTCAACCTGTTAGACAGATACGACGTCGTCTGGTTGCATAAATTCTTGTGCAAACTACACCTAAACGAGCCAAGATGATTCATCGGTGAGCACATACAGGTACGCTTATGATTCGTCAACGGATTATGGCTCAGCTTCTTCATCACCTGGTTGCGAGTCGACGCTGAGATCGATCATCCAAGAGAGCCAGGACGGTCGATGGAGAAGCGGACGAACGACGAGGATGCGGGAGGTGCGCCGTAGATATTCACGCGCGTCGGTGACACCGATCTGTGTAGAAAACCAGACGAACAAGAGGAAAAGGTGGAAGTGGAAGAAGCAAATGCCGATGAGGAAGTCGAGGCTGCCGGAGAGGAATGGAATCTTCCGGAAGGAGAGTGAGAACGAATGACTGGTCCACTTGTTCTTCGAGATGAAGCTACCATTGTTGTATCAGAAAGAATGTAGAGCAAGAGAATATTTGGGAGCTGGATTTGTTTATCTAAAGAGACCTCTATTTGGGTGTTTATTGAGAATATGGTAAATCCCTTCTACGGGTGAGGAAGTTTAGCCTTTATCGAGGTGAAGGAATAAGGCATGGAAGCTGCAACTGTTTTGGGTGCTAGGAAATCAACTAGTGGTGCGCGTCCGTCTAATTAGACGGAAGATTATCTTTTTTTAAATTCCAACTTGGCTAGGTAACATATAAAAGAATTAAATAAAAATCTTAAATGAGATGGAAAGAAAATAAGGGAATTTACATGTTTTGTTAAAAAAAGAAAAAAGAAAATAATAATAGTAATAATAATAGGGATGTTATGAAGTCGCTAAACACCAAAGAATGAATGGATGGCCTGCTGTATCCATTCACGTTGAGGAAACATATATATCCATGTCCCATAGAAAGGTAATAAGTTATACCAATAGTCACCAAGGCCATCTTATTCTTTCTCACAGGTATGCTTTGTTAATATATATATATATATATATATATATTATGGAAACAAATATTCTGTTTTTAAATGCAAAAGATTTGATCTTGTTTCCAAATAAAAGATGATTTGATCTTATTTACAAAATAAAATAAGACTTGATATATTATTATTATTATTATATATATATATATATATATATATATATATATATATATATATATATATATATATATATATATATATATATAAGATTTGATCATTGTTTTCAAAATAAAATAAGATCTTATTCTATTTTGTAATATATAATTTGATTTGTTTGGATTTAGTTTCCCAAAACATAATAATAATAATAATAATAATAATAATAATATATGTTTATATATATTTTGGGTAAATCGTTAGTTTTCATTTTGAAACCAATCAATCGCCGTGCATTATAAATTATAAAAAAAGTGTTGAAATGGGTCTATTATGGTATGAAAGAATTGGATTTGCAAGAATTTATGGGAGGCTAATTAGATGATTATTTTATAAAATAAAGTGATGACGCCCATCGATGGGAATAACCCTTGATTCGCTCATCCGTTTTTAAAAAAATTAAGGAAACAAAGATTGAGCAGGATTTGGGGAAGATTTTCAACATTTCTTGGGAGAGCTCTCCTGGGGGTCCTCTCTCCAAGGATTTTCTATTTTCAGGATTTGCAAGATCGAGCTCCGCGGATTTTTTAGAAATTTGAAGCAGGATTCACAAAGATAAAGTATTTTGCACGATTGTCACCCCAAAGACGCAACCCTCGCGCAAGGGGCAAATGTGGGCCCGCGTACAAATTAGGGTTCACTTGACCTAATTGAATTAAATGCACAAATGAATGTTCGCATTATGATCAAATGAAAAGACAAAAGAGACGGAAATAAAGAAGCAAGACCTGAGAGAATCTTTCATGTGTCCCGAGGCAGAAGACGCGTGGAGGTGACTCATTTTGGGAATTGATTAAGAGATTGGATTGGTGGCTAGAAGGGCAGGACGATTTGGGCATTATTCTGATGACTAATGTAAGACCCCAACTTATTATAAATAAATTTGAATTTTCCTTTATTCATTATTCTAAATTAATAAGGGTTAATTTGATATAATACTTTGGTTATGGGTGAAATGTGAAAATTTTACAAAATAAGCAAGTGGTTACAAAATATTCTTTTTATCGGGGAAGATTCGTTTAGTCGTGGAATATTCTTATTGTCGGGAATCTCCGTACATCGACGCAGTCAATTGTGGGCCCCATAACGAAAAGCGATTGGATGAAAGAAAACGACAAAGATTGAGTTTTATAAATAACGGCATAAATTGTTACCGTTAACACTGTTGGGTTACCTGATGGTTAAAATACATACGCGTTGTTGCACAGTAGCACACGGTATTGCACAGTATTGTTGAATTATTGATTCGTACGTAAGAAGGCACTACCCAATAATTATTACAGTAGTTACTGTTCAATATTTTATTGATTCAATAATTGTTGCGTTGTTAGTTTATATTATTATTGTTTCAGTAATTATCATTGCACAATATTTCTCATTATCAGATCAATAATTCATATTATCTGAATAATATTATTAGATAACATTATTGGTAATGTCTAGAAAGTTCTGTCAAGGAGAGGTTAGGTCATCTAATTACACGCCAGTATAGAGAAATCCTTATTGAAAGCCCCCTCTTTCCTGGGAACGGCCTGGTTGTCATAATTGTGATTCTGTAATATTATTTAAGAATAATTAATTATTGATTCATATGATAAGAAAATATTTATTTGATATGGATATAATTGATGAATATATTATTTTATGTGGATATAATTGAAGGAATTAATGCTGAGGTGTTTTATCAATATTTTGTCGGACTGGAAGAATTAAAAATTATCTGTTTATGGATTTCGGATATTTTCTGTTGGGAATTTGGAAAAACTTTCTTTTACAAAATTGTAGAGAATTCGATTTCAGGCAGAATGGACATACAATTCGTATTTTTCTGATAAACGGTCTATTTTCTATGAATTGTTAAAGTTTCAGAAAATAAAATAATTTTTATTAATTTTTGGGTGGGACCCACTCTTGTTTGAACATGTGGGCTGCTGGAAATTGGGTCAAGGTTGGCTGGTGGCTGAAGTGTTCAAATGGCAGAAAAGAAATGAAAAAAATTAATATTTTATTAATTTAGTCTCCTTTGGCGTTCTAGTATTTTCCTATAAATAGAGGGCTAAGTTAGAATTGAAAATCACACTAGAAACAAGTTTTCTCTCTTCCTCTCTCTATATTATCGAGCGTATTCTTGTGAGTATACTTTGTGTGTTGCTATACGGTGCGAGTTTCTGTCAGCACTATACCGAAATTTAGTCAGAAGTACGGTTATTTTGAGGTAAGTGATGTTATTTTCTTCTTAAATGATATTATTTTCTTCAATATCATTATGCCGAAATATTGGTGAACTTTTTAATCAAATTTGAAACTTGTTGTGTCGGGATTACTATTCACGTATACGGCACTATTCACAAATACGACACTATTCACCGAAAAATAAAAATTCTCCTTTTTATCCAAAATGTCTATTATGGTTACTAGCTTTGATTGTATCCATGTTTTGATCTTCATTCTTGAAGTTTGGCTCATAATTGTTTATTATGGAGTATTTTTGAATTTGGACAAACTAAAATACGAATCCTTAATCCTTGTCATTTTGTTTCACTGGATTCGTTTCTTTAAAAAATATTTTTCATCATCCTCAGTCCTAAATGATGATACTATTGAATATCTTTGGCCTGTAGTGCAAAGATAAATGATTACTGATGAATATCTTTGGTCCGTAGTGCAAAGATGAACAGGTGTTGAGATGAACATGACCAACCGGTGATATAAATAAATATCTTTGGCATGTAGTGCAAAGATGATTAAAGATGTATATTGATTGTTGTTACAGGGATAAAATATTGATGATGAACTCTTAAATATTAGAAGATAGTAGAATTCATCCTCTACGTGACTCTTCTAATGGATTGCTGTTTCTGCTGTATTTGTTGATCTAAAACTTGTTGTCGATTATATTTTATCAGATTTTTTTTCGTGTTGAAGACTAACGATAATTTTTTGTATATTATCTTAGTCATAATGTTCTTTACTGGGCTAGTTGAGCTTATATTTTTCCTTTTTATTCCATTTTTTTCTCAGGAGGTGAGAACATAGCAGGATCGAGTCGGGGTATGGAGTGAGGTTTCTAGAAAGATGTTTTAGCAGTCCTCACTATTTCTATAAAATAGTGTTTGAATAATTGTAATGAGGACTTATTTGTGTGTGGATATTGTCTATAAGACAATATTTGTATTTAAACTAACAGTATGTATTATCGTATTTCACACGACATTTGTATTATTGAAGTTGTAGTTTGCTTTATGTATCATGTATTTGGCGACTCAGAATGGGTGTTGTATACCTGTTTTGGGGGCGTCACATCTCGTAACTCCTTTCCATGGAGCAACACGTAAGAACACATGTTCTCCAATATTGAATTTTACGTCCTTTCGATGAAGATCAGCATAACTCTTTTGTCGATCTTGTGAGGTTTTTATACATTATCGGATCGTTTGAATCTTTTTCATAGTCACACGTACCAATTTCGGTCCCAACAAAGTTACTTCACCCAGCTGATCCCAACATACTGGAGAACGACACTTTCTTCCATACAACGCTTCGAATGGAACCATGACAATACTTGCTTGATAACTATTGATGTAGGAAAACTCCACCAATGGTAAGAACTTGTCCCAACTTCTCTTGAAGTCAAGGAAACAAAGTCTTAATAGATCTTCAAGAGTTTGAATAGTCCTCTCTGACTGCCCGTCCGTTTGAGGATGATAAGTCGAACTAAATCGTAAATCTGTGCCCATAGCTTTTTGCAAACTAACCCAAAATCTTGAAGTGAATCTTGGGACTCGATCAGAAACTATGATATTGGCATACCATGCATTTTTACAATCTCATTTATGTACATACGAACAAGACGTTCAAGTGTATAAGTTTCTCGAATAGGTAAGAAATGAGCTGACTTGGTCAATCTATCAACAATGACCCAAATCGCATCTATGCCTTGAGAAACCTTGGGAAGACCGGTAACGAAATCCATGGTAATATGCTCCCACTTTCATTCTGAAATTTCAAGTGGTTGCAATGGACCTTTTGGTACTTGATGCTCCACCTTAACTCGCTGACAAGTTATCTTGAGATAAACTCCGCGAGCTCTCTCTTCATATTGCTCCACCAAAATGTATGTCGAAGATAACGATACATTTTGGTACTCCCAGAATGGATTGCAAACAGTGTGTTGTGCGCCTCCATCATGATTTTATACTTTAAATTAGGGTCGTTAGGAACACAAAGTCTGGAGTTGATTCGAAGTATTCCTTCTTCATCGATTCTTGCTTCCGGCATAGCACCTTCTTGTACTTTCTTCCTCATACACGTCAGCTCCAGGTTTGTGGCTTAAGTAGCTTTAACTTTATCGATTAAGTCAGTTCTACTCGTATATTCACCATCATCACGTGAGTCCCTGGAGTCTTTAACTCTATCTCCATCCTTTGCAAGTCATATAAAATGGAACTTTGCGTTGACAATATCGCACTCGTACCCGTATAAGATTTTTTACTCAATGCGTCAGCTACTACGTTCGTTTTACCAGGATGGTATTGAATAGTATGATCATAATCTTTTAACAGTTCAAGCCAACGTCGTTGCCACATGTTAAGTTCCTTTTGGGTGCACTAAATAGACAACGCAAAAAAAACGTTGTGATTTTTGTCAAAAAAACGTCGTGATTAAGTATGTTGTCTATTTGACACCCTTACACAATATTTTTAAAACGTTGTAATTAAGCACAATACACAACATTTTTTTTAAAAAAATATTGTAGATTTATTTTTTAAAATTTAGCAAATGCTTAAAAACATTGTAGAAGATTTAATTCCACAACGTTTTTTTGATAAAAATATTATTGTATAGTATATCAGACAACATTTTTTAAATGTTTTAGATTAAAAACAAGAAAAAAAAAAGATTTGATTCATCTATATTACCAATACACCTGCAATATGCTAATGTCATGATATATAGCTAAAATTACAAAGAATATTAATACCATACAATACGTTTACATCCCAATATTTTTTGTAATGCCAATTACAAAAAATATTATATTAATACCATACTAAGTTTACATCTCAATAATGCCAAACTATCCATACATCCCTATAATTTTTAGTTTCAGATTCTGACCTAAACAATTGCATAAAGAAACAGTAAGTTAACTTAAAAGAAGACAAAACAAAAGGAACTTGAATCCAAAACCTCCAACTCGTCCTGTGAACCACCTTCAGAGATCTGGCCATCTGTTGCACACCCATCATTCATAAGCAAATCTGAATCTGCCTCACAGGAAAGCAAGATTAACAAAAGCCTGTTCTATACAAAGGTCAATCAGTAATGTAATAGGCTGCAAAAATTGGTAAGGCAACATTACTAGACCATGCTCGATTTCAAAGAACAACTTCAGCTCTGCATTGTGTCTTATTAGAAACCTCCCTTAACTGTCCGACCTGCATTTGCAAACATGACTCATTAGCTAAAATATTGTATTTTTTGATGGCTCGTGTGATACCTGCACTTAACCCAGATCACGTCAAAGCTTGGGTTTGCAGTATAGTAAAACGGCTGTGACCAGCCCATTCCTGGATACAAGAAAATAAAATCAATAAAAAGTGGAATAGTAGTAATACTGGAACTAAAATACAGGCCATGAGATATGTTCAAATACATAAAGGCCATTAGCAATTTTACTCATTAGGTGAGGTTGTTTGGACTTAGGAGAGTAAAAGGGTGCAGAACAAACCTTCGCATAATTTTAGTGCAAAGTGGTTGCCCCACATATTTGTACCAACAATTTTGAGTTTTCACCCAAGAATTTACCACTGTTGAATAGCCGCCCTTAAACATTTGGACAGATAAGACATACAATACTAATTACTAGATCATGATACACTAAGCTGAAGCACATAAATCATGAAAGAGAGCAGAAATATTGCTAATGTACAACAACTTGCTGGAACATCCAAACAAGCTTGTTAAAAAAGCTTGCCAACTCATGTAACTTAGATTGATGAATTAAACATGTATCATGGCAACTGTATTTTGAGCTTCAAATTAAACTACCATAAGCCAGAGTAAGATGAACAAACAAATTCTACACAAAATATTATATTATGAAATTTGCAACAATTTTCCAGCACAGTAAAAAAAAGTGAAAGAACGACCGAAAGAACATGCGTTGAAATTTTGAGGAATTCCTTGGTTTAAAAGGGGAAGTCCTTCACTAGCTGGTACAGTAAAGATTTAGGCCACCTAGCCGGTTTCAATGCTTTGAGCTTGTTATTGGCTCTATGCTTTTCCAATATGAGAAGAAGAACCATCTTTTTATGATAAGTGTTAGATGAAGAATTGTAGCTGAATAAAATAAAGCTCACACTGGTAAGGATAGCATATTGTAAAATGGGGGGTAAGAAGCAGCACTGTCTAAAATTTAACAATGGCACGACAAAGCGTGCTTTCAAGGCTCAAGCCAAGTCACAGTTCACATTTGATTGTACTGTTTTAGTTTTCTTAAGTTTTAGTATCTCCTAGAAGTCATGAATCATGAAAGTCATTAATTGAACAAGAGACACCCTCTTTTACAGGATTCAACATCCTTATTTGTACAGCACCTTCTACCTAAAAGTTTTAAAACCAATACTATAGGTATGCTGTTCAATAAACCTTTTAACATTTCTATAAGCATAATCACTGATTCACCATATATGTTTTAGTTAGAAAATCGATGGCAATATATGCTTAGAGTACAAAAGATAACACTGATCAGTAAGGATATATGATGAGTATGATGAGTTTTAGTTATTCGTGTGTGTGTGTATGTATATATATGTGTGTGTATATATATATACACCACGGATCCAGTCCGGTCTCCGGACTGGACTTAAAATACGGACCCCAAAATTTTTTTTTTTTTTTGCTTTTTTTTTTTGAAACAACTAAAAAAAAAAAAAAAAAAATTATGGAACTGAAATTTTTCCATAATAAAGTGTTTTGGGCGTGTTTTTAACACCTACCCCAACCAATGTATGTACAGTCTGCCCAGACTGTACAGACATATTTCATTATAGGCATCCAAATCACGCCCAAAACACTGTATTATGGAAAAATTTCAGTTCCATAATTTTTTTTTTAGTTGTTTCAAAAAAAAAAGCAAAAAAAAAAAAAAAAAAAAGGTCCGGATTTTATAAAATCCGGGAGTCCGGACCTGATCCGGACTCTATATATATATATATATATATATATATATATATATATATATATATATATATATATATACATTAAAACATATGCAGTACTGTGTTCTAATTATGAAAAAATCACTTTTAACAATGGCATTTGATAAGGGAATAAGATTGGAGGATGCACAATCGTAAATTCCCCTTCCACATAACATCTACTTAAAACATCACATACAAAGACAAGAAAATGAATTTGGTCCACAAACCTGCAGATCTTTTAGTTTCACTCCGGCAGCAACAGACACCAGAAGTTGCTTTTCTGAAAGTTTTGGTCTCAACTGCAGGATCACATCTTTAACTGCAATGCAATAAATTTTCCTAATTAGCGAGACAATACAAAATCATCATCTGAAAGTTATGCAGAAAACCATACGATAGTATGTAGAAACTCATAAACACTAAAATTTGAAGTCCTTCATTCATTACAAACAAGAATAAATTTTTGTTCATTTTTCCATAGGAGGGAGGGAGGGAGAGAGAGAAACATATATATAAATCCCCAATAATATTCATCAAAGCAATTTCAAGCATATAAATGGTCAAAAATTCACTCTATCACATGATAGGAAAAAAATTATGTATAGGCAGGGCATATATACCAACTTGAGGCTTCACGGAAAATATCACCACATCGCTGTCTTCAACAACCTGTTAGTCAGACACCCACCAAAATGAAATTAAGAAATATCAGTAAACTACACAAACAATCAAATGAAAGAGAATGGAAAGACAAAATAAATCAAATAAACAGATTGAGTTATTAATCACAAGGTTGTAATTAAAAAAAAAATAGTCCTATAATAGTATCAGGTTAAATAAACCAAAGGATTTAAAATCACAGAAAATGATTAACAAAGGGATTTAAAGGGAAAACGGTATCTGGGATAACCGAACCTGGTTGTTGTGATCGAGAACGTTGACGCCGAAGGATTCAAAAGCGGCACGGCGAGCGGAACCGAGATGAGCGGTTCTGATCCTGAAAGCAGGCAATACACCGTACCCAGTTCGCCCAGGTCGACACAAGCAATCACACCCGCATCGGTTGTATATGACTTCGTTGAGCCATTATCTTCTAGGGTTAGGGCTTATCGGAACATGGTTGGTTGATCTTAGTCGGAGATGTTATCCTTATGAACCAGGTCAGGCCTGAACCACAGTACTGAGATATTGAATCTCCTCTGGTTTTGGCCATTTGAACCCTAGTTTTCGTGACTGTTTAGGAGTAGAGAAAGAGAGAAGTGTGAGATGAAATACGAAGAGAGAGAGAGAGAACGGATTTGTAATTTTAAGTTTCAGTTCAGCCTAAATTAAGCTCCGTGTTTTTCACATACATAAAGTTTTAAAAAAAACGTTATCTACAAGTTTTAAAACTGAAAAAATGCCTTTTTTAAAACGTTTTAAAAAAAATACCACAACATTTTTATAAAAAACGTTATGGTTTAAATATTATCTATTTATTGTTTTGTAGGTAAAGAAATATTTGAGACTTTTATGATCCGTAATGATTTTCACCTTCTCCCCATACAAGTAATGCCTCCAAATTTTAAGTGTGAAGACAACAGCGGCCAACTCTAGATCATGAATAGGATAATTCCTCTCATATTCTTTGAGTTGCCAAGAGGTAGGGGTGTTCAACCGGTTTTTACCGGACCGAACCGGATCGGTGCCGAACCGAAACCAAAATAGGTCAAATCTTGATACCGATACCGGTACAGGTTGAACCGGTATACCGAACCGGCGGTACCGGTTCGGTACCGATTTTTATCAAAAATTAATATAATTATTATTTTTATTATTATTTTATTATTTTTATTATTATTTTAATATTATTATTATTATTATTATTTATATTATTATAATCATTATTTTATTATTATTATTATTAATTTATTAATAATAATAAAAAATTAGAAAACTGATACGAACCGGTCCGATTTATACCGAACCAAGAAAACAAGAAACCGAAATCGATACCGTTTAACCGGTACGTACCGATTTTTTTGTACCGAAACCGAACCACTTGATATTTATACTGAATCGGTCGGTTCGGACCGGTCCGATTCATCCAAAAATTGAGAAAATCGGAAAAAAATGCACACCCCTACCGAGAGGCATAGGCTATGACTTTCCCATGTTGCATGAGAACACATCCTAACCTTTTGCCCGAAGCGTCACTGTAGATGACAAATCCCTCCGAGCCAGATAGTATTGTCAGAACAGGTGCTAAAATGAGTCTCCTCTTGAGTTCTTGAAAACTCTTCTCACATTTCACGCTCCAACAGAATTTTGTATCTTTCCGAGTCAGCTGAGTTAATGGAGTAGCGATTCTAGAAAACCCTTCTACGAATCTCCGATAATAATCAGCTAAGCCGAGAAAGCTACGTACTTCGGTCACTGATTTAGGTTGCTCCCGGCTTTGAAAAGCTTCAATATTTGTCGGGTCAATAGATATTCCATGACTTGATACTACGTACCCAAGGAATGGTACTTTCTCAAGTCAGAACTCGCATTTCTTCAACTTGGCATAAAGCTTGTTTTCACGAAGCTTTTGGAGTATCAGCCTCAAGTGTTGCTCATGATCTTCACGGCTTTTGGAATATATGAGGATGTCATCATTAAAGACGACCACAAAGTGATCCAAATATTCCTTAAATACTCGGTTCATCATATCCATGAAGGCAGCAGGAGCATTAGTCAATCCAAAAGACATGACTAGGAATTCATAATGCCCGTACCGAGTTCTGAAAGTCGTATTTAGAGTGTCATCGGTTCTAATCTTTAACTGATGATATATAGAATGAAGATCGATCTTTAAAAAGAATTTAGTGCCTTGTAACTAGTCAAACAGGTCATCAATACGTGGCAATGGGTACTTATTTTTGATGGTGACATGATTCAACTCCCGATAATCAATACAAAGTCGCATACTCCCATCTTTCTTCTTCACGAATAGAACAGGAACACCCCAAGGAAACGTACTAGGACGAATGAAACCGATGTCTAACAATTCCTGCAATTGGGTCTTTAACTCTTGAAGTTCAATAGGAGCCATTCGATATGGGGCTTTGGAAATGGGTTTTGTACCGGGTTCAAGGTTAATACAAAATTCAATTTCACACTCTGGTGGTAGGCCAGGATGTGACGCCCCCAAAATAGGTATACATCACCCATCTAGGTCGCCAAATATATTATACTGGATATAAATACAAACTTAATTATACAACATGAGCTAAGAGTTTTTACACAAATATTGCCATTTAGACAATATCTAAACTCAAATAGAGTCCTCATTACATTTATTAGCATATTATTTTATAGAATAGTGAGGACTACTATAACACCATCTCGGACCATCACTCCATTCCCCAACTAGTTCCGGTTACGTTCTCATTTCTTGAAGAGAACAATGGAAGTAAAAGGGTGAGCTCAACTAGCCCAGTAAGAAATATTATGACTAAGATAATGCAGAATAAGTTATCATTAGCCTTCAACAATGTTAAACTGATAGAATATAATAGACAACAAGTTTAACTGCAGCAGAACAAGCAATCTATTAGAAGAGTCAAGTAGAACATGATATTTACTATCATTTATGATTTAAAAAGTTTAACATTCACTTTATTGCTGGGACTCAGCTTAATAAATAGATCACATCATCGAATCATCCCTACAAATTAGTATCACGTCCACAAATTATTCTTGCACTTCGGGATACGAATTATTCGTGTAATCATCAATGGTCATGACTATACCGAATTATCCGTGGTCATAATCATACTAATCAACAGTCCATCTATGCACGTAAGCTAAAAATGACTTTCATCACAATATAAGCATGAGGATGATGACAATGATATAAGAATTCAATTAAAAGAAAGTAAAGGATAAATTTTTAAAGATTTATAATTTAATTTATCCAGAATTCAATAATGTCAAAATTTTCAACATGATACTTCTTTGTAGAGTAAAATTCAAGAATAATATCCATGTATCAAAAATAATTTGGACAGAAAAGAAATAAATATTTCGATAAATAGTACCCCATGAATAGTATTTTAGGAATAGTACCCCATGAATAGTAACCCGACATGAAAGGTGCCCCAAATACCCGAGTGAATAATATTTGAGTGAATAGTAATCAGGTGAATAGTAACTCGTGAATAGTACCCTGGCATGAAAAGTGCCCTGAATATCCGAGTGAATAATACTATAGTGAATAGTAACTGGGTAAATAGTAACCCATGAATAGTACTTTGGGTGAAAATATTGATATTTAATAAGAAAGTTCATATCAATATTCCAATAAAATGATACTAGGATGAAGCGCAAAACTCACGGATATTCCACTAATTTCAAGGATTATAGAAGCAATACTTACCATAATAAGTTTAGATTTAAGAATATGAAAAGAATTAACATACGAAAACTGAAAATGGATTTTCACCTGTCATAAGGTACGTAATCCGCGTATACAGGTTATTCCGACATACTAAAGGATGAATACGAAAAATAGTATTCCTTATGAATACGAAGGAAATAATACCCCTTACCTTAGTAGAAAGCTAGATACTGCAAAAGTGAAGTAGCAGAATACTCTTCGTCTTTATCTCTATAGCTTCTCTTGTCAGTCTCAGTGAATTGGTGAGAATGAAAGAAGAATTAAGCTTCTATTTATAGGAGAATGGACTAAATAGTAACTAATTCACGAACGGTCCAGATTGATTCACTATTAGAACAGACGGTTCATATTGATTACTATTAAAACCACAACCGACAGTCTAGATTGATTTACATTTAAAATCACCACCGATGGTCCGGATTAATTACTTTTAAAATCACCATCGACGGTCCAAATTAATTACTTTTAAAACCACCACCGACAGTCCAGATTGATTTACTATTAAAACCACCACCAATGGTCCAGATTGATTTACTATTAAAACCACCATCAATGGTCTAGATTGGTATACTATTAAAACCACCACCAATGGTCCAGATTGATTTAACTTATTAAACTTTAGTACCCCTAAAGTTTTCCAAGTTTGCATTATTCCCCTCTAACTTTTGTAATTCACTTATATTCAATAAACACATTCTTAATACTTCAACAATTATTCATCATTAATATTATAACCCACAATATTTAACAACCAGGTCGTTTCCAGGAAAGAGGGGGCTTTCCAATAAGGATTTCAATCTATTGGCGCACAATTAGGTAACCAAACCTCTCATTGATAGAACTTCTAGACATTGTCAATATTTCAAATAATAATATGAATAACTTTGTTGTCTCAATTATTGATTTAATAAAATATTATGTAGATGATAATGTGACAATAATTGAATCAAATAACGTGAGATACTATGCAACAATTACTGTAGCAATAATTGTGTATAACTGAGTGACTTCTCACGTAAGCATCAATAATCAATACCGTGTGCTACTATGCAACCACGCGTATTACTGTACTTTTACCACTGGGTAGTTCAACAGTTTAACGGTAAAACTTCCGCCATTATTTTTATAAAAAGATATTTCTGTCGTTTTTTAACTACGATAATACTTCTGTTTTGGGGTCCACCAATGATTGTGTCGTCGTACGAATATTCCTTGTTAAAACGAATATTCTCCGACCAATCGAATATTAACTGACACAACAAATATTTTATATAAACTTGCTTACTTTGAAATTTTTTCCAAATATTACCCACAACTATAACATTATATCATATCCACACCATAATATTCAAAAATATATTTCGAGAAAAATTATTCTTTATTCAAAAAAGTTGGGGTCTTACAACCTCCCCTTCTTATGAAATTTCATCCTCGAAATTAGGGTACGTACCTGATATGTCCAAGAGGTGAGGATACCTTGATTTCATTTCAGATTCTAACTCCCAGGTCATTTCCTCCACATCGTTGTTTCTCCACAAAACTTTGACTTGAGGTATAACTTTGGAGCGTAGAATATGAACCTTCTTATCCAAGATTTTAACAGCTACCTCTTCATACATTAAATCTTCCTCCATCTCGTCTGTTTCCAATTCAATAATGTGGTTCGGGTCGTCCACATATTTATGTAACATCCATACGTGAAAAACAGTATGAACACGCGACATACTTGGCGGTAAGGCGAGTCTATAGGCCACAGTACCTACTTGATCGAGGGCTGAGATTTCTTCTCTTCGTCAATTCTTGCTTCTAGAATAACGCCCTCTTGAACCTTCTTCTTCACATTCGTTAGCTCTAAGTTTGTAGCTTGAGCGGCTTTAAATTTATCGATTAAAGTTGGTTCATTCACTATCTTCACGTAGGTTCTTTCAGTTTTTAACTCTATCTACATCTTTTGTAAGTCGTACGAGATGGGCCTTCTTGCTAAAAATATCGCACTCGTAAATGCATAAGATCTTCCACTCAACACGTCAGCTACCACGTTCGTTTTCCTAAGATGGTATTGAATGGTATGGTCATAATCTTCAACAGCTCGTGCCAACGTCTTCGGCGCATGTTATGTTCCTTTTAGGTGAAAAAATATTTGAGGGATTTGTATAGACTTCGCAAGAATTTATAATTAACTAACCCGTGCTAACTTCGTTCGGGTTACTCTTTTTTGAGAAGTCACGAAAAATGCTCTTCTTGTAACTGCCGACTTTGTTTTGTCCGTATCCACTTTTGGTGTCATCGTCCCAACTAGACTTGATTTCACTACAGGATAAAATCGAGCTATGTGACCGTCTTTTCCATAACTAACACATACCTTGGAAGGCTGTGGACAGTTTGAATTTATATGTCCCTCTTCTCCATATCTGTAACATCTAACTGGTGGTCGTTCTCCTCCCTTAGAATTTGTTGCTGGTGCTAGTGCCGACGTCTTCCATTCATCGTTAAATCTTCTCTTCTTGAAATTTCCACTTGAATCATTTCTTCTATTATCTTAGCCATGATTACCACCGAAGTGGTTACCATTTCTGGTATGTTGATTCCCTCCACGTTTGTTGTCACCGCTTCGATAACTGCTACCATGGGTATTATCAACTTGTCAGCTGCTCTCTCTTGGTTGGGTTAACTCATTATCACGCTCCAATATCTAAGCCCTATTTACAACATCTGAATATAAACACAGTTTATGAGAAATGAGGTATTGTCGTATTTTGGGTCTCAAACCTTGTAGAAACATTCGCGTTATTCTCTCCTAATTATCAACAAAATGGGATGCGAACCGGGATAACTCGGTAAACTTAGCCTCGTACTGCGACACGATCATATTATTTTGCTCCAACTTGATAAACTCCACCTCCTTCATGTGACGAATACTTTCGGGAAAGTACTTATCGTTGAACAACTCTTAGAACTTCTCCCAAGACATTTTGAGTACGGCAGGCTGACTACGCTTTACTAATTCCCACTAGTAATCTGCTTCTCCTCTCAACATGAAGGTGGCAAAGGGAACCTTTTGCTCCTCGGAGCATCCCAAGACATCAAATATCTTGGTGATCTGCTTTATCCATATCTCCGCCTTAAGTGGTTCTGGCTCTCCCAAAAACTCTAATGGTCCCAACTCCTTGAATTGTTTAGCGGTGACCATCAGTGAGTTGCCAGTGTTTCCACCTGCATTTTGAACAGGAGCCGCTCTCGCCTGATGTTGCATGAATTGCATAAATCCTCTAAACATCCCATCGTTCATCATTTGATCGGTGTTGTTGTTTACCTAAGGATTATTGTCTTCATGTTGCACATTATCTTGGGTATTGATCGTTGGTGACCCAACGGTCTAATGTGCTTCATTGCTTATCTCGACATTTTCAGATGCCATTTTTAAATACTGCCATAAAACAAGGGTTAATTGACATGCCGCATATTATCCCTATATTCTGACCGACCAATTAAATACCAAATAAACTTAGGTGGGTCATACTAGCGAAGGGGTTCCCCGTCTCTCCCCTCCTAGTTCTTGTCTCGCATCTCAGCCAGAGATCATATCCCTAAGCTTTGATACCAACCGTGACGCCCCCAAAATAGGTATACATCACCCATCTTGGGTCGCCAAATACGTGGTACTGGATACAAATACAAACATAATTATACAACATGAGCTGAGAGTTTTTACACGAATATTGTCATCTGGACAATATCCACACTCAAATAGAGTCCTCATTACATTTATTGGCACACTATTTTATAGAATAGTGAGGACTACTATAACACCATCTCTGACCATCACTCCGTTCCCCGACTAGTTCCGGCTACGTTCGCATTTCATGAAGAGAACAATGGAAGTAAAAGGGTGAGCTCAACTAGCCTAGTAACAAATATTACGACTAAGATAATGTAGAATAAGTTATCATTAGCCTTTAACAATGTTAAACTGATAGAATATAATAGACAACAAGTTTAACTGCAGCGGAACAAGCAATCCATTAGAAGAGTCAAGTAGAACATGATATCTACTATCTTCTATGATTTAAAAAGTTTATCATTAACTTCATTGCTGGGATTCAGCTTATTAAATAGATCACATCATCGAATAATCCCTGAACTACAGGCCAAGAATATTCATTAGTATCACGTCCACAAATTATTCTTGCACTACGGGCCAAGAATTATTTGTGTAATCATCAATGGTCATGACCATACCGAATTATCCGTGGTCATAATCATACCAATCAATAGTTCATCTATGCACGTAAGCCAAAGATGACTTTCATCACAATATAAGCATGAGGATGATGACAATGATATAAGAATTCAATTAAAAGAAAGTAAAGGATAGATTTTTAAATATTTATAATTTAATTTATCTAGAATTCAATAATGTCAAAATTTTCAACATGATACTGCCTTGTAGAGTAAAATTCAAGAATAATATCCATGTATCAAAAATAATTTGGACATAAAAGAAATAAATATTTCGGTGAATAATACCCCATGAATACTACCCAGTGAATAATACTTTGGAAATAGTACCCCGTGAATAGTAACTCGACATCAAAAGTGTCTCAAATACCCGAATGAACAATATTTGAGTGAATAGTAATCAGGTGAATAGTAACTCATAAATAGTAACTCGTGAATAGTACCTCGACATAAAAAGTGCCCTGAATGCCTAAGTAAATAATATTATAGTGAATAGTAACCCGTGAATAGTACTTCAGGTAAAAATATTGATATTTAATAAGAAAGCTCATATCAATATACTAATAAAATGATACTAAATGAAGCGCAAAACTCACGGATATTCCACTAATTTTAAGGATTATAGAAGCAATACTTACCATAGTAAGTGTAAGGCCCCAAATTTTATGAAATAAAAGTATTCAATTTTCTTATAATTATTATTTTATTTCGTAAATGGTTAAATTGATAAAGGGTTAAAGTTAAGGTTGATATGTGAAATTTTTTGCAAAGTATGCAAGTTGTTATAAAATATTTATTTGGTCGGGGAATATTCTTTTTATCGGGGAATATCCGTACGACGGTAAAATCATTGGTGGACCCCACAATGGAAGTATTGTCGTAGTAAGAAAATGAAATAATTATCTTTTTATAAAAATAACGGCGAAAGTGTTATCATTAAAATTGTTGAACTACCCGGTAGTAAAAGTACAATAATACGCGTGGTTGCATAGTAGCACACGGTATTGGTTATTGATGTTTGTGTAAGAAGTCACTCAGTTATACTCAATTATTGCTACACTAATTACTGCATCATATCTCTCATATTATTGATTCGATTATTGTCACAGTATCATCTGCATAATATGTTATATTATTAAATCAATAATTGAGATGACAAAGTTATTTATATTATTAAATTACAATATTTACAATGTCTAGAAGTTCTGTCAATGAGAGATTTGGTCATCTAATTATGCGCCAATAAGGAGAAATCCTTATCGAAAAACCCTCTCTTTCCGGGGAACGACCTGGTTGTTAAATATTGTGAGTTATAATATTAATGATGAATAAGTTTGTGTTAATTAAAGATGAATTTGATAGTTCCATTGAGTAGGAATTATTAGTGTTAATGAAAATCGACATTTATTTCGATAATAATTGATGTCTGGAAGTTATTGGGTAATTAATCGGATAAATAAGGAATTAATTGCTATTAATTCATATTATTATAACTATTTATTCACATGTGTGTACTATTGATTCACATTCATGTACTATTAGAGGAGTTGGTGCAAGATAGATAATATTTGCATGACTAAGTTAAAGATGGAGGTATAGATGGAGGTACTATACTGTTATTCATACTTTTACATGATTATAACTATTAAATCACATGATTGAACTATTGATTCACATCATTTACTATTAGGGAGGTGGTGCAAGTTTGATAATACTTGCAGGACTAAATTAAGAATGAAAGAAAAGTTGGAGGTATTGTACTGTAATTTTTTGAGCCCCAAAACGTGCAATTATTGAAACTATATTTTTCTATAAATCGAAGCTCATTCGTCCTTCATTTCTCACCAATTCACTAAAGGTATAGAGCAATTATTATAGAGACAAAGAAGAAGAGAAGTCTGGTATCTATCTATTCTAGTATCCAGCTTTATTCTAAGGTAAGGGGTATTATTTCTTTCATTTTCATGAAGAGAGCTATTGTTATTCCATTCCTTATTATTATGTTGGAATAACCTATTTATGCGAAGTACCATATACATGGTGCAATTTTTCTGTTATTCCATTCTTTATTATTCTGTTAGAATATCCTGTCTGTGCGTATTACGCATGACCTGGTTCCACTATTTATTATTCTATTGGAATAACCTATCTATGCGAAGTACCGCATACATGGTGAAATTCTTCTGTTATTCCATTCTATATTATTCTGTTGGAATATCCTATATGTGCGTATTACGCATGACCTAGTTCCATTATTTATTATTCTGTTGGAATAACCTGTCTGTGCGGTCTATCGCGTGCCTGGTGAATTTTGTTGTTATTCCATTCTTTATTATTCTGTTGGAATGTCCTGTCTGTGCGGATTTCGCATGACCTAGTTCCATTCTTTATTATTCTGTTGGGAATAACCTGTTTGTGCGGTCTAACGCATGCATGGTGAATTCTTCTGTTATTCCATTCTTTATTATTTTGTTGGAATAACCTATCTATGTGGATTACCACATGCATGGTGAATGATCCTTTGTATTCATTCCTTATTAAATTATGGAAATGATCTGTCTATGTGGATTACAGCATAGTGGGCGAAAATTCATTTGCAGTTTCATATATTCTATTATACTTAGTTGGTTAAAGTTTTGGCTTCTATACTCCATGAAATTAGTAGAATATCTTGGATATTTGCGCTTCATCCACTATCTTTTCATGGAAATATTCTTCTGAGCATTCTTGAATTTTACTCCACAAATCAGTATCATGTTGACAATTTGGGCATTTTTGAGTTCAGGATAAATTAACTTATAAATCTTTAAAATTTATTCTTGAACTTGTTTTATTGAATTAGTATGTCATTGTCATCATCCTCATGTTTATACTATGTTGAAAGTCATCTGTGGCATGTAGTGCATAGATAGACTTGGTATGATTATGACCAGGGATTATTCGGTATAGTCATGACCGTAATGTTACAAATGATGTGGTAAAAGTCCTCATTGGCCAGTAGTGCATTGATGGACAGTTGTTGACATGATCATGACCATTGATAAAAACACGAATATCCTTGGCCTGTAGTGCATGGATAATTTGTGGTCGTGATACTAATGAATATCCTTGGCTGTAGTGTAATGATGACATGGTTTATTTAATAAGCTGAATCTTAGCGATAAAAAGTGATGAAAAACTTTTTAAATCATTGAAGATAATAGATTTTATTCTCTACTTGACTCTTCTAATGGATTGCTTATTCCGCTAGCAGTTAAACTTGATGTTTGTTATATTGTATCAGTTTAACACTATTGAAGGCTAACGATAATTTATTATGTATTATCTTAGCCATAATATTTCTTATTTGGCTAGTTAAGCTCACCCTTTTGCTTTCATTGTTCTCTTCAGGAAATGAGAACGTAGCAGGGACTAGTCGAGGAACGGAGTGACGGTTCAGATGATAGCATTAGTAGTCCTCACTATTCTATGAAATAGTGTGATAATAAATGTATTGATGACTTATTTTGAGTTTGAATACTGTCTAGAAGACAATATTGTATTAAAATACACAACTCATGTTATATATTGAAGATTGTATTTGTATTCTATACCATGTATTTGGTGACTCAAGATGGGTGATGTATACCTATTTTGGGGGCGTCACAGTTGGATTCAAAGGTTAGGGATATGATCCCTGGCTGAGATGTGAGAGAAGAACTAGGAGGGGAGAGACGGGGAATTCCTTCGCTAGTATGACCTACCTAAGTTTATTTGGTATTTAATTGGTCGGTCAGAGTATAGGGATAATATGTGACATATTAATTAACCCTTGTTTTGTGATAGTGTTTGAGAATGACATCTGAAAATGTTGAGATAAGCAATGAAGCACATGAGACCGTTGAGTCACCAACGATCATTACCCAGGATAATGTGCAACAGGAAGATAATAATCCTCAGGTAAATAACAACACCTATCAGATGATGAACGATGGGATGTTCAGAGGCTTTATGCAATTCATGCAACATCAGGCCAGAGAGACTCCTGTACAAAATGCAGGTGGAATCAATGACAACCCACGGCTGGTCACTGCTAAGCAGTTCAAGGAGCTGGGACCGCCGAAGTTTTTGGGAAAGCCATAACCATTTAAGTTGGAGACGTGGTTAAAGCAGATCACCAAGATATTTGATGTCTTGGGATGCTCCGAGGAGCAAAAGGTTCCCTTTGCCACCTTTATGTTGCGTGAAGAGGCAGATTATTGGTGGGAATCTGTAAAACATACCCAACCTGACGCACTCTAGATGTCTTGGGAGAAGTTCCAAGAGTTGTTTAACGACAAGTACTTTCCCGAAAGTATTCGTAATATGAAGGAGGTGGAATTCATCAAGTTGGAGCAAAACAATATGACTGTGTTGCAATACGAGGCTAAATTTTGTGGAGTTATCCCGGTTTGCATCCCATTTGGTCGATAATGAAGAGCGAATGAAGCGAATGTTTCTAAGAGGTTTGAAACCCGATATACGTCAATACCTCATTTCTCACAAACTTTTTTTATATTCAGATGTAGTTAATAGGGATCAGTTATTGGAGCGCGATAATGAGTCAGCCCAACGAAAGGATAACAAGCAACAACACGATAATAATCGTACTGGTGGCAACGGCCATCGGAACAATGATAACCATCGTGGGGGAAATTATCATGCCAAGAATGGTAACCACTTCGGTGGTAATCATGGCCAAGATAATAGGAGTTGAAATTTCCAGAAGAGAAGGTTCAACAACGATGGAAAGACAGCAGCACCAACACCCATTTTCAAGGAAGGAGAACGACCACCAATTGTATGCTTCAAATGTGGAGGGGAGGGACATATCAGACCAAACTGCGTGATGCAGTATAAAGCATGTTACAATTGTGGAAAAGAAGGTCACCTAGCCCAATTTTGTCGTGCACCAAAGTCAAGTCCAGCTGGGACGGTGACACCAAAGGCGGATACAGTTAAAACAAAGTTGGTGGTTTCAGGAAGAGCGTTTTTCGTGACTTCTCAAAAAGCGAGTAACCCGAATGAAGTTAGCACGGGTTAGTTAATTATAATTCTTGAGAAGTCTATACATTATTAGATACCGATTCTACCCATTATTTTATCTCTCTTGCTTGCGTTCAACGTTTAAATTTGATCCCTGAGAAGTTAGATTTTGACTTATTGGTTGAAACTTCGTTAGTAGAAACCTTCGTTTCCTCCACTGTTTATAAATCTTGTTTGATTCAAATTGACACTTTCACGTTACCTATCGATCTTATCTCTTTGAAAATATTTTCCTTTGATGCGATTTTAGGAATTGATTGGTTAACTACTCATCATGCCAAAATTTATTATTTTCGTTAGGTTGTTAGCTTTCATATTCCTAACCAACCTGTTAAGTGAATTCAATCAACCAAACCACTAAAGTCAATCACTGTTATATTAAGCCATAAGTAAAGAGCCCTGAGCCTTTCGCTGGTGACTTCCTTGTGTGGAATGCACCGAAGCCAGACTTTCTGTAGTCGACGCCGTGAATGACGATGGCAAGTTGATAGATATCAATGTGACATGTTATCCAAGTCTTAGATGAGGGTCACAGTTTTGAATAATATTTCTATTGTTAATAAATTTCCTGATGTATTCCCTGAAGACTTCTTAGCCTTACCTCTAGAGCGTGAAATAAAATTTTGTATTAACCCCAGTACAAAACCTATTTCTAAAACTCTCAAATATTTCTTCACCTAAAATGATCGTATAATGTGCCAAGGGCGTTGGCTCGAGCTGTTGAAGATTACGACTATACCATTCATTATCATTATGGAAGTGCAAATGTGGTAGCTGACGCGTTGAGTAGAATATCGTATGCGTTTACGTGTACGATGTTGTTAACACAAAAACCCATTTCGTATAACTTACAAATGATGAAAATAGAGTTAAAGACTCTAGAGACCCACGTGAAGATAATGAATATACGAGTAGAATTGACTTTAATCGATAAAGTTAAAGCCGCTCAAATTACACACCTGGAGCTGATGTCTAAAAGAAGAAGGTTTAAGAAGACGTTATTCTAAAAGCAAGAGTCGATGAATAGAGGAAATCTCAACCCTCGATTTAATTGGCCCATTTGAAATCCTTGATCGAGTAGGAACTGTGGCCTATAGACTCATTTTACCGCCAAGTATGTTGCGTGCTCATAAAGTTTTTCACGTATCGATGTTACGTAAATATGTGGACAACCCGAACCACATTATTGAATTAGAACTAGACGAGATAGTAGAAGATTTAACGTTTGAAGAGATACGTGTTAAAATCTTGGATAAGAAGGATTGTATTCAACACTCAAAGGTTATACCTCAAGAGTTAGAATCTGAAATGAAGTCAAGGTATCCTCATCTCTTCGGCATACCAGGTACGTAAGTAAATTTCGAGGGTAAAATTTCATAAGGAGGGGAGATTGTAAGACCCCGAATTTTTTGAAATAATAGTATTCAATTTTTTTATAATTATTATTTTATTTCGTAAATGGTTAAATTGATAAAGGGTTAAAGTTAAGGGTGATATGTGAAATTTTTTGTAAAGTATGCAAGTTGTTATAAAATATTCGTTTGGTCGGGGAATATTCTTTTTGTTGGGGAATATCCGTACGACGGCACAATCATTGGTGGACCCCACAATGGAAGTATTGTCGTAGTAAAAAATTGACAGAATTATCTTTTTATAAAAATAACGGCGAAAGTGTTACCGTTAAAACTGTTGAACTACCTGATAGTAAAAGTACAGTAATACGCGTGGTTGCACACGGTATTGGTTATTGATGCTTACGTGAGAAGTCACTCAGTTATACTCAATTATTGCTATAGTAATTGCTGCATCATATCTCTCATATTATTGATTCGATTATTATCACAGTATCATCTGCGTAATATGCTATATTATTAAATCAATAATTGAGATGACAAAGTTATTTATATTATTAAATTACAATATTTACAATGTCTAGAAGTTCTGTCAAGGAGAGGTTTGTTCATCTAATTGCGCGCCAATAAGGAGAAATCCTTATCGAGAAGCCCCCTCTTTCCGGGGAACGGCCTGGTTGTTAAATATTATGAGTTATAATATTAATGATGAATAAGTTCGTGTTGATTAAAGATGAATTTGATAGTTCCATTGTGTTGGAATTATTAGTGTTAGTAAAAATCGACATTTATTTCGATAATAATTGATGTCTGGAAGTTATCGGGTAATTAATCGGATAAATGAGGAATTAATTGCTATTAATTCACATGATTATAACTATTTGTTCACATGTGTGTACTATTGATTCACATTCATGTACTATTAGGGGAGTTGGTGCAAGAGTGATAATACTTGCATGACTAAGTTAAAGATGGAGGTATAGATGGAGGTACTATACTGTTATTCATACTTTCACATGATTATAACTATTGAATCACATGATTGAACTATTGATTCATATTATTTACTATTAGGGGAGGTGGTGCAAGTTTGATAATACTTGCAGCACTAAATTAAAAATGAAAAAAAGTTGGAGGTATTGTACTGTAATTTTTTCGAGCCCCAAAATAGGCAATTATAGAAACTATATTTTTCTATAAATAGAAGCTCATTCTTCCTTCATTTCTCACCAATTCACTAAAGGTATAGAGCAATTATTATAAAGAGAAATTATAGAGAGAAAGAAGAAGAGAAGTCTGTTATCTCTCTATTCCAGTATCCAACTTTATTCTAAGGTAAGGGGTATTATTTCTTTCATTTTCATGAAGAGAGGTATTGTTATTCCATTCCTTATTATTATGTTGGAATAACCTGCTTATGCGAAGTACCGCATACATGGTAAAATTTTTCTGTTATTCCATTCTTTATTATTCTATTGAAATATCTCGTCTGTGCGTATTACGCATGACCTGGTTCCACTATTTATTATTCTGTTGGAATAACCTGCCTATGTGAAGTACCGCATACATGGTAAAATTCTTTTGTTATTCCATTCTTTATTATTCTATTGGAATATCCTGTCTGTGCGTTTCATGCATGACCTGGTTCCATTACTTATTATTCTGTTGGAATAACCTGTCTGTGCGGTCTATCGCATGCCTGGTGAATTTTGTTGTTATTCCATTCTTTATTATTCTGTTGGAATATCCTGTCTGTGCAGATTTCGCATGACCTAGTTCCATTCTTTATTATTCTGTTGGGAATAACCTGTCTGTGCGATCTATCGCATGCATGGTGAATTCTTCTGTTATTCCATTCTTTATTATTTTGTTGGAATAACCTATCTATGTGGATTACCACATGCATGGTGAATGATCCTTTGTATTCATTCCTTATTAAATTATGGAAATGATCTGTCTACGTGGATTATCGCATGGCGGGCAAAAATCCATTTGCAGTTTCATATATTCTATTATACTCAGTTGGTTAAAGTTTTGGCTTCTATACTCCATGAAATTAGTAGAATATCCTGGATATTTGCGCTTCATCCAGTATCTTTTCATGAAAATATTTTTCTGAGCGTTCTTGAATTTTACTCCATAAAGCAGTATCATGTTGATAATTTGGACATTTTTGAGTTCAGGATAAATTAACTTATAAATCTTTAAAATTTATTCTTGAACTTGTTTTATTGAATTATTATGTCATTGTCATCATCCTCATGTTTATATTATGTTGAAAGTCATCTGTGGCCTGTAGTGCATAGATGGATTTGGTATGATTATGACCAGAGATTATTCAGTATAGTCATGACCGTAATGTTATAAATGATGTGGTAAAAGTCCTCATTGGCCCGTAGTGCATTGATGGACAGTTGTTGGCATGATCATGATCATTGATGAAAACACGAATATCCTTGGCCCGTAGTGCATGGATAATTTGTGGTCGTGATACTAATGAATATCCTTGGCCGTTGTGCAGGGATGACGTGGTTTATCTAATAAGCTGAGTCTCAGCGATAAAAGTGATGAAAAACCTTTTAAATCATAAAAGATAGTAGATTTTATTCTCTACTTGACTCTTCTAATGGATTGCTTATTCCGTTGCAGTTAAACTTGATGTTTATTATATTGCATCAGTTTAACACTATTGAAGGCTAACGAAAATTTTTTCTGTATTATCTTAGCCATAATATTTCTTACTGGGCTAGTTGAGCTCGCCCTTTTGCTTTCATTGTTCTCTTCAAAAAATGAGAACGTAGCAGGGACTAGTCGAGGAACGGAGTGACGGTCTAGATGATAGCATTAGTAGTCCTCATTATTCTATGAAATAGTGTGATAATATATGTATTGAGGACTTATTTTGAGTTTGAATACTGTCTAGAAGACAATATTTGTATTAAAACTCACAGCTCATGTTGTATATTTAAGATTATATTTGTATTATGTACCATGTATTTTGCGACTCAAGATGGGTGATGTATACCTATTTTGGGGGCGTCATAGTAAGTTTTGATTTAAGAATATGAAAAGAATTAACATACGAAAATTGAAAATAGATTTTCACCTGTCAAATGGTACGTAATCCGCGTAGACAGGTTATTCCGACATACTAAAGAATGAATACGAAAAATAGTATTCCTTATGAATACGAAAGAAATAATACCCCTTAACTTAGTAGAAAGCTAGATACTGAAAAAGTGAAGTAGCAGAATACTATAGCTTCTCTTGTTAGTCTCAGTGAATTGGTGAGAATGAAAAAAGAATTAAGCATCTATTTATAGGAGAATGGACTAAATAGTAACTATTTCACGAACGGTCCAGATTGATTCACTATTAGAACGGACGATCCATATTGATTACTATTAAAACCACAATCGACGGTCTAGATTGATTTACTTTTAAAACCACCACCGACGGTCCGGATTGATTACTTTTAAAACGACCATCGACTATCCAGATTGATTACCTTTAAAACCACCACCGACGGTCCAAATTGATTTACTATTAAAACCACCACCGACGGTCCAGATTGATTTACTATTAAAACCACCATCAATGGTCCAGATTGATTTACTATTAAAATCACCATCAACGGTTCAGATTGATTTACTATTAAAACCACCACCAATGGTCCAGATTAATTTAACTTATTACACTTTAGTACCCCTAAAGTTTTCCAAGTTTGCATTATTCCCCTCTAACTTTTTTAATTCACTTATATTCAATAAACACATTCTTAATACTTCAACAATTATTTATCATTAATATTATAACCCACAATATTTAACAACCAGGTCGTTCCTAGGAAAGAGGGGGCTTTCCAATAAGGATTTCAATCTATTGGCGCACAATTAGGTGACGAAACCTCTCCTTGACAGAACTTCTAGACATTTTTAATATTGCAAATAATAATATGAATAACTTTGTCGTCTTAATTATTAATTTAATAAAATATTATGTAGATGATAATGTGACAATAATTAAATCAAATAACGTGAGATACTATGCAACAATTATTGTAGCAATAATTGAGTATAACTGAGTGGCTTCTCACATAAGCATCAATAATCAATACCGTGTGCTACTATGCAACCACGCGTATTACTGTACTTTTATCACCGGGTAGTTCAACAGTTTAACGGTAAAACTTCCGTTGCAATTTTTATAAAAAGATATTTCTGTCATTTTCTAACTACGGCAATACTTCCGTTGTGGGGTCCACCAATGATTGTGCCGTCGTACGAATATTCCCTGCTAAAAACAATATTCCCCGACCAATCGAATATTCACTGACACAACGAATATTTTATATCAACTTGCTTACTTTGCAAAATTTTCGAAATATTACCCACAACTATAACATTATATCATATCCACACCATAATATTCAAAAATACATTTCGAGAAAAATTATTCTTTATTAAAAAAAAGTTGGGGTCTTACACATGAAGTTCTTTAGGAAATACGTCAGAAAATTTATTAACAATAGAGATATCATTCAAAACTGACGTATTTTTGTTTAAATCCGTGACATGAGCTAAGAAAGCTTGACATCCATTTTTTAATAAACGAATAGCTTTATGGCTTGAGATGACAGTGATAGATTTTAATGGGTTAGTTGCTTGAATTCATATAATAGGTTGGTTAGGAATATGAAAGCTAACAACCTTGCGAAAATAATCAATTTTTGCATGATGAATAGTTAACCAATCAATCCCTAGAATTACGTCAAATGCAAGTATTTTAAATGAAATAAGATCGACGGGTAATGTGAGGGTACCGATTTGAACCAAATAAGACTTATAAACAGTGCATGTAATAAAGGTTTCTCCCAATGGAGTTTCAACAAATAAGTCAAAGTCTAATTTCTCCAGAGTCAAATTTAAACGTTGAGCGCAAATAGGAGAAATAAAAGAATGGGTAGAACCGGTATCAAATAAGGTATAGACTTTGCTAGAGTTTATGATAAGCTTACCCGTGATGACCTCGTTTGGGTTCCTTGCTTTCTAGGAGGTCACGACAAACTCTCTCCCTTGAACTACCGGCTTTGACTTTTCTGGGACGGCCTTTGGTGCCTCCATCCCAGCTGGACTTGCCTTCCCTAAACGACAAAATAGAGCTAGGTGACCTTCTCTTCCATAATTGTAACACGTTTTGGACTGCTGCGCACAATTTGGACTGATATGTCCCTCCCCTCTGCATTTGAAGCATATGATATGTGATCGTTCTCCTTCCTTAACAACGGGTGCTGATGATGACGTCTTTCTATCATTGTTGAATCTCACCTTCTTGAAATGTCCTGTGAGACCTCGAATTTATGAAATGAAAGTATTCAATTTTCTTATAATTATTATTCTATTTAGTAAATGGTTAAATTGATAAAAAGGTTAAATTTAAAGGTGATATTTGAAAATTTTGCAAATTAAGCAAGTTTATATAAAATATTCGTTGTGCTGGGAATATTCTTTTTGTCAGGGAATATTCGTACGACGACACAATCATTAGTGAAACCCACAACGGAAGTATTGTCGTAGTTAGAAAACGACAGAAATATCTTTTATAAAAATAACGACAAAAGTTTTACCGTTAAACTGTTGAACTACCCGGTGGTAAAAGTACAGTAATACGCGTGGTTGCATAGTAGCACACTGTATTGATTATTGATGCTTACGTGAGAAGTCACTCAGTTATACTCAATTATTGCTACAGTAATTGCTGCATAGTATCTCACGTTATTTGATTCAATTATTGTCACAGTATTAATATTTTATATTATTAAATCAATAATTGAGATGACAAAACTATTCATATTATTATTTGTAATATTAACGATGTCTATAAAGTTCTGTCGAGGAGAGGTTTGGATACTTAATTGCGTGCTAATAGGGAGAAATCCTTATCGGAAAGCCCCATCTTTCCTGGGAACGACCTGGTTGTTAAATATTGTGAGTTATAATATTAATGATGAATAATTGTTGAAATATTAAAAATGTGTTTATTAAGGATAAGTGAATTACAAAAGTTAGTGGGGAATAATGTAAACTTGGTAAACTTTAGGGGTACTAAAGCGTAATAAGTTAAATCAATCTGGACCATTGGTGGTGGTTTTAATAGTAAATCAATCTGGACCATTGGTGGTGGTTTTAATAGTAAACCAATCTGGACCATCGATGGTGGTTTTAATAGTAAATCAATCTGGACCGTCGCTGGTAGTTTTAATAGTAAATCAATCAGACCATCGGTGGTGGTTTTAAAAGTAAATCAATATGGACCGTCGATGGTGGTTTTAATAGTAAATCAATCTGGACCGTCGGTGTTGGTTTTAAAAGTAATCAATCTGGACTGTTGGTGGTGGTTTTAAAAGTAAATCAATCTGGACCGGCGGTTGTGGTTTTAATAGTAATCAATCTGGACCGTCCGTTCTAATAATGAATCAATCTGGATCATTCGTGAATTAGTTACTATTTTATTCATTCTCCTATACATAGAAGCTTAATTCTTATTTCATTCTCACCAATTCACTAAGATTCACAAGAGAAGCTATAGAGAGAGAAACTATAGAGAGAAAGAAGAAGAGTATCCTCCTACTTCACTATTGTAGTATCCGGTCTTCTACTAAGGTAAGGGATGTTATTTTCATTTGGTAAGGGGTATTATTTCTTTCATATTTATAAGGAATACTTTTTTTTTGTATTTATCCTTTAGTATGTCGGAATAACCTGTCTACGCGGATTACGTACCGTATGACAGGTAAAAATCCATTTGCAGTTTTCGGATGTTAATTTTTTTCATATTCTTAAATCTAAATTTACTATAGTAAGTATTGCTTCTATAATACTTGAAATTAGTGGACTATCCGTGAGTTTTGTGGTTCATCCAGTATCATTTTATTGGAATATTGATATGAACTTTCTTATTAAATATCAATATTTTCATCGAAGTACTATTCACGAGTTATTATTCACCCGATTACTATTCACTCTAGTATTATTCACTCGGGTATTTGGGGCACTTTTCATGCCAGGTTATTATTCACAGATTACTATTCACCCAATTTCTATTTACTATAGTATTATTCACTCGGGTATTTATGGCACTTTTCATGCCGGGGTACTATTCACGAATTACTATTCACAGGTTACTATTCACCCGATTACTATTCACTCTAGTATTGTTCAGTCGGGTATTTGGGGCACTTTTCATGTCAGGATACTATTCACGAGATACTATGTTGGGATACTATTCACAGGGTACTATTCTCGAAGTACTATTCACGAGATACTATTTCTTTTTCATTCAAATTATTTTTGACACATGAATATTATTCTAGAATTTTACTCCACAAAGTAGTATTATGTTGAGAATTTAGATATTTTTAAACTCTGGATAAATTTAAAGTCTTTAATATTTATCCTTGATTTCGTTTGATTAATTCTTATATCATTGTCATCATCCTCATGTTTATATTGTGATGAAAGTCATCTTTGGCTTACGTGCATAGATGGATTGTCGATTGGTATGATTATGATCAGGGATCATTCTATATAATCATAACCCGTAATGTTACAAATGATGTGGTAAAAGTCCTCATTGGCCGTAGTGCATTGATTGACAATTGTTGGTATGATTATGACCCAGAATTATTTGGTATAATCATGACCAGTGGTGAAAACACGAATATCCTTGGCCCGTAGTGCATGGATAATTCGTGGTCGTGATACTAACGAATATCCTTAGCCGTAGTGCAAGGATGATTTGATGATGTGGATTATTTATTAAGCTAAGTCTCAGCGATAAAATATTGATAATATACTTTTAATTCATAAAATATAGTAGATATTATGCTCTACTCGACTCTTCTAAAAATACAGTTGCATGTCTTTGGCATGTAGTGCAAAGATGAACTATTAATGAATATCTTTGGCCCGTAGTGCAAAAATGAATTTATTAATATGATTATGAACATGAACTATGATTTGGTATAACCATGATCTTTGATGTTTCAGGTAAAGACAGGTGATGAAAATTATCTTTGTCCTGGGTGCGAAGTGGAATTTAGAACCACAATTATGATTATGAGTTATTCACATGATTGTGGATAGGAACTATTGATTGATGTTACAGGGATAAAACATTATTGGTGGACTTTTAACATGGAGAAGATAATAGACTTTATAGTCTATTTGACTCTTCTAATTGATTATTCGTTCTGCTGCAACTATGGTTGAAAAGTTTTATCATCTACCATATGTTCTAAATCTCTGATTTATTACTGATGAAGGCTATTGATAATTTAATTATATTTAGCCATGATATTCTTTACTGGGTTAGTTGTGCTCACCCTTGTGCTTCACAAATCCTTTCAGGTAATAAGAGTGTAGCCGGGTCGAGCGGGGATAATAGAGGAATAGTGTGATGGTCTGAGACTGTCAAAGTTTCTCAATACATTATAAAACGGCATGACATACAATATATAATTGTATTGAGGACATAAGATGTGTGTGTCGTATTTTATACGTTACTTAATAATTGATTTTGGTGAACAAAAATAGGGTGATGAGTACCCGACTTTGAAAGCGTCAAAAGTGCACCTCATTAGAATGAACAAGATAGTAATCTTCTCGTTCTTCTTTGGGGTCTTGAAATATTTGCTACTGTATTTTATATGGCATTATAAAAATTTAAGTTTGTATACTGTTTATGAGATAATATTGTATTAAAACTCATAGTTTAACTATGGTCGTATTCTGTACAACAGTTCAACAGTTGTCGTGTGGACCTATTTTGGGGGCGTCACATGTCCATTCTTATTGTCTTGGCCATGATTACCACCGAAGTGGTTACCATTTCTGGCATGTTGATTCCCTCTACGTTTGTTGTCACCACTTCGATGACTGCTACCACTGGTATTATCATTTTATCGGTTGTTCTCTCTTGGTTGGGTTGACTCATTATCGCGTTCCAATAACTGAGCCCTATTCACAACATCTGAATACAAGCAAAGTTTGTGAGAGATAAAGTATTGATGTATCTCGGGTTTCAAACCTCTTAGAAACATCCGTGTCATTCTCTCTTCATTATCAACTAAGTGGGACGCAAACCGGGATAACTCAGCAAACCGAGATAACTCAGCAAACTTGGCTTCGTATTGTGACACGATCATGTTGTTTTGCTCCAGTTTAATGAAATCTACCTCTTTCATGTGAAGAATACTTTCGGGAAAGTACTTGTTGTTGAACAATTCTTAGAACTTCACCCAAGTCATCTTCAGTGCGGCAGGTTGAGTAAGCTTTATAGATTCCCACCAGTAATCTGACTCTGCTCGCAACATGAAGGTGGCAAAGGGAACCTTTTGCTCTTTAGAGCACCCCAAGACATCAAATATCTTGCAGGTCTTCTTTATCCACGTCTCCGCCTTAAGTGGTTTCGGCTCTCCAAAAAACTCTGGTGGTCCCAGCTCCTTGAACTGTTTAGCGGTGACAGTCCGAGTGTTGCCAGTGTTTCCACCTGTATTTTGGAAAGAAGACGCTCTCGCCTGATGTTGCATGAATTGCATAAAGCCTCTAAACATTCCATCATTCATCATTTGATCGTTGTTGTTTACCTGCAGATTATTGTCTTCCTGTTGCACATTATCCTGAGTATTCATCTACAGTGACTCAATGGTCTCCTGTGCTCCATTGCTATTCTCAATATTCTTGGATGTCATTTTCAAATACTACCACAAAACAAGGGTTAATTGACATGTCACATATTATCCCTATACTCTGACCGGCCAATTAAATATCAGATAAACTTAGGTAGGTCATATTAGCGAAGGATTTCCCCGTCTCTCCCCCTAGTTCTAGTCTCACATCTTAGCCAGGGATCATATCCCTAAGCTTTGATACCAACTGTGACGCCCCCAAAATAGGTATACATCACCCATCTTGAGTTGTCAAATACATGGTACAAAATTCAAATACAACTTAATAATACAACTGTCGTGTAAAATACGACAAAACATAAACTAAGAGTTTTAATACGAATATTGTCTTCTAGACAGTATTCAACTCAAATGGAGTCCTCAATACATTTATTATCACATTATTTCATAGAATAGTGATGACTACTAATGCTATCATCTGGACCGTCACTCCGTTCCCCGACTAGTCCCGGCTACGTTCTCATTTCCTGAAGAGGACAATGAAAGCAAAAGGGTGAGCTCAACTAGCCCAGTAAGAAATATTATGACTAAGATAATGCTGAATAATTTATCGTTAGCCTTCAACAGTGTTAAACTAATAAAATATAACAAACATCAAGTTTAACTGCAGCAGAACAAACAATCCATTAGAAGAGTCAAGTAGAGCATAAAATCTACTATCTTCTATGATTTAAAAGGTATTTCATCACTTTTATCGCCGAGACTCAGCTTAATAAATAATCCACATCATCGAATCACCCTTGCACTACGGCCAAGGATATTCTTTAGTATCACGACTACAAATTATCCATACACCACGGGCCAAGGATATTCTTGTATTCATCAATGGTCATGATCATGCCAACAACTGTCCATCAATGCACTACGGACCAATGAGGACTTTTACCACATCATTTATAACATTACGGGCCATGATTATATCGAATGATCTGTGATCATAATCATACCAATCGACAGTCCATCTATGCGCATAAGCCAAAGATGACTTTCATCCCAATATAAGCATGAGGATGATGACAATGATATAAGAATTCAATTAAAAGAAAGTAAAGGATAAATTTTTAAAGATTTATAATTTAATTTATCCAGAAATCAATAACGTCCAAATTGTTAACATGATAATGCTTTGTGAAGTAAAATTCATGAATAATATTGTACCCAAAATAATTTGGACCAAAAATGAATCAATTTTTATCATGAATAGTATCCCAGATGAATTGTACTCGAGTGAATAGTACCCCATAAATAGTACTTCGAGAATAGTAACCCAGTGAATAGTACTCCGACATGAAAAAGTTAAAACTTATAAAGAATGCTCAGAATAATATTTTCATGAAAAGATACTGGATGAAGCGCAAATATCAAGGATATTCTACTAATTTCATGGAGTATAGAAGTGAAAATTTTAACAAAACGAGTATAGAATTCGAAATCTAAAATGAAATAATATTACTTACATACTACAGAGTACGGAAGAAAATATTATTTCAAGCGAATATTGAACAAAAATAACATCCCTTACCTTGAAAAGAAGAGTATTTCAACTGGTATAGCAGAGATATTCTTGAAGAAAACTTTCACTATTTTCTACGCTCAAAACTTGTTAAAACTCGAAAGAAATACGCTCAAGATTATAGAAGAAGAATTCTCTGATTCTGGTGTGATTTTCAATTCTAACTTAAGTGCCTATTTATAGGAAAATGCTAGAACGCCAAAGGAGACTAAATAATTAACTAATATTATTATTTTAATTTTTTAATCTTTACGTCCACCCACCAAATGAGCAGCCAACTAGGAACAAAAATTTCAGCCCACAAGTTTGAAAAACAAAAATGGGTCCCACTCCATTTTAATAAAAAATATTTTATTTTCTGAAACTTCAATAATTCACAATAAATAGCCCTTTTATCAGAAAAATACGAATTTTATGTCCATTCTACACGAAATCGAATTCTCTACAACTTTACAGAAGAAAATTTTTCCAAATTCTAAACAGGAAATATCTGAAATCTACAAACGGATGATTTTCAATACCTCTTAAAATTCATAATAAATCATACACTAATTTTTTATGGTTCAAAATTTGTGGACATATACTCAACTTGTATATGTATAACATATCCAAAAATCACAGCGATCCAAAGGTTGGATTAAAATTATAACTCACGCAAAAGAGCTTTAAGAACACCAATTTGATTTTTTAATACCTCCAATCCGATAAAATACAGATAAAACACCTCAACATTAACTCCTTCATTTATAACCACATAAAATAAATATTTTCCTATCCATCATTTATGTCCACATAAAATAAATATTTCCTTATCATATAAATCAATAATTAATTATTCACAAATATTATTACAGAATCACAATAATGACAACCAGACCATTCCCAGGAAAGAGGGGGCTTTCCGATAAGGATTTCTCCTTACTGGCACGCAATTAGGTGACCAAACCTCTCATTGACAAAACTTTTTAGACATTGCCAATAATGTTATCTAATAATATTATTCAAATAATATGAATTATTGATTTAATAATGGGAAATACTGTGCAGTGATAATTATTGAAACAACAATAATATAAAATATCAACGCAGTAATTATTGAATCAATAAAATAAAATATTGAACAGTAATTACTGTAACAATTATTGATTTGTGCCTTCTTACGTAAGAATCAATAATTCGAAAATACTGTGCAATACCGTGTGCTACTGTGCAACAACGCGTATTACTGTATTTTAACCACCAGGTATTCCAACAGTGTTAACGGTAACAACTACGCCGTTATTTATATAAAAGATATTTTTGTCGTTTTCTCAATTCGATAATAATTCCGTTGTGGGGTCCACCAATGATTGTGTCGTCGTAAGAATATTTTCTGTTAAAATGAATATTCCCTGACCAATCGAATATAATATAACAACATACGTACTTTGCAAAATTTATAAATATTACCCACAACTATAACATTATATTAAATTCACTCCATAATATTCAAAAATGATATTTATAGAAAATTCATCTTTATTCATAAAAGTTGGGGTCTTACATTTGACGCCTGTAATGTGAAAAGGTAAGTGGTTTAAAGCAAAGCAGCAACGTCCACGCCAGCCCGATGATCCTCCTCACACTGGGGGTAGTAGTACTGGCATTGTGAGACCCCAACTTTTTTGAATAAAGTATAATTTTTCTCGAAATATATTTTTGAATATTATGGTGTGGATATGATATAATGTTATAGTTGTGGGTAATATTTGGAAAATTTTGCAAAAGTAAACAAGTTGATATAAAATATTCGTTGTGTCAGTGAATATTCGATTGGTCGGGGAATATTCGTTTTAACAGGAAATATTCGTACGACGGCATAATTATTAGTGGACCCCACAACGAAAGTATTGCCGTAGTTAGAAAATGACAGAAATATCTTTTTATAAAAATAACAGTTGAAGTTTTACCGTTAAATTGTTGAACTACCCGGTGGTAAAAGTACAGTAATACACGTGGTTGCATAGTAGCACACGATATTGATTATTGATGCTTGCGTGAGAAGTCAATCAGTTGTGCTCATTTATTGCTACAGTAATTGTTGCATCATATCTCTCATATTATTAATTCGATTATTGTCACAGTATCATCTGTATTATATGATATATTATTAAATCAATAATTAAGACGACAAAGTTATTCATATTATTATTTGCAATATTGACAATGTCTAGAAGTTCTGTCAAGGAGAGATTTCGTCACCTAATTGCGCGCCAATATATTGAAATCCTTATTGGAAAGCCCCTTCTTTCCTGGGAACGACCTGGTTGTTAAATATTGTGGGTTATAATATTAATGATGAATAATTGTTGAAGTATTAAGAATGTGGTTATTGAAGATAAGTGAATTACAAAAGTTAAAGAGGAATAATGCAAACTTGGAAAACTTTAGAAGTACTAAAGTGTAAAAAGTTAAATCAATCTGGACCATTGGTGGTGGTTTTGTAAGACCCCAACTTTTATGAATAAAGATGAATTTTCTATAATTATCATTTTTGAATTTTATGGAATGAATTTGATATAATATTATAGTTGTGGGTAATAGTTATAAATTTTGCAAAGTACGCTAGTTGTTATATAATATTTAATTGGTCGGGAAATATTCGTTTTAACAGGGAATATTCGTACGATGGCACAATCATTGGTGGACCCCACAACAGAATTATTATCGGATTGAGAAAATGATAAAAATATTTTATGAAAATAATGGCGGAAGTTTTATCTTTAACTGTTGAAACACCCGATGTTAAAAGTACATGAATACGCGTGGTTGCATAGTAGCACACGGTATTGATTATTGATGCTTACGTGAGAAGTCACTCAGTTTTGTTCAATTATTGCTTCAGTAATTGTTGCATAGTATCTCACGTTAATTAATTCAATTATTGTCGATATTTTATATATTATTAAATCAATAATTGAGACGACGAAGTTATTAATATTATTATTTGCAATATTAATGATGTCTAGAAGTTCTGCCAATGAGAGGTTTGGTCACCTAATTGCGCGCCAATAAGGAGAAATCCTTATTGGAAAGCCTCATCTTTCTTGGGAACGACCTGGTCGATTAATAGTGTGAATTATAATAATGATGATGAAATTTTATTTTATTAGTATTATTAATGTAATAAAACAGAAAAGTTTTTTTATAAAACAGAATACTTTTATAAAGTTATTCGTTTTATTAGACTATAAATAGAATATATTATATTCTATTATGCATAGTATTTTGCATAGTAAACTCTTTTTATATAAAACAAAATACTTTTATAAAGTTATTCTTTTTATTAGACTATAAATAGAATATATTATATTTTATTATGCATAGTGTTTGCATAGTACCAGCATAGTGTTTTGCATAGTAAATTTTTTTTATATAAAACAGAATACTTTTATAAAGTTATTCTTTTTAGTAGATTATAAATAGAATATATTATATTTTATTTAAAAGATTTTGTTTTATTAGAATATTTTATAGTAAACCAATCTGAACCATTCGTTTAAAAGTAAATCAATCGGGACCGTTTAGGAATTAGTTACTATTCAGTCCATTCTCCTATAAATAGAAGTTCATTCCTTCATTATTTCTTACAAATTCACTGAAACTCTAGAGAGAGAAACTATAGAAAGAAAGAAGAAAAGTATTATGCTACTTCACTACTCCTATATCCAGTTTATTATAAGGTAAGGGGTATTATTTCTTTCTTATTCATGAAGAGAACTTTTGTTATTCCATTTTTTTTATTCTGTTAGAATAACATGTATACGCGGTTTACCCTATACTTGGTGAAATTCTTCTGTTATTCCATTCTTTATAATTATGTTGGAATAACCTGTCTATGCGAATTACCGCATACATGGTGAAATTCTGTTGTTATTCCATTCTTTATTATTCTGTTGGAACATCATGTTTGTGCGTTTACGCATGACCTGGTTCTGTTATTTATTATTCTGTTGGAACATCCTGTCGGTGCGAATTTTGCCTGACCGGGTTCCGTTATTTATTATTTTGTTGGAATATCTTGTCTGTGCGTTTACGTATGACCTGGTTCCGTTATTTATTATTCTGTTGGAATAAACTGTCTGTGCGGTCTATCGCATGCTTGGTAATTTTTTTTGTTATTCCATTCTTTATTATACTCAGTTGGTTAAAGTTTTGAATTCTATACTCCATGAAATTAGTGGAATATCCTTGATATTTGCGCTTCATCCAGTATCTTTTTATGAAAATATTCTTCTGAGCATTCTTTAATTTTACTCTACAAAGAAGTATCATGTTGACAATTTGGACGTTATTAGTTCCTGGATAAATTAATTCTTGAACTTGTTTTATTGAATTCTTATATCATTGTCATCATCCTCATGTTTATATTATGTTGAAAGTCATCTGTGGCCTGTAGTGCATAGATGGACTTGGTATGATTATGACCAGGGATTATTCAGTATAATCATGACCGTAATGTTAAAAATGATGTGGTAAAAGTCCTCATTGGCCCGTAGTGCATTGATGGACATTTGTTGGCATGATCATGACCATTGATGAATACACGAATATCCTTAGCCCATAGTATTTGGATAATTTGTGGTTGTGATACTAATGAATATCCTTGGTCGTAGTGCAGGGATGATGTGGATTATTTATTAAGCTAAGTCCCAGCGATAAAAGTGATGAAAAACCTTTTAAATCATAAAAGGTAGTAGATTTTATTCTCTACTTGACTCTTTTAATGGATTGTTTGTTCTGCTGCAATTAAACTTGATGTTTGTTATATTGTATCAGTTTAACACTGTTGAAGGCTAACGATAATTTATTCTGTATTATTTTAGTCATAATATTTCTTACTGGGCTAGTTGAGCTCACCCTTTTACTTTAATTGTTCTCTTCAGAAATGAGAACGTAGCAGGGATTAGTCGGGGAACGGAGTGACAGTCCAGATAATAGCATTAGTAGTCCTCACTATTCTGTTAAATAGTGTCGCAGTACGAAGCTAAGTTTGCCAAGTTGTCCCGATTTGCATCTCATTTGGTTGATAATAAGGAGAGAATGATGCGAATGTTTCTAAGAGGTTTGAAACCCGAGATACGTCAATATCTATCTCTTATAAACTGTGTTTATATTCAGATGTTGTTAATAGGGCTCAGTTATTAGAGCGCGATAATGAGTTAACCCAACCAAAAGAGAGCAGCCCGCAAAATAATAATACTAGTGATAGCAGTCACTGAAGCGGTGATAATAAGCGTGGAGGGAATTAACATGCCAGAAATGATAACCACTTTGGTGGTAATCATGACCAAAACAATAAGAATGGACATTTCAAGAAGAGGAGATTCAACAATGATGGAAAGACGTCAGCACCAGCACCCGTTGGTAAGGAAGGAGAATGACCACCTACCATATGCTTCAAATGCGGAGGGGAGGGACACATCAGTCCAAACTACGCGATGCCGTCCAAAGCATGTTATAATTGTGGATGAGAAAGTCACTTATCCCAATTTTGTCGTTCACCGAAGATAAGTTCAGCTAGGATGGAGGCACCCAAGGATCTCCCAGAAAATTCAAAGCCAGTAGTGCAAGGGAGAGCGTTTGTCGTGACCTCCAAAAAAGCAAGGAACTCGAACGAGGTCATCATGGGTAAGCTTATCATAAACTCTAGTGAAGTTTATACCTTAATTTAATACCGGTTCTACCCATTCTTTTATTTCTCCTACTTGCGTTCAACATTAAAATTTGACTCCGGAGAAATTAAACTTTAACTTATCTGTTGAAACTCCATTAGGAGAAACCTTCATTACATCCACTATTTATAAGTCTTGTTTGGTTCAAATCGATACCCTCACATTACCTGTTGGTCTTATTTCATTGAAAATACTTGCATTTGACGTAATTTTAGGGATTTATTGGTTAACTACTCATCATGCAAAAATTGATTATTTTCGTAAGGTTGTTAGCTTTCATATTCCTAACCAACCTATTATGCGAATTCAAGCAACTAAACCATTAAAATCAATCACTGTCATCTCAAGCCATAAAGCTATTCGTTTATTGAAAAATGGATGTCAAGCTTTCTTAGCTCATGTCACGGATCTAAACAAAAATACGTCAGTTTTGAATGATATTTCTATTGTTAATAAATTTCCTGACGTATTCCCTAAAGAACTTCCTGGCCTACCCCCAGAACGTTAAATTGAATTTTTTATCGACCTTGAACCCGGTACAAAACCCATTTCCAAAGACCTATATCGAATGGCTCCTATTGAACTTCAGGAGTTAAAGACCCAACTGCAGGAATTGTTAGACATCAGTTTCATTCGTCATAGTATTGATTATCGGGAGTTAAACCATGTCACTATCAAAAATAAATATCCACTGCCCCGCATTGATGACATGTTTAACCAGATGCAAGGCGCCAAATTTTTTTCAAAGATTGATCTTCGTTCTGGATATCACCAATTGAAGATTAGAACCGATGACATTCCAAAGACGGCTTTCAGAACTCGGTACGGGCATTATGAATTCTTAGTCATATCTTTTGGATTGACTAATGCTCCTGCTGCCTTCATGGATATGATAAACTGAGTATTCAAAGAATATTTGGATCACTTTGTGGTCATCTTTATTAATGACATCCTTATTTATTCCAAAAGCCGTGAAGATCATGAGCAACACTTGAAGCTGATACTTCAAAAGCTTCGTGAATATAAACTTTATGCCAAGTTGAAGAAATGCGAGTTCTGGCTTGAGGAAGTTGCATTCCTTAGGCACATGGTATCAAGTCATGGAATATCTGTTGACCCAGTAAAGATTAAAGCTATTCAAAGCTGGGAGCAACCTAAATCAGTGACCAAAGTACGTAGCTTTCTCGACTTAGCTGGTTATTATCGGAGATTCGTAGAAGGGTTTTCTCGAATCGCTACTCCCTTAACTCAGCTAACTTGGAAAGATAAGATACAAAATTTGGTTAGAACGAGGAATGTGAGAAGAGTTTTCAAGAACTCAAGAGAAGACTCATTTCAGCACCTGTTATGACAATACCATTTGGCTCGGAGGGATTTGTCATCTACAGTTATGCTTCAGACAAAGGGTTAGGATGTGCTCTCATACAACATGGGAAAGTCATAGCCTATGCCTCTTGACAACTCAAAGAATATGAGAGGAATTATCTTACTCATGATCTAGAGTTGGCAGCTGTTTTCTTCACACTTAAAATTTGGAGGCATTACTTGTAAGGGGAGAAAGTGGAGATCTTTACGGATCATAAAAGCCTCAAATATTTCTTCACTCAAAAGGAACTCAACATGCGAAAGCGTCGTTGGCTTGAACTATTAAAAGATTATGATCATACCATCCAATACCATCCTGGAAAAGCAAACGTGGTAGCTGACGCATTGAGTAGAAATTTATATGCGGGTACGAGTGCGATATTGTCAACTCAAAGGCCCATTTTGTATGACTTATAAAGGATGGAGATAGAGATAAATACTACAGGGACCCACGTGATGATGGCGAATATACGAATAGAACTGACTTTAATCGATAAAGTTAAAGCTGCTCAAGCTACAGACCTGGAGCTGATGCATATGAGGAAGAAAGTACAAAAAGGTGCTATGCCGAAAGCAAGAATCGATGAAGAAGGAATACTTCGATTCAACTCCAGACTTTGTGTTCCTAACGACCCTGATTTAAAGTATAAAATCATGATGGAGGCGCACAACACACAGTTTGTAATCCATCCTGGGAGTACCAAAATGTATCGTGATCTTCGACATACATTTTGGTGGAACAATATGAAGAGAGAGATAACGCTGTTTATCTCAAGGTGTCTAACTTGTCAACGAGTCAAGGCGAAACATCAAGTACCAAAAGGTCCATTGCAACCACTTAAAATTCCAGAATGGAAGTGGGAGCACATTACCATGGATTTCGTTACTGGTCTTCCCAAGGTTTCTCAAGGCATAGATGCAATTTGGGTCATTGTTGATAGATTGACGAAGTCTGCTCATTTCTTACCAATACGAGAAACTTTTACACTTGAACATCTTGTTCGTATGTACATAAACGAGATTGTAAGATTACATGGTATGCCAATATCCATAGTTTCTGATTGAGACCCAAGATTCACTTCACGATTTTGGGTTAGTTTACAAAAAGCTATGGGCACAGATTTACAATTTAGTTCGGCATATCATATTCAGACGGACGGACAATCAGAGAGGACTATTCAAACTCTTGAAGATTTATTAAGACTCTGTGTCCTTGACTTCAAGGGAAGTTGGGACAAGTTCTTACCATTGGTGGAGTTTTCTTACAACAACAGTTATCAAACAAGTATTGGCATGGCTCCATTCGAGGCGTTGTATGGAAGAAAGTGTTGTTTTCCAGTATGTTAGGATGAGGTGGGTGAAACAACGTTATTGGGACCGGAGTTGGTACGTATGACTATGGAAATGATTCAAACGATCCGACAACGTATAAAAACCTCACTAGACCGACAAAAGAGTTATGCTGATCTTCATCGAAAGGACATGGAATTCGATATTGGAGATCATGTGTTGTTACGTGTTGCTCCATAGAAAGGAGTTACGAGATTTGGAAAGAGAGGAAAGCTCAATCCTCGATTCATTGGCCCATTTTTAATCCTTGTTCGAGTAGGGACTGTAGCCTATAGACTCGCTTTACCGCCAAGTATGTCTCGTGTTCATAAAGTTTTTCATATATCCATGTTACGTAAATATGTGAAAGACCCGAACCACATTATTGAGTTAGAACCATACGAAATAGCGGACGATTTAACGTATGAAGAGGTTCCTGTTCAAATCTTGGATAAGAAGGAACATATTTGCTTTCCCCAACTCCGACCCCAACAACGTTGCTTCCCCCACCTCATCCCAGCATACTAGAGAACGACACTTGCATCCATACAACGCCTCGAATGGAGCCATGACAATACTTGATTGATAACTATTGTTGTAGGAAAACTCCACCAATGGTAAGAACTTGTCCCAACTTCCTTTGAAGTCAAGGACACAGAGTCTTAATAGATCCTCTAGAGTTTGAATAGTCCTCTCCGACTTGTCGTCCGTTTGAGGATTATATGCCGAACTAAATCATAAATCCGTGCCCATAGCTTTTTCCAAACTAACCCAAAATCTTGAAGTGAATCTTGGGTCTCAGTCTGAAACTATGGATACTGGCATACCATGCAATCTTACAATATCGTTTATGTACATACGAGCAAGACGTTCAAGTGTATAAATTTTTCGTATAGGTAAGAAACGAGCAGACTCGGTTAATCTATCAACAATGACCCAAATTGCATCTATGCCTTGAGAAACCTTGGGAAGACCAGTAACGAAATCCTTAGTAATGTGCTCCCACTTCCATTCTAGAATTTTAAGTGGCTGCAATGGACGTTTTGGCCCTTGATGCTCCGCCTTGACTCGTTGACAAGTTAGACACCTTAAGATAAACCCCGCTATCTCTCTCATATTGCTTCACCAAAATGTATGTCAAAGATCACGATACATTTTGGTACTCCCAAGATGAATTACAAACAGTGTGTTGTGCGCCTCCATCATGATTTTATACTTTAAATCAGGGTCATTAGGAACACAAAGTCTGGAGTTGACTAGAAGTATTCCTTCTTCATCGATTCTTACTTCCGGCATAGCACCTGCTTGCACTTTCTTCCTCATACGCATCAACTCTAGGTCTGTAGCTTGAGCAGCTTTAACTTTATCGATTAAAGTTGGTTCTACTCATATATTCGCCATCATCACATTGGTCCCTGGAGTCTTTAACTCTATCTCCATCCTTTGTAAGTCATACAAAATGGGCTTTTTCGTTGACAATATTGCACTCGTACCCGCATATGATCTTCTACTCAAGGCGTCAGCTACTACGTTCGCTTTTCTAGGATGGTATTGGATGGTATGATCATAATCTTTCAACAGCTTGAGCCATCGTCGTTGCCGCATGTTGAGTTCCTTTTGAGTGAAGAAATATTTGAGGTTTTTATGTTCCGTATAGATCTCCACCTTCTCTCCATACAGGTAATGCCTCCAAATTTTAAGTGCGAAGACAACTGCTACCAACTCTAGATCATGAGTAGGATAATTCCTCTCATATTCTTTGAGTTGTCGAGAGGCATAGGCTATGAATTTCCCATGTTGCATGAGAAAACATCCTAAACCTTTGCCCGAAGCATCACTGTTGATGACAAATCCCTCTGAGCCAAATGGTATTGTCAGAACAGGTGCTGAAATGAGTCTCATCTTGAGTTCTTGAAAACTCTTCTCACATTCTTTGCTCCAACCGAATTTTGTATTCTTTCGAGTCAGCTGAGTTAATGGAGTAGCGATTCGAGAAAACCCTTCTACGAATCTCCGATAATAACCAGCTATGCCGAGAAAGCTACGTACTTCAGTCACTGATTTAGGTTGCTCCCAACTTTAAATAGCTTCATTCTTTGTTGGGTCAACAGATATTCCATGACTTGATATCACGTGCCCAACAAATGCAACTTCCTCAAGCCAGAATTTTAATTTCTTCAACTTGGCATATAGCTTGTTTTCACGAAGCTTTTGGAGTATCAACCTCAAGTGTTGCTCATGGTCTTCACAGCTTTTGGAGTATATCAGAATGTCATCAATAAAGACAACCACAAAATGATCCAAATATTCCTTGAATACTCGGTTCATCATATCCATGAAGGCAGCAGGAACATTAGTCAATCCAAAAGACATGACTAGGAATTCATAATGCCCGTATCGAGTTCTGAAAGTCGTCTTTAGAATGTCATCTATTTTAATCTTCAATTGGTGATATCCGGAACGAAGATCAATCTTTGAAAAAAATTTGGCGCCTTGCAACTGGTCAAATAGGGCATCGTGTGAGGCAATGGATATCTATTTTTGACAGTGACATGGTTCAAATCCCGATAATCAATACAAAGTTGCATACTCCCATCTTTCTTTTTTACGAATAGAACAAGAGCACCCCATGGAGAAGTACTAGGACGAATGAAACCGATGTCTAACAATTCCTACAGTTGGGTCTTTAAATCCTGAAGTTCAATAGGAGTCATTCGATATGGGGCTTTGAAAATGGTTTTTGCACCGGGTTCAAGGTCGATACAAAATTCAATTTCACGCTCTGGGGGTAGGCCGGGAAGTTCTTCAGGGAATACATCAGGAAATTTATTAACAATAGAAATATCATTCAAATTTGACATATTTTTGTTTAAATCTGTGACATGGGCTAAGAAAGCTTGACATCCGTTTTTCAATAAACGAATAATTTTATGGGTTGAGATGATAGTGATTGATTTTAATGGGTTGGTTGCTTGAGTTCGTATAATAGGTTGGTTAGGAATATGAAAGCTAACAACCTTAGAAAAACAATTAATTTTTGCATGCTGAGTAGTTAACTAATCAATCCCCTAGAATTACGTCAAATGCAAGTATTTTCAATGAAATAAGATCGACAAGTAATGTGAGGGTACCGATTTGAACCAAACAAGACTTATAAACAGTGGATATAATGAAGGTTTCTCCCAATGGAGTTTTAACAGATAAGTCAAAGTCTAATTTCTCCGGAGTCAAATTTAAACATTAAGCACAAGTAGGAAAAATAAAAGAATGAGTAGAACCGGTATCAAATAAGGTATATACTTCGCTATAGTTTATGATAAGCTTACCTGTGATGACCTCATTCGGGTTCCTTGCTTTCTGGGAGGTTACAACAAATGCTCTCCTTTGAACTACTGGTTTTGACTTTTCTGGAATGACCTTTGGTGCCTCCATCCCAGTTAGACTTGCCTTCCCTGAACAACAAAATTGAGCTAGGTGACCTTCTCTTCCATAATTGTAACACGTTTTGGACTGCTGCACACAGTTTGGACTGATATGTCCCACCCCTCCACATTTGAAGCATATGATAGGAGGTCGTTCTCCTTCCTTAACAATAGTTGCTGATGTTGACGTCTTTCCATCATTGTTGAATCTCCTCTTCTTGAAATTTCCATTCTTATTGTCTTGGCCATGATTACCACTGAAGTGGTTACCATTTCTGGCATGTTGATTCTCTCCACGTTTGTTGTCACCGCTTCGATGACTACCACCACTGGTATTATCAACTTGTTGACTGCTCTCTCTTTGTTGGGTTGACTCATTATCGCGCTCCAATAACTGAGCCCTATTTACAACATCTGGATACAAACATAGTTTGTAAGAGATAAGGTATTGACGTATCTCGGGTTTCAAACCTCTTAGAAACATCAGCGTCATTTCTCCTCATTATCAACTAAGTAGGACGCAAACCGGGACAACTCGGCAAACTTGGCTTCGGACTGCGACACGGTCATGTTGTTTTGCTCCAGTTTAATGAACTCTACCTCTTTCATGTGATGAATACTTTCGGGAAAGTACTTTTCTTTGAACAGTTCTTGGAACTTCTCCCAAGATATCTTCAGTGCGACAGGTTGAGTACGCTTTACAGATTCCCACCAGTAATCTGCTTCTGCTCGCAACATGAAGGTGGCAAATGGAACCTTTTGCTCCTCAGAGCATCCCAAGACATCAAATATCTTGTTGCTCTGCTTTATCCACGTCTCCGTCTTAAGTGGTTTTAGCTCTCCAAAAAACTTTGGTGGTCCCAACTCCTTGAACTGTTTAGCGGTGACCGTCTGAGAGTTGCCAGTGTTTCCACATGCATTTTGGACAGGAGCCGCTCTCGCCTGATGTTATATGAATTGCATAAAGCCTCTGAACATCCCATCGTTCATCATTTGATCGTTGTTGTTGTTGTTTACATGAGGATTGTTACCTTCTTGATGCACATTATCCTGATTATTGATCTGAAGTGACTCAACGGTCTGCTGTGCACCCTTGTTATTCTCAACATTCTCGGATGTCATTTTTAAATATCCCTATACTCTGACCGACCAATTAAATACCAAATAAACTTAGGTAGGTCATACTAGAGAAGTTATTTCCCGTCTCTCCCCTCCTAGTTCCTGTCTCACATCTTAGCCAGGGATCATATCCCTAAGCTTTGATACCAACTGTGACGCCCCCAAAATAGGTATACATCACCCATCTTGAGTCGCCAAATATATGGTACAAAATTAAAATACAACTGTCGTGTAAAATATGACAAAACATAAACTGAGAGTTCTAATATGAATATTGTCTTCTAGACATTATTCAAACTCAAATGGAGTCCTCAATACATTTATTATCATACTATTTCACATAATAGTGAGGACTACTAATGCTATCATCTGGACCGTCACTTCGTTCCCCGACTAGTCCCAGCTATATTCTCATTTCCTGAAGAGAACAATGAAAGCAAAGGGTGAGCTCAACTAGCCCAGTAAGAAATATTATGACTAAGATAATGCAGAATAAATTATCGTTAGCCTTCAACAGTGTTAAACTGATAAAATATAATAAACATCAAGTTTAACTGCAATGGAACAAGCAATCCATTAGAAGAGTCAAGTAGAACATAAAATCTACTATCTTCTATGATTTAAAAAGGTTTTTCATCAACTTTATCGATGAGACTCAGCTTAATAAATAATACACATCATCAAATCACCCCTGAACTACGGCCAAGGATATTCTTTAGTATCACAACCACAAATTATCCATGCACTGCGGGCCAAGGATATTTGTGTATTCATCAATGGTCATGATCATGCCAACAATTGTCCAACAATGCACGACGGGCCAATGAGGACTTTTACCACATCATTTGTAATATTATGGTCATGATTATACCGAATAATCCCTGGTCATAATCATACCAAGTCCATCTATGCACTATAGGCCATAGATGACTTTCAACATAATATAAACATGAGGATGATGACAATGATATAAGAATTCAATAAAACAAGTTCAAGGATAAATTTTAAAGATTTATAATTTAATTTATTCGGAAATTAATAACGTCCAAATTGTCAACATGATACTGCTTTGTGGAGTAAAATTCAAGAATAATATTGTACCCAAAATAATTTGGACCGAAAACGAATCAATTTTTATCATGAATAGTACCCCGGGTGAATATTACTCGAGTGAATAGTACCCCGTGAATAGTACTCCGGTATAAAAAAAGTTAAAACTTATCAAAAATGCTCAGAATAATATTTTCATGAAAAGATACTGGATGAAGCGCAAATATCAAGGATATTCTACTAATTTCATGGAGTTTAGAAGTCAAAACTTTAACAAAACGAGTATAGAATTCGAAATCTGAAACGAAATAATATTACTTACATACTACAGAATATGGAAGAAAATATTATTTCAAACGAATATTGAACAAAAATAACATCTCTTACCTTGAAAAGAAGAGTATTCCAACTGGTATAGCGGGGATATTCTTGAAGAAAACTTTCGCTATTTTTTACGCTCAAAGCTTTCTAAAACTCGAAAGAAATACGCTCAAGATTATAGAAGAAGAATTCTCTAATTCTGGTGTGATTTTCAATTCTAACTAAGCATCCTATTTTTAGGAGAATGGAAGGGGTACTGTGCAAGAACGGATGCAACAGTTAAAAAAATAAAAATTCACGGACAATTTCATTTTAAAAATTTTAGAATATAATATTCAAGTAAAACAAATAATTTTATATATAATATAATATATTCTATTTTTTCATAAAAAACAAAACTTATTATAATATATATATATATATATATATACAATCATTATAATAGTACTCCCCCTAATAACCTTATTCCCCCCCCCCCTTAATCATTCATTCCATCCGTGTGTGTGTATATATATATATATATATATATATATAATGAATAATTTTCTACTAGTTATTCTGAAAAATGGGTAAATGGGGGTCCAAATAATACGCCAAAATTTACAACAAATACTTCATAAAAATCCCGTCAATATTTTTAACAACATTTATCATCATTATTATAATTCGCAATATTTAACGACCAGGTCGTTCCCAGGAAAGAGGGGGATTTAAAATAAGGATTTCTCCCTATTGGCGCGCAATTAGGTGACCAAACCTCTACTTGACAGAACTTCTAGACATCGTCAATATTGCAAATAATAATATTAATAACTTTGTCGTCTCAATAATATAAGAGATATGATGCAGTAATTACTGTAGCAATAATTGAGTATAACTAAGTGACTTCTCACGTAAACATCAATAATCAATACCGTGTGCTACTATGCAATCACGCGTATTACTGTACTTTTAACACCGATTATTTTAACAGTTAACGATAAAACTTTCGTCGTTATTTTCATAAAAAGATATTTTTGTCGTTTTCTCAGTCCGACAATAATTCCGTTGTGGGGTCCACTAATGATTGTGTTGTCGTACGAATATACTCTGTTTAAAACGAATATTCCCTGACCAATCGAATATATTATAACAACTTGTGTACTTTGCAAAATTTATAAATATTACTCATAACTATAACATTATAACAAATCCACACCATAATTATTCAAAAATGATATTTATTGGAAAATTCATCTTTATTCATAAAATTTGGGGTCTTACATATGACTACGGAAAAGATTCAAACGATCCGATAGCGTAAAAAAACTTCACAAGATCGACAAATGAGTTATGCTGATCTTCATCAAAAGGACGTGGAATTCAATATTAGAGATCATGTGTTGTTACGTGTTGCTCCATGAAAAGGAGTTACTAGATTTGGAAAGAGAGAAAAGTTCAATCCTCGATTCATTAGCCCATTTGTAATCCTTGATCGAGTAGGAACTGTGGCCTATAGACTCGCCATATCGCTAAGTATGTCTCATGTTCATAACGTTTTTCACATATCTATGTTACGTAAATATGTGAAAGACCCGAACCACATTATTGAATTAGAACCGGACGAGATAGCGGAAGATTTAACGTATGAAGAGGTAGCTGTTAAAATCTTGGATAAGAAGGATTATATGGTATGGATATGATATAATGTTATAGTTGTGGGTAATATTTCGAAAATTTTGCAAAGTAAGCAAGTTGATATAAAATATTCACTGTGTCAGTGAATATTCGATTGGTCACGAAATATTCGTTTTAATAGAGAATATTCGTGCGACGGCACAATCATTGGTAGACCCCACAATGGAAGTATTGTCGTAGTTAGAAAATGACAGAAATATCTTTTTATAAAAATAACAGCGTAAGTTTTACCGTTAAACTGTTGAAATGCCCGGTGGTAAAAGTACAGTAATACGCGTGGTTGCATAGTAGTACACGGTATTGATTATTGATGCTTACATGAGAAGTCACTCAGTTATACTCAATTATTGCTACAGTAATTGTTGCATAGTATCTCACGTTATTTGATTCAATTATTGTCACATTATCATCTGCATAATATTTTATTAAATCAATAATTGAGACGAAAAAGTTATTCATATTATTATTTGCATGTTGATAATGTCTAGAAAGTTCTGTCGAGTAGAGGTTTGGTCACCTAATTGCGCGCCAATAGAGAAAAATCCTTATTGGAAAGCCCCATCTTTCCTGGGAATGATCTGGTTGTTAAATATTATAAGTTATAATATTAATGATGAATAATTGTTGAAGTATTAAGAATATGTTTATTGAAGATAAGTGAATTACAAAATTTAAAGGGGAATAATGCAAACTTGGAAAACTTTAGGGGTACTAAAGTATAATAAGTTAAATCAATCTGGACCATTGGTGGTGGTTTTAATAGTAAATCAATCTGGACCATTGATGGTGGTTTGGATAGTAAATCAATATGGACCATTGATGGTGGTTTTAAAAGTAAATCAATCTGGACCGTCGGTGGTGGTTTTAAAAGTAAATCAATATGGACCGTCGGTTGTGGTTTTAATAGTAATCAATATGGATCGTCCGTTCTAATATTGAATCAATCTGGATCGTTCGTGAATTAGTTACTATTTAGTCCATTCTCCTATAAATAAAAGCTTAATTTTTCTTTCATTCTCACCAATTCACTAAGATTTACAAGAGACACTATAAAGAGAGAGAGAAACTATAGAGAGCAAGAAGAAGAGTATTCTGTTACTTTACTTTTGCAGTATCCATCTTTCTACTAAGGTAAAGAATATTATTTGTTGTATTCGTAAGAGGTATTATTTCTTTCGTATTCATAAGGAATACAATTTTTCGTATTCATCCTTTAATATGTTGGAATAACCTGTGTACGCGGATTACGTACCATATGACAGGTGAAAATCCATTTGTAGTTTTCGTATGTTAATTCTTTTCATATTCTTAAATCTAAACTTATTATGGTAAGTATTGCTTCTCTAATCCTTGAAATTAGTGGAATATCCTTGAGTTTTGCGCTTCATCCAGTATCATTTTATTGGAATATTGATATGAACTTTCTTATTAAATATCAATATTTTCACCCGGAGTACTATTCACCAGTTACTATTTACCCAATTACTATTCACTATAATATTATTCACTCGGGTATTCGGGGTACTTTTCATGTTGGGATAATATTCACGAGTTACTATTCATGGGGTATTATTCACCCGATTACTATTCACTCAAATATTATTCACTCGGGTATTCGGGAAACTTTTCATGTTGGGGTACTATTCAAGGGGTAATATTCTCGAAATATTATTCACAGGGTACTATTCAGGGAGTATTATTCACCGAAAAATTTATTTCTTTTTTGTCCAAATTATTTTTGATACATGGATATTATTCTTGAATTTTACTCCACAAAGCAGTATCATGTCGAAAATTTGGACATTATTAAATTCTGGATAAATTAAATTATAAATCTTTAAAAATTTATCATTTGCTTTCTTTTAATTGAATTCTTATATCATTGGCATCATCCTCATGCTTATATTATGATGAAAGTCATCTTTGGCTTACGTGCATAGATGGACTGTTGATTAGTATGATTATGACCAGGGATAATTCGGTATGATCATGATTATTGATGAATACACGAATAATTCTTGGCCCGTAGTGCAAGAATAATTTGTGGACGTGATACTAATGAATATCCTTGGCCCGTAGTGCAGGGATAATTCAATGATGTGATCTATTTATTAAGCTGAGTCCCAGCAATAAAGTTAATGATAAACTTTTTAAATTATAGAAGATAGTAGATATTATGCTCTACTTAACACTTCTAATGGATTGCTTATTTCGCTGTAGTTAAACTTGTTGTCTATTATATTCTATCAGTTTAATATTATTAAAGGCTAATGATAACTTATTCTGCATTATCTTAGTCATAATATTCTTACTGGGTTAGTTGCGCTCACCCTTTTACTTCCATTGTTCTCTTCAAGAAATGAGAACGTAGCCGGAACTAGTCGGGGAACGGAGTGATGGCCCGAGATGGTGTTATAGTAGTCTTCACTATTCTATAAAATAGTGTGTCAATAAATGTAATGAGGACTACATTTGAGTTTGGATATTGTCTAGAAGACAATATTCGTGTAAAAACTCTCAGCTCATGTTGTATAATTAAGTTTGTATTTGTATTCTGTACCATGTATTTGGCGACCCAAGATGAGTGATGTATACCTATTTTGGGGGCGTCACAGGCATGACTTAGTTTTGTAGATGATTAGTACATAATTACTTTAGTTTAGCTTAATTTGATGTAAATTTTTGAAGTTTAGTTGATGTTTGACGTATTGTAGTTTAAACATTATCATTACTTTAGTTGATCAATAGTTATAGTTAAAATTTCTCTAATTATAGTCATAACATTATTATTACTTTAGTTGATCGATAGTTTTTGACATATTAACTTCTCGTTTAGTTGATCTTTACTTTAGTTTAACATATCACTTTTGTATATCTTATGGAAAATTAGAGAAATTTTATTATTGTTGGCCTTTGTAATTCATATTCATGTTGTTCGATAGTTGTAGTTATGTTGTACGTGCTGTTGGGAAAAAAATAGGTTTACAAGTACAAAAATGTGGGTTATTATCCAGGATATTTGCAAAATAGAAAAAACATTAAAAAATTTATATTATTCTCAACGGAATTCCGTCGACCTTTAGGTCTTTCCAATCTTGGCTGGCTAGCCACGTTACAGGGTTAAATTCGACAGATTAACCTTGACGGATTCTATTCCGTTGATAATAGACTATTCCCGACCGAATGTTTAGTCGACCTTAGTTCCGTCGAGTTTAGTTAGTTCCGACCGAAAGGTCGACTGACTTAATCCCGACGTGTTTAAGGTCGTCTGACTATTCTGACTGAATATTCCGCAAAATTAAGGTATTCTCGACGGAATACGCTTAAGTCCAACGGAATATTCCGTCGAAAATAACCCTTTATGTTGTAGTGGACTACTAATGATTGCGTCGTCGTACGAATATTCTCTGACAAAAATAATATTTTATGACAACTTACTTACTTATAAAATTTGCACATTTCACCCATAACTATATCATTTGTTAAATTATCACCTCAATATTTAGAATAATATTTAAATAAAATTAAATATTTATTCATAAAAAGTTGGGGTCTTACATCACGTCTCAAGATCTCTCTACTAGTAGTAACAACAGGTATCGAGTGTTGGGTCTGCCGAGAATATTCGCGTATACACTACCTAGAGGTAATAATATTTTTTATGTTTCTAACTCATTATATCATAATTTATAAAATAAAATAAGTTATTATTAGTAATGTTATATTTATTTTCGCAGGCTCTAGCCAGCGTCCAAGAGCACCTGTTGGACCATCTCATACGACGCTAGCTTGGACGACGAGTTATTCTAAAGGGTCATGGTAGTGGTTGTAAGACCCTAACTTTTTATGAATAAAGATTTAATTTTCTCTTAATATTATTTGAATAATAAGGTGTTGATTTCATATAATGGTATATTTATGGGTGATATGTGCAAATTTTGTAAAGTAAGCAAGTTGTCATAAAATATTCATTTGGTCGGAGAATATTCTTTTTGTCGAAAATATTCGTACGACGACACAATCATTGGTGGACCCCACATAACAGAATAACTGTCGGATATAGAAAGCGACAGAAATAACTTTTTTATAAAAAAATTATGGCAAAACTTTTACCATTAACTTTTAAAATACTCGTTGATAAAATACAGTAATACGCGTGGTTGCATAGTAGCACACGGTATTGCACAATATCTCTGATTATTTATTCTTACATACGAAGTCACTCAGTTTTATTCAATTATTGCAACAGTAGTTGTGACGCCCCCAAAATAGGTATACATCACCCATTCTGAGTCGCCAAATACATGGTACATAAAATAACAACAACTTTATTATTACAATTGTCAAGCAAAATACGACAACACATATTGTGAGTTTAAATACAAATATTATCTTCTAGAAAATATTCACACTCAAATAAAGTCCTCATTAAAATTATTGATGCACTATTTTACAAAAATAGTGAGGACTGTTAAAAAAACTGTCTAGGACAATCACTCTATACCCCGACTGGTTCCTGCTATGTTCTCGCTTACTGAGAAGAAATATAGAACAAAAAGAAAAAGGGTGAGCTCAACTAGCCCAGTAAAGAATATTATGACTAAGATAATATACAACAAATTATCCTTAGTCTTCAACAGGGAAAAATCTGATAGAATATAATAGACAACAAGTTTTAGATCAACAACTGCAGCGGAAACAATAATTCATTAGAAGAGTTAAGTAGAGAATGAAATCTACTATCATCTATGAATTTAAAAGTCCATCATCAATATTTTATCCCTGTAACATCAATCAATATACATCTTGAATCAAATATTCATCTTTGCACTACGGGTCAAAGATGTTCATTTGTATCACCAGTTGGTCATGTTCATCTCAACACATGTTCATCTTTGCACTACGGGCCAAAGATATTCATCAGGTAATCATTCATCTTTGCACTACAGGCCAAAGATATTCATCAAGTATCACTATTAAGGACTGAGGATGATGAAAAACATTTTAGAGAACGAATCCAGTGAGACAGAAGGACAAATATTAGGGATTCATATTTCGATTTATCCAAATTCATTAATATTCCATAATAACCAATTGTGAAGTAGAATTCAAAAATAAAGATCAAAACATGGATACAATCAAAGATAGTAACCATAAAAGACTTCTTGGACAAAAAGGAAAATTTTTCTTTTTCGGCGAATAGAGTCGTATTCGTGAATAGTATCGTATACGTGAATAGTAACCCCGACACAAAAAGGTAAAAATTCCACAATAAAATCTATATAAATATTTTGGTATAATGATTTTGAAAGAATAACATCATTACGAAAAAAAATAACACCCTTTACATCAAAATAATAGTGCTTCTGACCGGAACATCGGATGTAAAGTCGAAGGAAACTTGCACTGAATAACAACTTTTAAAGTATCTAAATACTCATAAAAATACGTTCGATAATATATATATATATAGAGAGAGAGAAAAAAAAATTATTTCTGGTGTGATTTTCAATTCTAACTAAGCACCCTATTCATAGGAAAATGTTAGAACGCCAAAGCAGACTTAACCTGCTACCTGATGGCTTTACCTGCTACTATTCCCACCCACCACATTTGAAATAAAATTTCAGCACATTTCTTCACCAACCATAGGTGGGTCCCACTCATTCTAGAATTTTTCACCAAAATGATAAATTCAGAAACTTCAACAATTTCTGAACCAGACACCTCTTAAAATTAATAACAAATCATACGTTCATTTTTAACTGTTCAAAATTTGTGGACATATACTCAAATTATATATGTATAACATATCCAAAAATCACAACGATCCAACGGTCGGATTAAAAATTATAACTCATGCAATATATCTCAAGAACACTGATTTTTCGAATTATGAGTCCTTCGGACCAGTTTCTTTCATTCATAACCACATAAAATAAATAAATCCATCATTAATATCCACATCAAATAAATATTTCCTTATCATATAAATCAATAAATAATTATTCACAAATAATATTACAAAATCAAAATAATGACAACCAGGCCGTTCCCAGAAAAGAGGTGGCTTTCCAATAAGGATATCTCCTTACTGGCGTGCAATTAGGTAATCAAACCTCTTCTTGACAGAACTTTCTAGACATTGCCAATAATGTTATCTAATAATATTATTCAAGTAATATGAATTATTAATATGATAATGAGAAATATTGTGCAGTGACAATTATTGAAACAACAATAATATAAAATATTAACGCAGCAATTATTGAATCAATAAAATAAAATATTAAAAAGTAATTACTATAACAATTATTTAGTAGTGTCTTCTTACGTAAGAATCAATAATTCAAAAATACTGTGTAATACCATGTGCTACTATGCAACTACGAGTATTACTGTATTTTAACCACTGGGTATTCCAACAGTGTTAACGGTAACAACTACGTTGTTATTTATAAAAAGTCAAACTTTTCATTTTCTTCATCCGACAGTTATTTGTTATGGGGCCCATAAATGGCTGCGCCGTCGTACGGATATTCCCGACAAAAAGAATATTCCACGAACAAACGAATATTCCCTGACAACAATGATTATTTTATAACCACTTGCTTATTTTGTAAAATTTGCACATTTCACCCATAACCAAAGTATTATATCAAATTATCACCTTATTATTTCAAGATAATAAATAGAGAAATTCAATTTTATTTATAATAAGTTGGGGTCTTACAACCTCCCGTCCATATGAAATTTCGTCCTCGAAATTGACGTACGTACCTGGTGTTTTGAAAAGGTGAAGGTACCTCGCTTTCATTTCCGATTCCAACTCCCAAGTCATTTCTTCAATAGCATGGTTCCTCCACAAAACCTTGACTTGTGGTATAACCTTTGTTCGTAGGACATGCGCTTTCCTATCCAATATCTTGACAGGTAACTCTTCGTACTTTAAATCTTCGGCTATCTCGTCTGGTTCTAACGTAATAATGTGGTTTGGATCTTTCACATATTTACGAAGCATAGATATGTGAAAAATATTATGAACACGAGACATGCTTGGAGGTAATACGAGTCTATAAGCCACATTTCCTATTCGGTCAAGAATCTCAAATGGACCAACAAATCGTGGATTGAGCTTTCCTCTCTTCCCAAATCTTGTAACTCCCTTCCATGGAGTAATAAGTAACAGTACACTATCTCCAATATTAAACTCCACGTCCTTTCGATGAAGATCAGCATAACTCTTTTTTTGATCTTATGAGGTCTTTATACGTTGCCGGATCATTTGAATCTTTTCTGTAGTTATGCGTACTAATTCTGGTCCCAACAACATTGCTTCACCCACCTCATCCCAGCATACTGGAGAGCGACACTTTCGTCCATTTAATGCTTCGAATGGAGCCATGCCTATATTTGCTTGATAACTGTTGTTGTAGGAGAATTCCACCAATGGCAAGTACTTATCCCAATTTCCTTTAAAATCTAGGACACATAGTCTTAATAGATCTTCAAGAGTTTGAATAGTTCTTTCCGATTGCCCGTCCATTTGAGGATGGTATGCCGAACTGAATCGTAAATCCATGCCCATAGCTTTATGCAAGCTAACCCAAAATCGTGAAGTGAATCTTGGGTCACGATCCAAAACTATGGATATTAGCATACCATGCAATCTCACAATCTCATTTACGTGTATACGAGCAAGATGTTCAAGGGAATAAGTCTCACGTATAAGCAAGAAATGAGCTGACTTGGTTAATCTATCAACAATAACCCAAATCGTATCTATGCCTTGAGAAACTTTTGGAAGACCTGTAACGAAATCCATGGTAATGTGTTCCCACTTCTATTTCGAAATCTCAAGTGGTTGCAATGGACCCTTTGGTACTTAATGCTCCGCCTTTACACGTTGACAGGTTAAACACCTCGAGATAAACTCCGCGATCTCTCTCTTCATATTGCTCCACCAAAATGTATGTCGAATATCATGATACATTTTGGTACTCCCAGGATGGATTGCAAACGGTGTGTTGTGTGCCTCCATCATGATTCTATGCTTCAAGTCAGATTCGTTAGGAACACAAAGTCTGGAGTTGACTCTAAGTATTCCTTCGTCATCGATTCTTGCTTCTAGGATAGCACCTTCTTGCACTTTTTTCTTCATATGCATCAGCTCCAGGTCTGTAGCTTGAGCAACTTTAACTTTATTGATTAAAGTCTGTTCTACTCATATATTTGCCATCATCACGTGGGTCCCTAGCATTTTTAACTCTATCTCCATCCTTTGTAAGTCATACAAAATGGGTCTTTATGTTAACAACATCGCATTCGTACCCGCATACGATCTTCTACTCAATGCGTCAGCTACAACGTTTTCTTTTCCAGGATTATATTGAATGCTATGGTCGTAATCCTTCAATAGCTCGAGCCAACGTCGTTGCTGCATGTTGAGTTCTTTTTGGGTGAAGAAATATTTGAGGCTTTTATGATCCTTATAAATCTCCATTTTCTCCCCATACATGTAGTGTCTCCAGATTTTCAACGTAAAAACGACTGTTGCCAACTCAAGATCATGAGTAGGATAATTCCTCTCATATTCTTTGAGTTATCATAAGGCATAGGCTATGACTTTCCCATGTTGCATGAGAACACATCCTAACCCTTTGCCTGATGCATCGTTGTAGATAACAAATCCATCTGAACCATATGGTATTGTTAGAACAGGTGCCAAAATGAGTCTCCTCTTAAGCTCTTGGAAACTCTTCTCGCATTCCTCACTCCATACGAATTTTGTATCTTTCCAATTCAGCTGAGTTAACGGAGTAGCAATTCGAGAAAATCCTTCCACGAATCTCCGATAATAACCAGCTAAGCCCAAAAAGCTATGCACTTCGGTCACCGACTTTGGTTGCTCCCAGCTTTGTATTGCTTCAATCTTCGTTGGGTCAACAGATACTCCATGTTTTGATACCACGTGCCCAAGGAATGCTACTTCCTTAAGCCAGAACTCACATTTCTTCATCTTGGCATATAGCTTGTTGTCAAGAAGTCTTTGAAGTACCAGCTTCAAATTGTAACGACCCCAAAATAGGTCCATTCCATCCAACCCATTTTGAGTCACCAAATACATGGTACAGAAAACAACTACAACTTTATTACAATAATTGTCGTGCAAAATATAACAACACATATACTGTGAGTTTGGATACAAATATATATCAACTGTGACTCATGTCCCAACCGTGGACAGCACCTCATAATAACACCTTACATAAAGGTATAGTCGAAAACTGTTTTAGAAATTAGAATCTTTGGGAAGAGCTCAAGGAAACCTTCGTACATGGGAGGCCATGCGTCTAGGTTATTATAGATATCATATGGCCACAGAATTATCCTTGGTTGACCCAATAGACCCTAAAGAAAAACGAGAAGATTACTATCATATTCTTCCCAATGGCGAGTCTTCTCTTGACATATCATTTATCTCCACTATCTCTAATTGAGAGTTATATTTCAAATAGACTCCAAGATCATATAGATAGTGCTGGTAGATATACTCAGCAAGTGGATAGGCACAACCCTGTCTTATGATGACACGAGGTTGTATGTCATTAGACATCTTGTATGATAGTGGCAAAACACCCTTCCAAGTTAAATTCACCTCACCCTCAACATCTATAGACCACCGTTCTATTCCCTTGTTATTCCCCCGCTCGACCCAGCTACACTTTTATTACCTGAAAGGAATTATGAAGCAAAAGGGTGAGCACAACTAGCTCAGTAAAAAATATCATGACTAAAGATAAATAAATTATCAATAGCCTTCAACAGTAATAAATCAGAGATTTAGAACATATGGTAGATGATAAAACTTTTCAACCATTGTTGCAGCGGAACGAGCAATCCATTAGAAGAGTCATATAGACCATAAAGTCTATTATCTTCTCCATGTTAAAAGTCCACCAACAATGTTTTATCCCTGTAACATCAATCAACAATTCCTATCCACAATCACATGTATAACTCATAATCGTAATTGAGATTCTAAATTCCTCTTCGCATCCAAGACGAAGATAATTTTCATCACCTGTCTTTACCTGAAACATCAAGGATCATGGTTATACCAAATCACAATTCATGTTTATAATCATACTAATAAATTCATCTTTGCACCATGGCCAAAGATATTCATCAACAAGTCATCTTTGCACTACAGGCCAAAGATATTCAACAATAATTCATCTTTGCACTACAGGCTAAAGATATTCATCAACAAGTCATCTTTGCATTACGAGCCAAAGATATTCATCAATAATTCATCTTTGCACTACAGGCTAAAGATATTCATCAATAATTGATCTTTGCACTACAGGCCAAAGATATTCATATCTTAAAGAAATACATAATCATTTCAGAATTTATATAAACCATAATTATAACCATATATGTTGATCAATTCACCTTTGCACTTAAGCTAAAGATATTCAATTATAAATTCAATGGTCATGATCATACCGGTCAACAATTCAACTTTGCACTACTGGCCAAAGAGAACCTATAGTCACGATCATACCAATAATTTATCCATCTTTACACTCAAGTCAAAGAGAAATATCATCATTAGGGTTATAAGAATGTTAAATATGATAATAAAAATAATATAATCAACATATATATTTAATCTTAAGAGTAAGATTCATAAATCAATGATCTCATAACACCTTAATCAAAATATTATAAATCACTTAATAATCTCATAATCTAATATTATTAATACTACCACAATATTTTAATCATTTCTTAAACTTATAAACAATTTATTTTAATTGTTTACACTTGACTAATAAATGCATTTAATCATCTTAAAATGCCAACCTCATAAGATCTCATCATCAATAGCCAAAACACTCATCAAAAATCTGCATATATCTCATATATAATTCTCAAGCCATAAAATCATATTTTTCAATATTCTTACTTCACATAACATATTTAATTCATTTACTCATTACTAGTCTATTTTCATGAAAAATATCAAATCAGTTCCAAAAATATTTCTTTTTTAGGATTTAGCATAATATAGTCCCATATTGAACATATATTTTTCTCAGAATTTTTAAAAATTCATTTACTATTTTTCACATGGCCAAAACCACCAAATAGTCATACATTTATCATAAATTTTAATTTTATCCAAAAAATTCCAAAATTCACAGGGTATATTGATATTATATAGATGTATTCCCAATAAAAATTTTATCAATTTTGGAGTTAACCACAAGGAGTTATAAGCGGTTACTTTTAAAAATAGTCTTTTCTCATAAAATCCATAACTCCTAATCTATACATCCAAAAATCGCCATTTTTGGACACAATCTACAAAACTCATCAATATATCATTTCAAATTTTTCCAAAATTTTTGAAGGTTCAGAAGAATTTTGAAATAATAACCCTTAAAATCCCTTATTATCCCTTACCTCAAAAGAGCAGTACCTCTGACTAGAATAACGCTGAACGAAATTGCACCGTATAGCAATACTCAAAGTATACTCAAAATAGTCACAAGAATACGCTCGATAATATAGAGAGAGAAAACTTCAGTTTCTGGTGTGTTTTTCAATTATAACCTTAAGCACTCTATTTATAGAAAAATGCTTAGAACACCAAAACAGAAAATTTAATTTAATAATATATATATATAAATCAAGATTCCTACGCCTCTAGAAATCTGATTTTAGCTTAATAAACACATGCTAGGGCTGCCCACAAAACAAAAAACGTTTTTCACACTTTAAATATTTTAAACTTCCAAAAATCAATTATTTCGAAGCTTCGGAACTTCAATAATTCATAATAAATATCCCTTTTATCCAAAAATTTGAATCTCGCGAGTTTGTATAGGAAATTCAATTCTATACAACTTTGCAAAAAAAGTTTTTCCAAATTCCAAACAGAAATTGACCGAAATCCACAAACGGGTGATTTTACAAGCTATAATGAAATTTCAGTCAAGAAATGGGGTCCACCGACATGTTTAACATGTTTTAAATATTTTTGGTAACAAAAATACTCTCCTCCACATATACTCATATATCCCACATTAATCGTAAAAATATCATCATTATTATATTATTAAAATATAATAATATATTTAAATAAATTATTTTATCAGAAAAAGATAAAATATTAATTTTCAACAATTGTCACATTAAAAATTTTCTCCATCTATATCCACATAAAATCAATATTTTCCTTATCATATAAATCAATAATTACTTATTCACAAATAATATTACAGAATCACAATACTGACAACCAGGCAGTTCCCAGCAAAGAGGGGGCTTTCCAATAAGAATTTCTCCTTACTGGCGCGCAATTAGGTGACCAAACCTCTCCTTAGACAGAACTTTCTAGACATTGCCAATAATGTTATCTAATAATATTATACAGATAATATGAATTATTGCTTCGATAATGAAAAATATTGTGTAATGACAATTATTGAAACAACAGCAATATAAAATATCAACGCGGCAATTATTGAGTCAATAAAATACTGAACAGTAATTACTGTAACCATTATTGAGTAGTGCCTTCTTATGTAAGAATCAATAATTGGTGCAATACCGTGTGCTACTGTGTTTTAACCACCGAGTATTTTAACAGTATTATTATTTTTAAACAACTTATATTTGTCGTTTTCTTCATCCAATCGCTTTTCGTTATGGGGCCCACACAAGGCTGCGCCGTCGTACGGATATTCCCGACAAAAAGAATATTCTACGACCAAACTAATATTCTCCGACAACAATGAATATTTTATAGCCACTTGCGTATTTTGTAAAATTTGCATAATTCACCCATAACTTTAAACTTTTATCAATTTAACCATTTACTGAATAATAATTATAAAAAAAATTGAATAATTTTATTTCATAAAATTCGGGGTCTTACACAAATGGTGCTCATGATCTTCACGGCTTTTGGAATAGATGAGGATGTCATCAATAAAGACAACAATGAACTAATCCAAATATTCCTTGAATACACGGTTCATCATATCCATGAAAACAACAGAAGCATTAGTCAATCCAAACGACATGACTAAGAATTCATAAAGCCCGTACCGAGTTCTGAAGGCAAACTTCAGAATATCCTCAATTTTAATCTTCAGCTGATGTTATCCAGAGCGAAGATCGATCTTTGAAAAGAATTGTGCTCCTTGCAACTGGTCGAACAGGTCATCAATATGAGGTAGGGGTAGGGGATACCTATTCTTGATGGTGACATGGTTCAATTCTCGGTAGTCAATAAAAAGTCAAATACTCTCGTCTTTCTTCTTTACAAATAAAATAGGAGCACCCCAAGGAGATGTACTAGGATAAATGAAACCGATGTCTAACAATTCCTGTAGTTGGACTTTTAACTCCTGAAGTTCAATAGGAGCCATTCGATATGGGGTTTTAGAAATGGGCTTTGTACCCAGTTCAAGATCAATAAAGAATTCAACTTCATGTTCTGAGGTCAGACCAGGAAGTTCTTCAGGAAATACGTCAGGAAATTCACTAACAACAGAAATATTATTCAAATCTGACGTGTTTTTGTTCAAGTCCATAACATGGGCTAAGAAAGCTTGACATCCGTTTTTCAATAAACGAATAGCTTTATGGTTTGATATGACTGTGACTGATTTTAGTGGTTTAGTTGCTTGAATTCGTATAACATGTTGGTTAGGAATATGAAAACTAACAACCTTACGTAAACAATCAATTTTGGCATAATAAGTGGTTAACCAATCAATTCCTATAATCACATCAAAAGCAAGTATCTTTAAAGAGATAAGATCAACAGGTAATGTGATGGTGCCAACTTGGATCAAGCAAGATTTATACACAGTGGATGTAATAAAATTTTCTCCTAACGGAGTCTCCACAGATAAGTCAAAGTCTGATTTCTCCGGAGTCAAGTTTAAACTTTGAACACAAGTAGGAGAGATAAAAGAATGGGTAGAACCGGTATCTAGTAAGGTATAAACTTTGCAAGAGTTCAAGATTAGCTTACCCATGATCACCTCATTCGGGTTTCTCGCGTTTTGGCCAGTCACGATAAACGCCCTCCCTTGAACCATCGACTTTGTTTTGTCCGTATTCGCCTTTGGTGTCGACGTCCCAGCTTGACTTGACTTCGCTTCCGGACAAAATCGGGCTATATGACCGTCTTTTCCACAATTGAAACACACCTTAGAAGGTTGTGAACAATTTGGACTTATGTGTCCCTCCTCTCCGCATTTGTAGTATATAACTGGCGTACGTTCTCCTTACTAGCGCGCAATTAGGTGACCAAATCTCTCCTTAGACAGAACTTTCTAGACATTGCCAATAATGTTATCTGATAATATTATTCAAATAATATGAATTATTGATCTGATAATGGAAAATACTGTGCAATGACAATTATTGTAACAATAATATAAATATCAACGCAGCAATTATTGAATTAATAAAATAAAATAATGAACAGTAATTACTGTAACAATTATTGAGTAGTGCCTTCTACGTACAAATCAATAATTCAACAATACTGTGAAATACCGTGTGCTACTGTGCAACCACGCATATTACTGTATTTTAACTACCAGGTAACCCAACAGTGTTAACGGTAACAATTTATGCCGTTATTTATAAAATTCAATCTTTGTCGTTTTCTTTCATCCAACCGTTTTCCGGTATGGGGCCCACAAATGGTTGCGCCGTCGTACGAATATTTCCCGACAGCAAGAATATTCCATGACCAAACAAATATTCTCCGATAAAAATGAATATTTTAATAACCACTTGTTTATTTTGCAAAAATTGCACATTTCACCCATAACCAAAGCATTATATCAAATTACCACCTTATTAATCAATAATAATAATTAGAGGAAATTCGATTTTATTTATAAAAAGTTGGGGTCTTACAACCTCCCCTCCTTATGAAATTTCGTCCTCGAAATTGACGTACGTACCTGGTGTATCGAAAAGGTGAGGGTACCTCGCTTTTATTTCCAATTCCAACTCCCATGTCATTTCCTCAATTGCATGGTTTCTCCACAAAACCTTAACTTGTGGTATAATCTTGGTGCATAGGACATGCTCTTTCCTATCCAAAATCTCAACATGTAACTCCTTGTATGTTAAATCTTCAGCTATCTCGTCTGGTTCTAACGCAATAATGTGGTTCGGGTCTTTCACATATTTACGAAGTATAGATATGTGGAATACATTGTGAACACGAGACATACTTGGAGGTAACGCGAGTCTATAGGCTACGTTTCCTATTCGGTCAAGAATCTCAAATGGACCAACAAATCTTGGATTGAGCTTTCCTCTCTTTCCAAATCTTGTAACTCCCTTCCATGGAGCAACACGTAACATTACATGATCCCCAATATTAAACTCCACGTCCTTTCTATGAAGATCAGCATAACTCTTTTGTCGATCTTGTGAAGTTTGAATACGTTGTCGAATCATTTGGATCTTTTCTGTAGTTATGCGTACTAATTCTGGTCCCAACAACGTTGCTTCTCCCACCTCGTCCCAGCATACTGGAGATCGACACTTTCGTCCATACAATGCCTCAAATGGAGTCATGCCTATGATTACTTGATAACTGTTGTTGTAGGAGAATTCCACCAGTGGCAAGTACTTATCCCAACTTCCTTTAAAATCTAGGACACAAAGTCTTAATAGATCTTCGAGGGTTTGAATAGTCCTCTCTGATTGTCCGTCCGTTTGATGATGGTATGTCGAACTGAATCGTAAATCCGTGCCCATAGCTTTCTGCAAGCTAACCCAAAATCGTGAAGTGAATCTTGGGTCACGATCTGAAACTATGGATACTGCCATGCCATGTAATCTCACAATCTCATTCACGTACATACGAGCAAGACGTTCAAGGGAATAAGTCTCACGTATCGACAAGAAATGGGCACACTTGGTTAATCTATCAACAATAACCCAAATCGCATCTATGCCTTGAGAAACCTTGGGAAGACCTGTAACGAAATCCATTGTAATGTGTTCCCACTTCCATTTCGGAGTCTCAAGTGGTTGCAATGGACCCTTTGGCACTTGATGCTCCGCCTTTACTCGTTGACAAGTTAAACACCTCGAGATAAACTCCGCGATCTCTCTCTTCATATTGTTCCACCAAAATGTATGTCGAATATCATGATACATTTTGGTACTCCCAGGATGGATTGCAAACGGGGTGTTGTGTGCCTCCATCATGATTCTATACTTCAAGTCAGAATCGTTCGGAACGCAAAGTCAAGAGTTGAATTGAAGTATTCCTTCTTCATCGATTCTTGCTTCCGGAATAGCTCCTTCTTGTACTTTCTTCTTCATACTCATCAGCCCCAGGTCCGTAGCTTGAGAAGCTTTAACTTTATCGATTAAAGTCGATTTTACTCGTATATTCGCCATCATCACGTGGGTACCTAGAGTCTTTAACTCTATATCTATCATTTGTGAGTTATATGAAATGGGTCTTTGACAATATCGCATTCATACTCGTATACGATCTTTTACTCAACACGTCAGCTACCACGTTCGTTTTTCTAGGATGGTATGGTCAGAACATGTGCCAAAATGAGTCTCCTTATTGAGTTCTTCGAAGCTCTTCCCACATTCCTTGCTCTATTCGAATTTTGTATCTCTACGAGTCAGCTGAGTTAATGGAGTAGCGATTTGAGAAAATCTTTCCACGAATCTTCGATAATAACCAACTAAGCCTAAAAAGCTACGTATTTTAATTACTGACTTAGGTTGCTCTCAACTGTGACTCATATCCCAATCTTGGATAGCACGTCACAATAGCACCTATCATTTTACTACCGCACGAATATGGCGTTCCCTGCGGAGAGTTTGGCTTCGGTGCATTCCACAAAGGAAGTCATAAGATAGAGGCTCGGGTATCAACTTCTATAGTTGGGTTTTTAACTCCTGAAGTTCAATAGGAGCCATTCGATATGAGATTTTAGAAATGGGTTTTGTACTGGATTTAAAGTCGATACAAATTCAATATCACGCTCTGGAAGTAGGCCAAGAAATTCTTCAGGAAATACGTCAGGAAATTAACTAACAACAAAAATATCATTCAAATCTGACGTATTATTGTTCAAGTCCATAACATGGCTAAGAAAGCTTGACATTCGTTTTTCAATAAACAAATAGCTTTGTGGTTTGATATGATAGTGACTGATTTTAGTGGTTTAGTGGTTTGAATTTGTATGATAGGTTGGTTAAGAATATGAAAACTAACAACCTTACGAAAACAATCAATTTTGGCATGATGAGTAGTTAATCAATCAATCCCCAAAATAAGGTCAACAGGTAATGCGATGGTGCCAACTTGAATCAAGTAAGATTTATAAATTGTAGATGTAACGAAGGTTTCACCCCAACGGAGTTTCAACAGATAAATCAAAAATCTAATTTCTCCGGAGTCAAGTTTAAACATTGAGCAAAAGCAGGAGAGATAAAAGAATGGGTAGAACCGGTATCTAATAAGGTATAAACTTCGTAAGAATTTATAATTAACTAACCCGTGCTAACTTCGTTCGGGTTCCTCGCATTCTGACCAGTCACGAAAAATGCTCTTCCAGGAATCGTTGACTTTGACTTGTCCGGGACAGTCTTTGGAGTCACCATCCCCGCTGGACTGGGTTTTGCTATAGTACAATCTCGAGCGATGTGGCCTTCCTTTCCACAGTTGTAACATACCTTGGATTGTTGTGGACAGTTTGGGCTGATATGTCCCTCCTTCCCGCATTTGTAACATCTAACTAGCGGTCATTCTCCTCCCCTAAAATTTGTTGTTGGTGCTGGTGCTGCTGCTGATGTCTTCCCGTCGTTGTTGAATCTTCTCTTTCTGAAATTTCCACTTGACTCACCTCTCCTATTATCATGTCCACGATTACCACCTGAGTGGTTACCGCCTTTGTCTGTATTCTTTCCTCCTCGCTAGTTATCATCGTTCTGATGACTGCTGTCACCGATATGACCCTGGTTGTGGTCCCTCGGTTGAGTATACTCATTATCTCGCTCTAATAACTGAGCCATGTTTACAACATCTGAATACAGAGAAAATTTATGAGATATAAGGTATTGACGAATCTCGAGTTTTAGACCTCTCAAAAACATCCGCGTCATACATTCCTCATTCTCCACCAAATGAGGTGCAAACCTGGATAACTCTGCAAACTTCGCCTCATATTGAGACACCGTCATGTTGTTCTGTTCAAGTCTAATAAACTCTACCACTTTCATATGACGAATACTTTCAGGAAAGTACTTGTCATTGAAAAGTTTCTGAAATCTTTCCCAAGACATGTTGAGTGCGGCTAGCTGGGTACGCTTCACAGATTTCCACCAGTAATCTGATTCATCACGAAACATAAAGGTGGCGAATGGAACCTTCTGCTCCTCCGTGCATCCCAAGACATCAAATATCTTGGTAATTTGCTTGACCCACATTTCTGCCTTGATCGGATCCGGCTTTCTATGGAAATCTGGTGGTCCCAACTCCTTGAACTGCTTAGCTATGACAGACCGCGCGTTGCCATTATCTACACCCGTATTTTGCACACGAGTCTCCCTCGTCTGATTTTGCATGAACTGCAAAAAGTTCCTAAACATTCAATCATTCATTGTTTGCTCGGTAACGTTGTTTACAGGAGGAGTATTGCCTTCCTGTTGCACGTTCTCCTGGTTTGTGACTAAAGGTTGTTCCACCGTCTCATAAACTCCATTGTTAACGTTCTCAGCAGCCATTCTTAAATACTGCCATAAAAAAAGGGTTAATTAAACAAATTAACGTATCACATAATATCCCTATATTATGACCGACCAACAAATAAGCTTAGGTAGGACACACTAGCGAAGGATTTACTCATCTCTCCCCTCCTAGTTCTATTCCCCGATCTCCACCAGAGACCATATCCCTAAGCTCTGATACAAACTGTGACCCCCCCAAAATAGGTATACAACACCCATTCTGAGTCGCCAAATACATGGTACATAAAGCAAACTACAACTTCAATAATACAAATGTCGTGTGAAATACGACAATACATACTGTGAGTTTAAATACAAATATTATCTTCTAGACAATATCCACACGTAAATAAGTCCTCATTACAATTATTCAAACACTATTTTATAGAAATAGTGAGGACTGCTAAAACATCTTCTTAGAACCATCACTCCATACCCCGACTCGATCCTGCTATGTTCTCACCTCCTGAGAAGAAAAATGGAACAAAAAGGAAAGGGTGAGCTCAACTAGCCCAGTAAACAATATTATGACTAAGATAATATACAACAAATTATCGTTAGTCTTCAACAGGGAAAAATCTGATAAAATATAATAGACAACAAGTTTTAGATCAACAAATACAGCGGAAACAGCAATCCATTAGAAGAGTCACGTAGAGAATGAATTCTACTGTCTTCTAAGATTTAAAAGTCTATCATCAATATTTCATCCCTGTAAAAACAATCAATATACATCTTTAATCATCTTTGCACTACAGGCCAAAGATATTCATTTGTATCACCAGTTGGTCATGTTCATCTCAACACCTGTTCATCTTTGCACTACGGGCCAAAGAGATTCATCAGTTTAATCATTCATCTTTGCACTACAGGCCAAAGATATTCATCAAGTATCACCATTAAGGACTGAGGATGATGAGAAATATTTTTAAGAACGAATCCAGTGAGATAGAAGGACAAATATTAAGGTTCATACAACAGTTTGTCCAAGATTAATAATACTTCATAACAACTGATTTTGAAGCAGAACTCAAAAATAATGATCAAAACATGGATACAATCAAAGATAGTAGCCAAAATAGATATTTTGGACAAAAAGAAGAAATTTCATTTTTCGATGAATAGTGCCATATTCGTGAATAGTGTCGTATACGTGAATAGTGACGTACACGTGAATAGTAACTCCGACACCAAAAGATAGAAATTTCACAAAAATATCATCACGCTTCGTGAATAGTACTCGTGAATAGTAACTCATGAATAGTAACTCATGAATAGTAACTCGTGAATAGTAACTCATGAATAGTAACCCCGACATGAAAAAATTCCAAATTGATAAAAAGTTCAGAACAATATTTTGGCATAATGATATTGATGAAGATAATATCATTTAAGAAGAAACAACATCCCTTACCTCAAAATAACCGTACCTTTGGCTGAATTTCGGTATAGTGCTGACAGAAACTCGCACCGTATAGCAACACTCAAAGTATACTCACAAGAATATGCTCGATAATATAGAGAGAGAAAGAGAGAAAACTTTGTTTCTGGTGTGATTTTCAATTCTAACTTAGCCCTCTATTTATAGGAAAATGCTAGAACGCCAAAGTAGACTAAATTAATAAAATATTAATTTATTTATATAATTTTCCTTAGCCCACCATTTTGACCAAAGAAATCAGCCACAACACATGTTAAAGATGCCCACCAACCTTTGAAAAACGTTTTTCTTGAAAATAATAATTAAAACTTCCAAAAATCAATTATTTCAGAACTCCGGAACTTCAATAATTCACAATAAATAGCCCTTTATCAGAAAATTGAAATCTCCCGACTTTTTATAGGAATTTTAATTCTCTACAACTTTGCAGAAGAAATTTTTTTCAAATTCCAAACAGAAATTATCCGAAATCCACAAAAGGGCGATTTTACAGTCTATAATCAATTTCCGGTCAAGAATTGTGTCCACCGACACACAAAATATATGTTAAACATTTAATGCCACAAAAATACTCTTCCTCCTCATATACTCATATATCCCATATTTATTATAAAAATATCACCGTTAATATATTATTAAAATAATATATTTAAATGAATTATTTTATCAGAAAAAGATAAAATATTAATTTTCAACAATTGTCACATTAAAAATTTTCTCCATCTATATCCACATAAAATGAATATTTTCTTTATCATAATAATCAATAATTAATTATTCAAAAATAATATTACAGAATCACAGTACTGACAACCAGTCCGTTCCCAGGATAGAGGGGGCTTTTCAATAAGGATTTCTCCTTACTGGCGCGCAATTAGGTGACCAAACCTCTCCTTAGACAGAACTTTCTAGACATTGCCAATAATGTTATCTGATAATATTATTCAAATAATATGAATTATTGATCTGATAATGGAAAATACTGTGCAGTGACAATTATTGAAATAATATTATAAATATCAACGCAGCAATTATTGAATCAATAAAATAAAATAATGAACAGTAATTACTGTAACAATTATTGAGTAGTGCCTTCTTACGTACGAATCAAAAATTCAACAATACTGTGAAATACCGTGTGCTACTGTGCAACCACGCATATTACTGTATTTTAACTACCAGGTAACCCAACAGTGTTAACGGTAACAATTTACGTCGTTATTTATAAAACTCAATCTTTGTCGTTTTCTTTCATCCAACCGTTTTTCGGTATGGGGCCCACAAATGGCTGCGCCGTCGTACGAATATTTCCCAACAGCAAGAATATTCCACGACCAAACGAATATTCTCCGATAAAAATAAATATTTAAATAACCACTTGTTTATTTTGCAAAAATTGCACATTTCACCCATAACCAAAGCATTATATCAAATTACCACCTTATTAATCAAGAATAATAATTAGAGAAAATTTGATTTTATTTATAAAAAGTTGGGGTCTTACATTGAGGATGATGAAAAATATTTTAGAGAACGAATCTAGTGAGACAGAAGGACAAATATTAAGGATTCGAATTTCGGTTTATCCAAATTCATCAATACTCCATAATAACCAATTATGAAGTAGAATTCAAAAATAAAGATCAAAACATGAATACAATCAAATATAGTAACCATAAAAGACATCTTGGACAAAAAGGAAAATTTTTATTTTTTGGTGAATAGTGCCGTATTCGTGAATAGTGCCGTATATGTGAATAGTAACCCCAACACAAAAATGTAGAAATTCCACAATAAAATCTATATCAATATTTTGGTATAATGATATTGAAAGAATAACATCATTACAAAAAAAAATAACATCCCTTACCTCAAAATAACAGTGCTTCTGACCAGAATATCGGATGTAAAGCCGAAGGAAACTTGCACTGAATAGTAACTCTCAAAGTATCTAAATACTCACAAAAATACACTCGATAATATATATATAGAGAGAGAAAACTTGTTTCTGGTATGATTTTCAATTCTAACTAAGCACCCTATTTATAGAAAAATATTAGAACACCGAAGCAGACTTAACCTACTACTTGATGGCTTTACCTGCTACTATTCCCACCCACCACATTTGAAATAAAATTCCAGCACATTTCTTCACCAACCATAGGTGGGGCCCACTCATTCTAGAATTTTCCACCAAAATGATAAATTCAGAAACTTTAACAATTTCTGAACCAGCCACCTCTTAAAATTCATAACAAATCATAAGTTCATTTTTAACGGTTCAAAATTTGTGGACATATACTTGACTTATATATGTATAAAATATCCAAAATCACAATGATCCGACGGTCGGATTAAAAATTATAATCCACACAATATATCTCAAGAACACTGATTTTTCGGATTATAAGTCCTTCGGACCAGTTTCCTTCATTTATAACCACAAAAAATAAATAAATCCATCATTTATATCCACATCAAATAAATATTTCCTTATCATATAAATCAATAAATAATATTACAGAATCATAATAATGACAACCAGACCGTTCCCAGGAAAGAAGGGGCTTTTTTATAAGAATTTCTCTTTACTGGCGCGCAATTAGGTGACCAAACCTCTCCTTGACAGAACTTTCTAGATATTGCCAATAATACTATCTAATAATATTATTCAAATAATATGAATTATTGATCTGATAATGGGAAATACTGTGCAGTGACAATTATTGAAACAACAATAATATAAAATATCAACGCAGCAATTATTGAATCAATAAAATAAAATATTAAACAGTAATTATTGTAACAATTATTGAGTAGTGCCTTTTTACGTAAGAATCGATAATTCAAAAATACTGTGTAATACCGTGTGCTACTGTGCAACCACGCGTATTACTGTATTTTAATCACCGGGTATTCCAACAGTGTTAACGGTAACAACTATGTCGTTATTTATAAAAACTCAAACTTGTCGTTGTCTTCATCCGACAGTTATTTGTTATGGAGCCCATAAATGGCTGCGCCGTCGTACGGATATTCCCGAAAAAAGAATATTCCACGACCAAACGAATATTCTCCGACAACAATGATTATTTTATAACCACTTGCTTATTTTGCAAAATTTGCACATTTCACCCATAACCAAAGTATTATATCAAATTATCACCTTATTATTTCAAGATAATAAATAGAGAAATTTAATTTTATTTATAATAAGTTGGGGTCTTACATTAGTTGCTGCATAGTATCTCATATTATTGATTCAATCACTACAAAAAATAGACATTTAACAACAATTATTTGGTCAGCGAGTTATAAAGTCGTTGCCAAAAATACACGTTTTGCAACGAAATTTGTCATTCGTTGCAATTTATAAAAGGCTTTCATTTTTTGTAACGAAATTCATAAGTCGTTGCCAAAATTCGTTGCCAAATCATTGGTGGGAAAAACAAAACACACCGCCTATTTTCTTTTTTGTTGCCGATGAGATTTCTTCTCATCGTCGGCAATGAAAACTTTTGTGTTGCTATATTTCGTTGCCTAATATAGGCCACATTCATTGGCAACAATTTTTTTCCGTTGCGTATTTAATAAATTTTTTTGCAACGACTAGTAAATTGTTGTCCAAAATTAAGACAAATCCAATAAGCATTCATCTTTTTATCCCCCAAAACGCATCATTTTTCATTTAAAATTTTTTATTTATTTGGACACAATTTTATACAGTGAAATGTTTCACTCCGTCCATCTCAAAATAAATGCCCAATTTTATTTTTTTAAAAGTTATAATTTTTGAAATTAAAATTGAGCACATATAGATATATTTTCTAATTTATAAAAATTAAAGTTTGTAGTTAATTGGATGTAATTTATAATGATCATATTCGCACATTTATAATTTTGAAAAAAAAATTAATTAATTTCTAAAATAATTTATATAAAATTTTCATGTAACTCGTTATTTTACATAAATATTTTTTGACAAGGGATGGGCAAGAAATCGAAGTTGCTCCCGAAATTGCACTAAAATTCTACCAAACTGCACCGATTAAGTCGCGCTAATGGTTCCAGTATAGACCAATTAAGTTGCACCAATGGTGTGTAAGTTCTTTTTTAACTCCACTTTTTCAAATTCTCATTTTTCTTGACTTGTAAATTTTTTTATAATCAAATATTAATTTCTCTTTATATCTTAAATTAGAGGGTGTTTGGCAATGACTTATAAGTTGGTCAAACTAAGTTACAAGTCATTTGTATTATTTAGTGTTTGACAATAACTTAAATTTTAATTTTTTTTTGACTTATAAGTCATAATTAAAATTTTCATTCTTTATGTACTATATTTTTTTATGTATTAGATAAATTTTACTATCATATATATATATATATATATATATATATATATATATATATATATATATATATATATATACATATTCTTTTCAAAATTTCTTGTCAAACTAAATAAAATACTAAAAAAATCTCAACATTAAACTAAATATATATAAAGTAACTATGAATATTTTTATATATAAATATATATGTAAAAAATATTCATATAAATATTTATAAATTTATCTCTAAATATTCATATAAATATTTATAAAAAATATTCATATCTAAATTTTAGATGAAATATTTATATATTTATAAATAAATATTTCTTTATAAATTTTAAAGATAAATTTATATGAATATTTGTTTATAAATATTTATATGAAATATTCATAGTTACGTTATATAAATATTCATAGTTACTTTATATATATTTAGTTTAATATGGAGATTTAAGATGGGTATATATATATATATATATATATATATATAGATGGTAATAGAATTTTTTTAATACACAAAAATATAACATAAAAAGTAAAAATATCATAGCTAGGTTTTGAACATAAGACCTATGGGTTATTGGGTCATTAAGCTACCACTGAGTCATTCTAATTTATTAGTTAACTAATTAAACTACCACCATAACTTGTACATAGTGTAGCACATGAGCAAATGAGAGGTAAATGAGTAATTTCTCATGTCGCTACAGCCTGTAGCGGCAGGAGAAAATTCATTTTAATTCGTGTCATCTAATGTTGCGATCAACGGTATAGATTATGGTGGTTGAAATAGTACCCGTGACAACCGATTGCCAAACGTGTTAGTTCCGAGCCTCCGACCCAAATAAACTCAACCTCATCAAACCTGATTATTATATATATGATTTCCAATATTTCCTATTTCTAGATAGAAGTAGGATATATTTACAAGTAGTCCCTCACTCCGAGAATGAAAGTGATGATTGATTTTATGCGAATTTAAAAAAAATATTAAATGTTAAAATTATTCATATTTAAATTCTCATCTAATTGCATATTTTTCTATACATGACTAGTGATATTATATTAATATTTATAAATAATAAAAATATGACATTTAATACTAAGGATATTACGCATAAATTATTGTAAAAAAATAGATTATTTAATATAAGTAAATATTTAACTTGAGATTACATAAAATAATAAGAACTTTTATTCTTAAACATGAACATATTTTGAAGTCGAAAAATAAAACATAAAAAGTAGAATAATAATTGTATACGTCTAGTTATTCCTAGTTCTCCTTTTACCTTTTACCTTTTACCTTTTACCTTTTTCCAATATATATTATAAAATTAAATTATAATACTATCAGTTCTAAGAGAAAACATAAAAGATGAATTTTTTTTATTATGTTTTATGAACTAAAACAGAATAAAGTTATTTAAAATGACTTATAAGTCATTCCTAATAAGTTAGTTTGACCCATATTAATGTAATATCAATTTTATCCCTATATTATTTAATCTTTTTTTAAAAAATAAATTTGTAAAAAAGAAGAGTAAGGTGCAACGTCATTTTAATTGGCATTAGAATTTTTATTTTTATTTTTTTATAGCTGAAGTCTTATATACTACTTCATTTTCAATGCCGATGACAGAGAATAAACATAAAAAAATATTGATGTTTGTAAACAAGTACAAGAGATCAAAGAAATTAAAAAAAAAGATTCCAACGTCAGTTAAAGTGATGTTACATTTTACTCCTTTTTTTTACAAATTTACTTTATAAAAAAATTTAAAAAAAGTAACAATGCAGGTCAGTTTGGCATTGGATCACATTTTTATTTTTTTCAATTTTTTTTAAAAAAATAATTTTTTTTTAAAAAAATTAATATAATTTTTTTTAAATTCGTTTTTAAAAAAAATATTTTTTAAAGTGGTGTTGGTTACCTTTTTGATTTTTAGCCAAAAGATAATCCAAAAATTTAGGCGTTTAGTAGTTTTTACCAAATTAGATGTGAGGGCCTTTATTCCCAACGACAATCGTTAAAATTTTTATTTTTTAAAAAATATTTGTTTAAAAATAAAATCTTTTTAAAAAAAGTAAGCTTTTGTTAAAAAAATAAAGTTTTTTTATTTATAAAAATTGTTCTTAAATTATTTAATTTGGTTAAGAGAAAAGCCTATTCCAAGAAAATTTGAACAAAATGAATATAATTGAAAAAATTAAATATAATTTAGACAATTCTGGAAAAATATTCCAGATTAATTCGAAGCATACAGTAGTACTACAAGTATTATGTGATTATTAATATGGTGACTTTCTTCAAAAGATCACCACCGTTCAATACAAATCCAACGGACTTTATAAATTATCATTATTAATACGCAAATAAATCATTTTACTATCGACCATTTGTAAACGAATCCCGTCTCTATAAAAAATAACGCAGAAAGCACTTAAAACTTTCATCTCTGTCTCTCCTCCTCAGCTCGCGATCTACGAGCCTATAAATTTATCTCTATATGTATGTATATGTTTCTGTTCCATAAGCGGTTTATCGAATCTGATTTGGTTAGAAGTTATCAAATCTGAGGTAAAAGTTGCTTTTACTATTTGTAAATTCGTTGAATCTGAGGCCTTTTATTTTTGCAGATCGGTAGTCGATTAATCTCATAAGGTTTTTAATTTGTTGCTGAATTATGTTTTCACTTGAATTTTATTCTATTTTGTGTTTACACTTTCATTGATCTGATCTGAATGTTTGTATTTCGTTTTTGAACGTGCACTTAGGTTTTGGTTTGTGAATTTTGAGTGTAGAAATTGTTGACGAAATTTGAAACGAAGATTAATAGAGTGAAAGGACTGAGTTTTCACAGTAAGAGACCTTGGATTCTCGCTAGTCTTCACAGTGGTATGATCAGGGCCGGCCCTGACATTTTCAAGGCTATAGGCGAAGATAAAATTTGGGGCCCCTTATATTTTAAAAAAAGTCATTTCTTCAAGAGCAACAAATGATAAAAAAAAGACTTCAATTTTCAATATCACTTAATAGGATACTATTGAGTTCAAATAAAAATGTTACAATTACAAAGATCAGTACCTGATTACTGAAAAAATACCTTTCTTGCATTTTTGGCCGCAAAAGTTTCAATTAAGCTTGAATAGTCAAGCTTATGAACCAACTCTTTTTCAATCGACAACAAAGCTAAACCGTTCAATCTTTCCTGTGACATTGTGGATCAAAGATAAGATTTGATCAACTTTAATTTTGAAAAGCTTCTCTCAGCAGAGGCAACAGTAACTGGTATTGTTAATAGAATTCTATAAGCAACCCAAGCATTTGGGTAACATTCTTCCATTTGCTTCAAATAGTGCAATACATCCACTGCCCTCTTTGCCTTTTTTGGTATAGCACCTTTCTAGTAGCTCAACTCATGGAATAAATCACTTCCATTAACATCAAAGACATCATCATCTTTTAACAAAGTTTCAAGATTCTTACAGTAGTCCATCAAACTATTATTATCTATAGACTTCAATTTCTCCAACTTAAACAAAAATCCAAAATCATCTTCATATTTTTTAAATTGCTCAAACCTACTTTGAAGTGAAGAAAGTGCTTGATCAATTATACAGAGAAAGTAACTGACCTTGAATGATTCCAAAGCTGATGGTGTCACCTCATCTTCACTATCACTGTCATCAAAATGCCTTCTTTTTCGAGTATTTCTTTTTTCACAAAATGTAGCTTCAATTTCCATCTCATTTGCAATTTCTTTAGCTATGATCCAGGCCTCATCAAATCCAGTTTCTCTATACTTTTGGATAAATGACATAAGCGTTTCCAATTCTTCAATAGCAATATCAATATGCATGTCTTCGGTTTGGAGAACTTTACTCACAATATTGATAGCATGCAACAATAATTATTAGAACTGAATCGTCTCCCTTTGTGATCATCTGGAAATGTGAAATTAATCTCTCTTTTAGGACCTCTTTCAACTAAAAAGTCTCTGGAATTTTGTTTCATCTTCTCCCAATTTCCTGGATCATCAATGTCGAATGGGAAATCAAATGCTGCTCTTGAACCATGTTTATCATCTTCCTCTTGCATATCAATATTTTCACCTACATCTTCCATACTACCATTATCTCCTGCATTTTGTTGATCATCTTCAGCTATAATTCTTTCTTCCTCATTTTCTATAAGATTTGGCTCATCCATGTTACCACTATCATCAACATTCTGATTCTTACTGTTCTCCTGTTCGTTCTCATTCTCATGTACATTCACATTAGTACCAGTTTGCACTTGTTCTGTATTTCTCTTAAAGTGCCTATTAAGAGATCTGGATTGACTTTGAACTAGTGTATCTCTTTGTTGCCTCTGTTTTTTCTTTTGAGCCCCTGATGGTTGAATTCTAATTCTATTTGGAGGCATTATATATTTATATGACAATCTGATCCAATTATGCAATAAGACAATAACTCAATAAGATTAATAACTCAATAAGACAATCTCAAGAACCATGTAGATTTTTCCATAGCAGGTCTATTAGGGGTTTACGGTTTACCAATTATGCAAACTTAATAACCATTCTTTCAGATGCACAAACTTTCAGAAAGCATATTACTATATTAGGGATTTAGGGTTTTACTGTATACAATTTCAATTGGAGCAACTGAGCAGCAAGAACCAATCTTATGGAACAAAAGTATTAAAAGTAAGAAAGAATAGAGAAATTAGTTACCTGGTAAAACAAAATTATTCTGAGAATTGAACCGGATGAAGAAGAGATGATAGTCAATACTCAATAGATGTCAGATGTGTGTGCGTCTCAGTCAGTGCGATGGCCGATGATCATATGCAACAGTCAGCAGGAGAAGTGCGATGGCCGATGATCATATACATATTAAAAAAAAAAAATTGGGGCTCCAAAATTTTTGGGGCTCTAGGTCCATGCCTCTTGGGCCTATGCCCAGGGCCGGCCCTGGGTATGATCCAGCTATGGGATTACCGAATGGGGACACTCATTGATAGGTTTGATGAGCATGATGGACCTGTTCGTGGTGTTCATTTTCACAAATCTCAGCCCCTTTTTGTTTCTGGTGGTACAATCTTTTGGCATTATTCATTTTTGATTTATAAAATTTTCATTATAAAAAGGTCAAGTCTTTTATAATTATTCTTAGAAAGAAAATGCGGTGATTGAATCATTATATCTTGTTTATGGATGTTCCTAAGAATAGGAAAATTACTTTTTTGTCATTGCATGTTATTCTGGACAACCAAGAGGACATACAACTAATGTAGCATGTCACATTGCAATGAAACTGTTATTATTTAATGTTTATGTGATTGAAGCTGACCGTACCCTTTGAATTGCACAAATTCTTTGGTTTGCCAAGTACCAGAGCTGGTTCACTAAATTGATTTAGATAATTTCATGATTATTTTGTGTATTTGATTATATGGTATGGCATTTCGATTATCCTTATAGCTTCTAAACAATTTAATTACTTAAGTTGTTCTTGGTACGAATACCTGCTATCAGTTTGAACCAGCAACTATATGTATGTGACGTTCAGGATTATAAATTTTAAAAATTCTGTGGATTGTTCAATGTAGTGAACGGAATTCACTGACCTCACCTAGAACTATTTGCGATGATGGACTGATCTAATGACACAAAATTATTAAAGCTCTTTCATTCTAGTAGTTTCAGGTGAATTTTTTTTGCTCTAGAGTACGTCTTATTATTGATCATTTCCATGGATTCACTCTGCATGCTATAAGGAAAATGGCCAGTATGCAGCATTCTTATTTTTTTATTGTCTTGTGTACATTTCCTACTAGTCACAACTTATAATTATCAACTTGAGATCCAACATAAAACTTCTCCAAATTTTGTCCAAATTAAAAGGAAGCTGATCCATATTCTAGATTTAGCCATTTAGACTGTTTTGAGGCAATATTTGACCAGAGAATACCATTTTGATACGAGAGGGGAATAATAATTATTCAATTTGAGGCACAAAACTTAACACGTAGATTCAGTAATAGCGGGTTTTTGTCCAATTCACAAGATGAGAAGTGCTAAAACATAATAAAGAAAAATAAAGAACAATGAGAATCCAACCCAAATATTTGATTTCTGGTGAGAAAATTACATACACACACAGACCACTAATGTTGATAAAAGATCTATATCAAACAAATTCAAACCGCATGAGGAGCTTCACAGATTTGTATTTATCTCCCTTCTGGTTGTGAAAAGGTACAGCTCGAATTCCTGTTTTCAATTCCGAAACAGGTAGACATGTCGGTCCTCCAAAATCATCCATCTCTGACATGTCGTACTCATGAACTTCAATCCGAAGCAATGCCAGCTCTGGAACTGTCAAAGGAAACTAAAACTCCTCATTCCATATTGGTATCCAATTGTCTTCAATTATCTTTGTTTTCTTCATCACTGAATCAGTAGGGACTCCAGCAATTCCAACCTGCATAAATAAAATTTTTTGTCCTCATACTTCACTAGTAACAGCAAACCGAATTTCGTAAAGGGGAAATGTAGTGCTGATACCTTCACATAGAAATCAGGTGGGGAATATAAGTCGAAGTGTGTGCGACTGAAATCCAAATGCCAGCCTTCTCCCATATAAATTTTCACCTACACAGAAATCTCAATTTAAAAGACACTCATTGGCATCAACAATAAGAAAGTGAAAATTCGTATTTCACACGCACATTCAGAGTTTTATTAACTGATAATTTCCTTTTAGGATCAAAGACCTCATTCTGGGGACCAACCTTCAGTAAAATATCTGGTTTTTTCACATAACCATACCCATCGTTGGCTCTAAACATTCCCTGCATCAACCAGAGTGACCTGCCATGGCCCTGTCACAGAGCACACTAGTGTTTATTACTACATTATCCTGGAAAGAGTGACACGTTATTTATGTGTTTGATATATTCATTCATTTTTCTAATTATCTTTAATGTAGTTGTAAATATAATATACATATATTTGAGAATATATGAATTTATCTTCAAGAGATCCCTCTAATTGTAGATATGGATGTGATAACACAGGAATTTAATTCTTTTATGAAACTTTAGTCCATTATCGCAAATGGACTGATTGTTGATACTATTTTCTTTTGATAAACAAAAATGTTTTTAAAACTCTTATATGGAATGGCTTGATTGATGCCATATCACTACCTCCAATCATTTGAATTCTGTAAGCATGACCAACTTTGGATGCTCGCTCAATAGTGGAACTGGGAAAAATATGATTCCCAACATACGAGAGTTGTCTAGATAACTATATTTTACTCGAATCCAAATATATTGTGCCCTGCTTATTTGCTGTTGGCTTACAGCATTGATTAAAATTTCAATTGCATTTGCAGACGACTTGTAGTTAATTGGGTTTTTTGGATGCACCGATGATGTTTGTAGGGGGTAGAAAACTCGTCTTATAATTGAATTATTTCTTCGCTAGCAAATTGATGGAAAGTGTTTTTTACTGGATTCTATATTCTGTTTTTACCAACAGCATGCTTGCATTTGTTAAAATAATTTATGTTGCAGTCCAGAAATTCTGCTTCGAGATTTTTTTATTTTTTTTTCCTCCACCTGTTCCTCGGTATCACATGGCATTTCTTTTTATGTGCAGCTTTGAAAAGGTTGGACATGGCAGCCATGGTGATGCACCTTCTAAATATACATTTTGTAGAGCTCGGACAAAATTTTGAGTTTTGGTTTTGCTGGTTAAGATTACAGTGTAGTTTCTTTCTTTTTAGGTGATTATATATATATATATATATATATATATATATATTATTTATTATTGTTGTAATTGTTGATCATTTTATTCCATTCATCTTTCAGCGACTATTTGTCAAAAATAAAAAAGTCTGATTACAAAATCTAGTGTACAGAGAAATAAAGATTGCAATCTTTATTGGTGTAGTGGCTGATGCTATTTTAATGTTGGCAGACCTGGAGGATGAACTATGGTTGAAACTCTTGTGTAAGTTTAAGTATTGTTTCCTATTATAAACATTTTTTTATTGATTTTTTTTTCATATATGGCATTAGTGTTAACTTATGGCAGATAGTATCAACTAAGACGGGCTTTGTAGTTTTCAGTCGTACGAAGTTTGATTGTAAAGATGATGAATGATCATGTATCGGATGATTGTATTTAATTAATAATATTTAAATTTTTTTGTATTTCTATAATAATTTGTTATGTGGTTATTGAGACATTTTTTTTTTGTTTATAAAATAATTTTGACATTTGTTACATAACAAAAGAAAAGACAATATTTATATCGTTGTAAATCATAACAAGTTTCGTTGCACATGAAAAGTGAACGATAAAGTATAGTGTCGTTGCTAATTAACAATAACTTTTGTTGTTCTCTTAAAACAATCATATTCGAATAGTATCGTTGTTAATTTATCATAATTATTCATAAAAAAATCAACAACGAAAAATTTGTTGCAAATTAATATATAACTGGTTTTTTTGTACATTTAGCAACAAACATCGTTACCAAAAAGTACACAATTAGCAACGAAAATCAATTAAGGCAACCATTTCTATATTGTTCAATAACGACAAACTTCGTTGGCAAATGTGTATCAAATGCAACGAATTTTAAAAAAATAAAAATTTTTGTTGCCAATTAGGCGTATTTTGCAACGAAAAATATTTTTCAGTAACAATTTCTTAATAAATTTGCTAAAAAATATTTCGTTGCTAAATAATTTATGATTTTACACGAAAATAAAATTTCGTTGCGAAATATATTACTTTCTGCAACGGGAAAAAAAATTTGTTGCTAGACAATTAGCAACGCTCATTGCGCAATGAAATGTCTAACGACCGAAAAATCGTTGCAAATGACATTTGACAACGAAATATCGCACATTTAGCAACGAAAACTGTGTGTTGTAAAATCACCATTTTTTGATTTGAATTATTGTCACAGTATTATCTGCACAATATTTTATATTATTAAAGTAATAATTGAGACGACACGGTTATTCATATTATTATTTGTATTATTGATAATGTCTAGAAAGTTCTGTCGAGAAAAGGGGTTAGGTTAGTTAATTGCACGCCAATAAGGAGAAATACTTATCGGAAAGCCCCATTTTTCTGGAAATGATCTGGTTGTCAATATTGTGAGTTATAATATTAATGATAAATAAGCGTTGAAAGATTAAAAATGGGTTGATTGAAGATAAGTGATTTGTGGTAGATATTTATGAAGCGTTTGTTGTAAGTTTGACTTATTACACAGACCTCTATTTATTCATTTTTCAAAATTGCCGGTAGAAAATTGTCTCAGTTTTGTTTTATTATTATTATTATTATAATAGTAATAAAACAGAAAAACTTTTTATATAAAATAAAATACTTTTTATAATATATATATAAAGTTATTTTTTTTATTAGATTATAATTAGAATATATTATATTATATATAAAGTTTTTGTTTTATTAGAATATTTTATTGTACAGTGATGAATAGTAAAATCAAATTTTCGTCGAATTCTTCCGTGAACTTCGCCAGTGAATTTTTTTCCTGTGCGTCCGTGATTATATTTAAATACTACCCTGCCATTTTCCTATAAATAGGATGCTTAGTTAAGAAATGAAAATCACACCAGAATCAGAGAATCCTTCTTCTATAATATTGTGCGTATTTCTTTCTAGTATAAGAATAATTTGAGTGTTGCTAATAGTGAAAGATTTTCTCAAGAATATCTCCGCTATACCAGTCAGATTTAGTCTCCTACTAAGTTAAGGGATATTATTTTCGTTCAATATTCGTAAGGAATATTATTTTCTTCTATACTCTATAGTATGTAAGTGATATTATTTCATTTCATATTCTTAAATCTACACTTACTTTGATAATTATTGCTTCTATAATATCTGAAATTAGTAGAATATCCTTGAATTTTGCGCTTCATCTAGTATCGTTTCACTGAAATATTTTTCGAAACATTCTAATTAAATTTTAATATTTTCATTCAGGATACTGTTCACGGAGTACTATTCACTCGAGGTACTATTCACGGGATAATATTCACGATAAAATTGGTTTCTTTTCTGTTCAAATTATTTTTAATACATGAATATCATTCTTGAATTTTACTCCATAATTAATTATCATGTTGACAATTTGGACATTCTTGAACTCTGGATAAATTGAATTATAAATATCTAATATTTATCATTGATCTTACTTGATTTATTCTTTAAATCATTATCATTATCCTCATACTTATATTGTGGTGAAAGTCATCTTTGGCCCGTATATAATGCATATATGGGCTGTTGATTGGAATGATTGTCTATTGATATAATCATGGCCTGTAATGTTATAGATAAATGTTGTGGTGAAAGTCCTCTTTCGCCCGTAGTGTATAGATGAATAGGTGTTTGGCATGATCATAACCACTGGTGATACAAACGACTATCTTTGGCCCATAGTGCATAGATAATTCGCTGATTGGAAATAATTATTGATTGGTTTTACAGGGATAAAATATTGATGATGGACTTTTAAATCATAGAAGATAGTAGATATCATGCTATACTTGATTCTTCTAATGGATTGTTATTTCCGCTGCAGTTGTTGATCTAAAATTTGTTGTCTATTGTATTCTATCAGATTTTTCCTATTGAGGATTAAGGATAATTTGTTCTACATTATCTTAGTCATAATATTTTTTACTGGGCTAGTTGAGTTCACACTTTTCATTTTCTTTCATTGTTCTCTTCAGGAAATGAGAATATAGTTGGCACTAGTCAGGAAATGGAGTGATGGTCCAATGTGGTTGCTATAATAGTCCTCACTATTCTATAAAATAGTATGATAATAATTGTAATGTGGACTTTATTTGAGTTTGAATATTGTCTACGAGACAATATTAATATTAAAACTCACAGCTTATGTTATGTCGTATTTTACACGACAGTTAATAATTGTATAAATGAAGTTGTACTTAATTTATGTACCATGTATTTAGCGACTTAGAATGGATTGTGTGCACCTATTTTAGGGGCGTCACAGCGGTGTTGGTGGCGTTTCATACGGATCCAGTTATTCGTTGTCAGGAGTTGTATAGTCGTACTCACCTTCATCAGTTAGCTCAGGATATTGCATTAGGAGCCACCATAGAGAGTACGGGTATCCATCAGGAGCAATTCATTTAGATACACGACGAGATGCTCAGGTTGGTGGTTACCCTACATTCGGAGGCTTTTGGCCCGATGAAGAGTCAGCCCCCGACTACTTAGGTATTTTATTTACTTTAAGTTGATTATTCTGCATGTTATTTAATTTTCATTTAGTTATCTCTTTAATTCTCTTATACTGTCTAATGAGTTATATTTTTAATTGTATCAATAAGGTGGCGATGTCGATGATGCTGATGATGACGAGCAGGCTGACGATGCACATCGCGAGCGGGGGGATGATGACGAGAATTTTCAGACACCAAAGCAACGAGTTGACCTCCGCCCAATGATTCTCCTCCTAATTACAGTACTACTAGATTATGTTGATATTTTGTATAACATTTACTTATATATATATATATATATATATTGTTAGAACCATAACTTCTTAGAGTCAAGATTGTTGTAGAAGACGTGACACGGGTGATCCCTGTCCTTAAGGTCTTTATCGCCCCCACCACGATCGGTTTGCTATGGGTTGCAGACGATATACCTCCAGGATATATGTCAAGCCTTGGTGAATAATCCGTGATAGCAATTCACAGAAAATTCCAAATGAACACTACTTTGTAGTAGTTATTTGTTTGTAAGAAAAATGGAGAAGATAGAAGAAAAGTTCACTTGTATAAATCTTCCATGCAACTTCTCTATATATCATATATATTTCTCTTATGTATACATATCACTATATATACACAAACATACATGTATATATAAGTTACATTATAACTATTCAATTCTATATTTAACTATACTTATTAGTACTAATTATGTAAGTTACATATTAGTAATAATTAATAGTTAAATAGAATTTGAATAATCTCACTATTTTCCTTTTGTTCCAAAATAAAATAAACTTCTATTAAATGAAACTAAAGAAAAATAGTTTTATCAAACAATCTTCTATCATATATATATATATATATATATATATATATATTGTAAAACATTGTATAGTTGTTTGATTGTATGTAAATTATTGTAGTTTAACTTGATTATTTATAAATCAATGTATTTTACTTTAATTTTATAAATCATTGAAATTATCGTTATTCTTTGAAGTTTATAGGTTATATCATTGTAGTTTAGCTTGATTTTTTATAAATCAATGTATTTTAGTTTAATTTTTGTAAATCATTGAATTTACTTTGTAGTTGATAACTTATCGTATATATATACACGTTATATGTTGTTAGGAAAATAGTTATATATGCGTTAAAACGTGTATATATGTTGTTCTTCAAAGTAGTTACATTGTATTATGGATTGATTACGATATATGTTGTTGGATATAGTTAATGGTTAATTATTGTAAGTGTTATTGGGATAAAACATTTTTACAACTACAAAAATGAGGTTTAAAAACATGAGAATTGCAAAATCAAAAAATATTTTAAAAAAATATGTATTTTCAACGGAATAAGGTAAAATTGACGAATTAAATTCCCGTTAAAAATAAGGTCTACTATTTATTTTTAAAACCAATATTTCCAACGGAATATCCTTTTTTCCGACATATATTCTGTCGGTCTTAGGCCTCAACCGAGTAACAGAAAGGTGACACGTGTCCACCCTGATGATAGATGGATTTAATCAGTCGAACATATATAAGCAACTTTCGACGACCAATTCGTCCGCCATAATTCCGCCGCGAATATTTATTTTCGACGGAATTATGCTCGATGACCTTTTTTCCGACGGAATTGTCTACAAAATTTTCTGTCGAAAATAATCTTCTTCCGACAGAATAAGCTTAATTCCGTCGGAAATAAGTCTTTTTCTTGTAATGTTAATTTAACATTATTTCGGACTATTTAATCTTTTGATGATGGACTATTAGTCCCTTAATGTGAGACTATTAGTCCCTTAATGTGAGACTATTAGTCTTATAAAACCATTTGATAGTTTAAAATATGGGAGACTAGTAATCTCACATTCATCATAAAATTATATAATCCCCTCACAAATAGCATTATGAATGACAAAAAATAATCTATAAAACTTTAAAGGACTAATAATAATTTATTATAAAATAAAATAATCTAAAATAATATTAAATTAATTAAAATAAATGTTCAAATCCAAAACATGTGTTTTTACAAACAAATATACACTTGTCTTTATTAACGTAGACAAAATATCAAATCTCTAGCGCATATTATTGATACCGTTAAAGTTTATATGTATTTAGCTAATATCCCTATCTTGTTATCAACTTGTTTGGTGATGTCAACTTTCTTGACTATGCAACACCATTAATCAGTGTCCAGTCCAAATGGTGATCATAATTCTGATATCACCCAGCACATGACACCGTTTTGTGTATAAATTATATACTCTCTCCGTCCCGAATTATCTGCTGTTTTAACAGAAAAATTTTATCCCATAATATCTGTTTTTTCAAAAATTTAATACATTTTTTTCTTTTGTTTTCCAAATTTGCCCCTTTACCCTAATTGTTGATAGTCATTACTCATTCAAGCCTTTCCTCTTTTTTAAGCATTCTTTTCATATTCCCACCAATAAAGATCTGATTGCCAAAGTTATGCTTCTTAAAAGACCTTCCTGGCACACTCTTCCATGGACAATCTCTTTTTGCTAAAGCCTTAATTGCGGAAAACAAAAAAATCAGCACATAAGGGTATTTTAGTATTTTTATCACACATATTGGTATCTGTGTAGAACTCTAAAACAGCAGATAATTTGAGACGGAGGGAGTAAGATAAAATATAAAATTTAAAAGATTAAATAAAAATGAAATATAATTAAAAAAGATAAAATAATAGTAATATAACTAAAGTTGAAGACAAAAAAAAAGTATATGTGATCCAAAATTATCAAAACCTCCACTGAAATTTTAAAATATAGATATAGATGCTTATCTTTCTATTTGTAACGTTGAAAATTATTCATATAAGACAATCCAACTGGTCCGTATACGGAGTATATAATATAGTATTAATTATGTAGAAAACTTTGCCTAACCTAATCTTATTTATCTGTTAAAGCACCAAAAAAAAATCCCACAAGTATTAAATTACTTAATTCTGCCATGGAGACCTTCCTCGCACAACTAGACAGTACTACTACAATAGCTGCTCTATTTGTCATACTATTAGTCCTTTATTATTTCTCACCTTGGACTAGAATTAATAAAAAAAATGTAGCCCTGAAGCTGGTGGTGCATGGCCTATTATAGGTCATCTCCACCTCTTAGGAGGCTCAAAGCTGCCCCATCTTGTATTCGGATCCATGGCCGATAAATACGGGCCGATCTTCACAGTCCGGCTCGGAGTTCAGCGGTCCTTAGTTGTGAGCAGCTGGGAGATGGTGAAGGTTATTTTCACTACTAATGATGTGATTGTGTCGGGTCGACCCAAATTCCTAGCAGCTAAGCATTTGTCTTACAACTATGCTATGTTTGGGTTTTCACCCTACGGTTCATTTTGGTTGGAGCTCCGAAAAATAACCCCTCTCCAGCTACTCTCCAACCGGCGGCTCGAGTTGCTCAAGCATGTGCGAGTCTCCGAGATGGAGATCAGTATCAGACAACTTTACAAGTTTTGGCCCGAGAAGAAAAACGGGTCGGGTCGGGTTTTAATGGATATGAAGAAATGGTTTGGGGAATTGAATCTCAATGTTACATTCAGGATGGTTGCCGGAAAGAGGTACTTTGGGGGTGGTGCCGCTAGCAATGACGAGGAGGCGGGGAGGTGTCGGAGGGTGGTGAGAGAGTTCTTTCGGTTACTGGGAGTTGTGGTGGTGGCTGACAGCCTTCCGTTTTTAAGGTGGTTAGATTTGGGTGGGTATGAGAGGGCCATGAAAGAAACCGCTAGAGAAATGGATAGTATTGTTAGTTGTTAACGCCAAGATCTTTCTCCACGTCCCAATCACGAAAGACGTCCTGATCTTGCACAGTAAACACGACAACACCACAAGCTTGACGACCGGACCGCCGGGGGATAGCTCAGGCGTAAGAATCAGTATGTCTGTTCACAAAGTTAACTCAAGAGGATGATAAAGTCTAGTGTAATGAGAATTGTAATAATCTGTGGTTGTGTGTGTGTAATACATACCTCTTTGCGAAGACTTCCTTGGTAGGATATAATATCTTTGCCTGAAATATTGTGCCACCTACTACCACCTGACATATCCCCCTGATCTGATGGGTTCTGCCGATTGCATGAAGCATGTACACTGCTTTTTGCTGCTGTTCACATCGCCGGCCGACTATAATCCCATCCTGATTAATGTATGGCAGGTATCTTGGTCAACTGTCATACTATATCATCATTACAAGTCAAAGTAATAGATATTATATGACCCAAAGGGTTGATCCCTTGATCCAGCCCGGTTTTATAGGATTAAATGAAGTCAACATAATGATTGGGCCCAATGAGCCCAATGACTTAATTAATAAGTGAGCCCAATGTACCCGGCCCAATATAAAAGAAATATCATGACCCAACATTACCCCTAGTTTTTTAGTTAAACAGGATGTTTAATAGAAAACTATAAATGGTCCATGATATCAAAATTTAATAAAGGCCCATAAATGATAAATAATTGAAGCATACCCACTTTGATGTGTAAAATAGGATAAGAGATGGCAGGATGCCCAGAGTAATAGGCCCATTCTGATAAAGGATTTGAATTTGAAGAGGATGGGTCACTAATTAGAAACTCAACAGATAGGCCCAAATTAGCAAGATATCCAAAGGTCACCCAAACACGCCTCATTCAAATTCTCATCATTACTGATAATTAATGCGCCGGCCTTGTTTACTGTGTAACCGTCAGTATAAGAAAGCAAACTTTACCAATTTGACGGTTTTACCTGCTGATTCAAAATTCGAACCTTTGAGCTTTCTCTTGCTTCTCAGAAACTTTCTCTCTAGCTTTCCAGATCTCAACAATGGTGAATACAAGCCAGATACCTTCGAGCTCATCTAGCTTAAACCCTAATCAAGAGGGTTCGAGCGCAAACCCACCATCACCCACTGATTTCTTTAAGGATGAGGAATAATTTCCCCATGCCAACATCTCTTCCAACATCTCTGAGTCTGAAATATGTTTCATTCGGACTCGATACAGGATTCCGGATTCGTATGCTATAAGGGCTCCTTCTCCTGAAGAGCGCATGTACCAGCGACCAGACGGTTGGGTCGCCATGCCGGTTACATTGCTGGAAAAGGGGGTTCGCTTACCCCTTCACGCCTTCATCATTACCCTCCTAGGGTTTATAGGAGTGGGCTTCGCACAACTGGTGCCCAACTCTTACATCCACATTCTGGCATTCATTGCCTTCTGTCACGAGCTAGGGGTTACCCCCTCTGTTGATCTATTCTTCACCCTCTTCTCAGCTGGAAGATCTCGAGAAAAAGGGTTTAAGATGCTGAGCAAACAATCGTCGCGTCCGAACTCTAGATTTGAGAAGAGGCCCCTGATGAGCACACCCTTGAGCAACAAAGGCTGGCACGAGAAATGGTTCTTCATTAATGGACCAGAGATCTCTTCTCTTCCCGAATGGACCGTCTCGGACCGGATCTCTGCTGACTTCGGTGACATTCCTAAAGAGCGAGTGAGGGAGATGACTGAGTTCCTGAAGAAGATCCCTCCACAGGAGTGGAGTTTCACTCTGCTGACCAAACAAGCTTGGCTGTATGATCATAAATGTAAGTTCTGTACAACTCTGTAATATAGTCTCTTGACGTATTTGAATGGTATGGATTTTAATATATGGTCATTTTGCAGTGTCTCTGATCAAACCAACTTCTTCGGAAGTAAGAGATTTGGAAGACTTTCTGACGGGAAAGACTTCGGAGGTTAATGAAGAGCTTCCTGTTGAAGAGTCTTCCCAAACAAACCCCCCAGTTTCCGACCCACCAACCATCCCCCCCCCAAAATGACGAGCCTGAAGCCGAAGAACCTCTCATTCCTGAAGAAGTTCTCCGACCCCGCCGAAGGAAGAAGATGGCTAAAAGGGTCAGGACTGTCCGCCACGAGGCAGATCTTGAAAGTGATGAAGAGATTCTTCCTGAGGCGGATCCCCAAACTACCGCTCCTGAAGCAATTCCACAACCTACTCTTCCAACCAAGTCCATTACAGTACCCTCCAAACCGATCACAAAAAAGAGGAGTTTACTTGATATACCTCCCCAAGATAGGGCAAGAGTTCTTCGTGCCAAGAAGATAAGGACGAAGATAATTCCACTTACTGCCGAAGAACTCCGCGTCCCTCCAACTTCAACAACAACTAACCCTCCAACCACAACTCAAACACCTGAAGCCACTTCTGCCCCTTCTTCGACCCCCGAGCCTATACCCTGTTCGATCTCCTCCCCCAGAAGCAGTGTCTGTGAATCCATCTCCGGTTCGCAGTCAGCCTGTGCTCTCCCCTCAAAGACAAACGACCACCGAATTCCAGCATGATGCCATGGGTTCGCCAACTATGTGGCCCCAATTCAATGCCAACTTCCCCTTCCAACTGTTCGAGGCCTTCGTTCGCGAGACCGATGACCACCGATTCGGTAACAGTTCGAATGGGGATTTACTTAATGAAGGCATGAGCTATTTGGCGAAGGTAAATGACTCTTTCCTTCCTTTTCATACTTATGTTTGTATTTGTGTATCTCGAACTGATTGAGTAACATCGAACATGTGTAGGCAACTGCTGTGTTCGGGCGTCTGCGTCCACGATCTCTCGAGGCTGAATCCGAGGAGGAAAGGCTGAAGAAGGAGAATGCTATCTTAAAATCAACCTTGGCTCGGGAAAGGACCCAACGTGAAGGTATCCTTCATACAAATGAAGGTCTTCATAAAGATTTGGCCCGAGCCAAGGACGATTTGAAAATTTCCAATGAAGAACTGAAGTCGACTAAGGTTCAACACGCCGAGATCGTCAAGATGAACGTTGACTTGGTTCTGAGGAGCGAAATAAGGATGAACGAGATCAGTGAGCTGAAGTTTGATGCTAAGATCTTAACCAAGACAATCCATGATCTGGAGCGGGAGGAAAAACGTCAAATAACCATTCGGCAGCAGCTCGAACAGGAGATCCGAGAACTCAAGGCTCTTCGGGACCTTGGGCCTCCTTTGACTGATGCTCTTCGCAAAGAAATCTGTGAAGAGTATCGGAATTCGGATGAAATAAATGGAGAAATAATGAGGATCCATACGGAAAGCTACGAGCTCTGCCGAAGTCGTGGCAAGGATAAGTTGTTCAAAGCCAATTTAGATCCACACTTGCTCGACTCTTCGGATGATGAGGGTGCTGCTTAAAAATAGGAGCTTTTGTAATTTTATCATTTTTGTAAATACATCAAATATTAATGAAAAGTGATCTTCCTCCTTATGACTTCAGTGTATTTCCTTTCTATTTATATTTCAACTCGAATTAATACGGACAAATGTGCAAAAAACTCCTTCGAGGATTTAACTCAAGTTATTGATTAACAATTAAGCAAATCATATGACAGATAAAGTGAAGTTAAATATCGAGGCACTCCGAACTCAACACTTAGAAGAAATTCAAGTGATAAAGTAAAGGGATACTTATCAGTTACCGAAGTGTGAGACAGATTTGCTTCATTGAAGGTTTGTTTACCCCGAAAGGCCTAACATAACCAAAAGATGACACTTGCCTACCACAAAGGGCCTGACAAGGTCTAAGTGGCGACAATTGCCTACCCCGAGGGGCCTGACAATGCCAAATAGTGGCGACAATTGCCTACCCCGAAGGGCCTGACAATGCCAAATAGTGGCGACAATTGCCTACCCCGAAGGGCCTGACAATGCCAAATAGTGACCACCTGCCGAAGAGGCTACCATCAAATGGTCAGCAAGTCCTCCCGAACCTCCTATCACCCATGAATTGAGCAACAACAAAGACAAAACTTGTCTGAGGTAAAAGATGATCTTTTATTGATGATGATGTAGATATTACAGACTTCAGACGTACTGACTATAAATCTACTGAAAGTACTTTCTGAGCCTGCCAGCGTGCCAAGTATTTTTGATTACTGAGCCATCTAATGTCTTCAAACGATAAGTTCCCGGCTTCGGAACCTCAGTGACTTCATAGGGTCCTTCCCAATTCGGCATCAGCTTTCCTAGATTATGAGGTGTAGACGCTTCGACTTCTCTGAGAACAAAATCTCCTACTTCAAATCTGCGAAGCTTTACCCCCTTATTATAATGCTTGGCCACTCTTCGCTGATATGCCGCCAATCTGATTAAGGCTATTTCCATGACTTCTTCCAACAGATCAAGATTGGTCTTCATTCCTTCCTCGTTGTAGATCTCTTTGAAATGACTGACTCGAAGACTTGGGGATCCAATTTTAATTGGGACTAAGGCATCAGTACCATAGGCCAATCTGAAAGGTGAATCCCCTGTTGTAGTCCTCGGAGTAGTTCGATAGGCCCATAATACACTTAATAGCTCTTCTGGCCATCTGCCTTTAGCCTCGTCCAACCTACGCTTGATCCCATTCAATAGCGTTCTGTTGGTTACTTCAACCTGTCCGTTCGATTGAGGATGAGCCACTGAAGTCTTTCTGTGCTGGATCCCCAATTCTGCTAAAAAAGCTTCAAACTTCGATCCAACAAACTGACGGCCGTTATCTGATACTACCACCTTAGGAATTCCGAAACGGAAAACTACTGATTCTTTCATGAATTTCAAACATTCCTGTTCCGTTATTGACCTAAGGGGCTTTGCTTCTACCCATTTGGTCATATAGTCTATGGCAACTATAACAAAACTGACCTGACCCTTTGCTTTCGGTAGTGGACCCAATATATCAACCCCCCAGACAGCGAAGGGTATAGGAGATAGGATCGAGTATAGCTCTTCCGGTGGCTGATGCGGTATTGGACTGTTGAGCTGGCATTTCTCGCACTTCTTTACATATTCGGTAGCTTCCTTGAAGATTGTAGGCCAGTAGTATCCCTGACGAAGTACTTTATAGGCTAATGACTTAGCAGCCATATGGTCACCACAAATTCCTTCATGCACTTCTCGGAGAGCGTATTCAGCTTCTGATGGAGTCAGACATTTCAATAACGGAGACGAGAAGGCCCTTCGGAAGAGATCCCCATCGATTAGAACAAAATTAGCACTTTTGTACTTGATTTTCTTAGCGAGCATCCGATCCGAAGGTAAAACGCCATCAGCTAAATATTCCAGGTAGGGAGTCAACCAGCAATTGGTTCGGTCAATGCACGTTACCACTTCATGATGAACACTAGGATGTTGTAGAATTTCCAGGTATACTGATCCTTCAAAAACATTAACATCCGTAGTAGCTAGTTTGGCAAGTGCATCAGCAATGGAATTGTTGCTACGCTCGACCCCTTGAAACTCATAGGATGAGAAATATTGAAGCCGGTCCTTTAATTCTTTCAAATACTTGATCATTCTTGGGCCTCGAGCTTCATATTCTCCAATAAATTGTTTAACGACTAACTGAGAATCACTGAAAATGACTATTCTCTGTACTTCAAGACTCTTCGCTAGTCGCAAATCGGCCAACACTGCCTCGTACTCAGCTTCATTATTCGTCGATTTGAATTGAAATCGGATAGCCTGTTGCACCTTGAATCCCTCCGGACTTGTCAAAATAATCCCTGCTCCACTGACGTCCGAAGTAGAAGACCCATCAGCAAACAGTGTCCACGAACTCTCCTTCTGCTGAAGGACGACAACTGCCCTGTCAGATGCTTCAGCTTCGACCACGACTTCGTCAGCTTCAGAAAATGAACATTCGATCATAAAATCAGCTAAGGCTTGTCCTTTGATGGCGGTTCGGGGATGATACTCAATGAAGAATTGAGACAATTCCATCGTCCATGCAGCTAATCTCCCCGATACCTCTGGTCTTCCCATAATCTTCTTTAAAGGCTGATCTGTATATACTATTACCAGTCTACCCTGGAAGTATTGCCTAAGCTTTCGACTAGCAGTTACTAAAGCGAAGGCAAACTTTTCAATGTTTGGGTATCTGGTTTCAGCATCCCGAAGGACATGGCTCACGTAATAAATCGGGTGTTGCTTACCCCCAACTTGGCGCACCAAAACCGCTCTTATTGCCAACGGACTAGCTGCGAGGTACAAATATAGGGGCTCGGTGGGAACGGGCTTCACCAGCAAAAGTGCCGAAGACAAATAGGACTTGATGCCTTGAAAGGCGTCTTCACATTCTGAAGTCCATAGGAACGTTTTTGAATTTTTTGGCCCTTTCAATGTGCCAAAGAACGGTAAACATCTTTCGGCCGACTTGGACATAAACCTCCGCAAAGCTGCAATCCTTCCAGTCAGACGTTGAACATCTTTAAATGACTGAGGAGTCTTCATGTCCAGGATCGCTTGAATCTTCTCCGGATTGTCTTCAATTCCTCTTCGACTGACAAGATAACCCAGAAATTTACAGGCACCCAGACCGAAAGTGCACTTAGTGGGATTCAGCCTCAAGTTGTGATGACGAATAGTCTGAAAGCATTCTTCTAAATCATCCAAATGCTTATGCACCAACATGTTCTTAACAATCATGTCATCTACATACACCTCAATATTCCTGCCCAACTGATATCTGAAGATATGGTTCATCATCCTCTGGTAAGTGGCTCCGGCATTAATGAGGCCGAAAGTCATTTTCTTATAGGCATATACTGAACGATGCGTAATGAACGCCGTCTTCGGTATATCCTCTTTACACATGGAGATCTGATGATACCCAGAAAATGCATCCATAAAACTTAATAAAGCATACCCCGAAGTGGCATCTATGAGCTGATCAATGTGGGGCAGCGGGTAGAAATCCTTTGGACAGGCCTTGTTCAGATCACTGTAATCAATGCAGACTCGCCATTTGCCATTATGTTTCTGGACCAGAACCACATTAGCCATCCATTGTGGGTAGTCTATTTCAAAGATGAAGTCCGCTGATAACAGTTTTGCAATCTCGTCATCTATGATTCGCTGACGCTCTGGTGCAAAGATCCTTCTCTTCTGTCGAACCGGCTTCTTTGACGGATCCACCTCCAATCGATGCTCTGCAATATCCCTACTAACTCCAGGCATATCCTGAGGTTCCCATGCGAAAATATCAACAAAACACCTCAGGAGCTCTATGAGGTTCGTCCGGAGAGGTTCCGGCAAGCCCGAACCTATTTTCACCGTTTTATCCTCTTTGCCTGGAATGAGCTCTATCTCTTCTGTCTCCTCAACTGGGGTGACCATCGGTTTGGAGCTGCTCTCGGTGAAGGGCTCGATCTCTATCGCCATGGTTTGCTGCTGCTTCGATACTCTGACTCCCGAAGTAATAACAGCATTTCGGTAACACCTTCTGGCCAGATCCAGATCTCCTTTCACCTCACCAACCCCATGAGAAGTAGGAAATTTGATTTTGAAATGAGGTATTGATGTCACAGCTTGCAAAGCAATTAAAGTGGGCCTCCCCAAAATAGCATTATAAGCAGAATCCACATGCACAACATAAAACTTGCAAATAATTTCTACCTGTTGAGGAGCCGTTCCAAATATGACTGGTAGCTCAATAGTTTTTGCCACCTTAATCGGATCATTGCTGAAACCATAAAGAGGAGCCTCCTGCCCTATTTCCATCTTTTGCCCCTCCAAATTCATCCTTTGATAAGCGTGGGCATACAGGATATCCACAGAAGATCCATTATCCACCATCATCCTTTTCATGTCCACCGAACCCACCTGTGCAGTGAGCACCAATGATCCCTCGTGCGGCTCGATGACTTCCGAAGGGTAATCCTCATCAGTAAAAGAGATTACAGTATTCGAATAAGGTCTATCGGTCTTCGGGAAGGTACCCGCCACCGACATGACCGAATCCAAATAACTTCGACGTTTCCTCCCAACTAGCTTTCCAGAAGTACCCCCGGTGATGACATCGATCACATGCCTGACAGGTTGTCCCGTAGCCGGTAACGCCTGTTGAACTGGTTGAGCTGCCTGGACGGGCGCTTGATCTCGCTGCTGATTATCTCTGGCAGCCACGAACTGAACTAAAGCTCCACCTTGCACCTTTCTTTCAATAAAGTCTTTCAAACTGGCACAGTCATTAGTATCGTGACCCGAAGTTTGATGATAATCACAATATTTGTGAGGGTTGCCTTTTCCGGGCTTGATGTTATCTCGAGGTGGCTCGAAGAAAGGTTGATTTTTGATCTGATCCAAAATAACAGCCCTGTCTGCATTGAGTGCCGTGTAAGTTCTATTCACCCTCTGAGGTGGAGCGGACGAACGTCCTCCACCTTGCCTCCAATTGTTGTATTTCTTTGACCCGCCGTCATGGCGGTCTTTACTCCCTTCATTCTTCTTCTGGTCCGCATCGGTTTTATCCCAATCTGTCTCTTTAAGCCGATCTGAATGACGCTTGAGACTGCTCATGGCTTCTTCTACCACGATATAACCTTCGGCTTTGTCAAAGGCTTCGGCGAGACTCTTCGGGTGGTTAAACATAAGTTTCTTAACCAACTTTTCCGATTTGACCAGATCTAACCCATTCTGAAACAGCCCCACAGCTTGTAGATCATTCAAATCTGCCACTTGGCCGACTGCTTCTCGGAACCGCTTCACATACTGGCCCAAAGACTCATTAGAGGACTGTCGAACTTGAGCCAACGAACTAGTTGGTTTTCCCCTTCTTCTGTTGCTCCCAAAACGGGCATGAAACTTGCTGCACATATCTTCCCAGGATGAGATAGAATCTGAGGGTAAGGTCCCCATCCACTGTCGGGCATCTTTTCTGAGTGTTGTGACAAAAGTATGGCATTTAGCTGCATCTCTAAAGTCATAGTAGTCCATGAGTCGGTCAAACGCCTGACTATGGTTGTAAGGGTCCCCCGATCCATCATAACTCTCGATATGGGGCAACTTCTTGGTGGGATCAGCTTTTTCACTAAGAATCTCCGCAGAAAAAGGGGATGCCTTCTTTCCCGGAGTGTCTTTGGTTTTCGGCACTTCGGCGAGTTGCTTCCGAAGCTCTTTCAATTCTTTAACCAGATACTCCACGCCTTCTGGTTGAGATGATGCCTCTTTCTCTGGCAATTCTTTCTTTCTGTGAGCAGATCGGATTTTTTCAACAGAACCTTCAATCCTAGAGGAGCTTCTCCTATGACGAGTATCTACAGGGCGGGGTACCCTCAGTAGACTCTCGGGAGTATGTCCTCTGGATATACTTCGCCTCTGAATTCGGGCACTATGGCGAGAGTGTGCAATGACAAGTGCTTTCTTTGCATGCTCCAGAGTGTGATCCCTGGATCGACCTCTTCGTTGACTTCGTCCCTGCTCTCCGGACTCGACAGGGAGATATACCCTCTTCGATCTCTGAGGAGTAGGGCTCCGAGACCTTCTTCTTTCCCTAGTTCGACCTAGAGACTCTCACATTGAATGAGCAGGTTCTTTCCCACTCCGATGCCCATGCTCTTCGGATTGGACATAACTGAGCTCTTCTTCTCTTAACTCTGCCATTCGAGCCATTTTCTCAGCTATATCCTGACGTTGTTTCAAAAGTGTTTCCATGGCTTTATCCGCTTCATCCGCCATCTTTGCCAACCGGGAGGCTTTTGCGTTCTGGTCATCTCGGTTTCGAGTTCTAGGCGAGGTGCCTTCTACTCGTTTCCGACCATGGCCAAGCTCCTTCTCCGTCGGGAACACTAGCTTACGTTTCGCTTTGCCTACCGCCTTCGGTCGGGAATCTTCAGGTGAACGTTTGGACGCTGTGCTGGCATGAACACTTATAGTTGGTCCCAAACGATCTTTGGCAGATACTCGTGGTACTGAATCACTGACAGCCATCGGCTGTCCTTCGGGTGTAGATGTTCTACTCTTCCCCATGAAAACTGGATAGAATAAAACACGATAAGTGATTGAAAAATACTCAAGATACTAGAACTCAGCCCTCCTTCTAGCGCCAATGTTAACGCCAAGATCTTTCTTCACGTCCCAATCACGAAAGACGTCTTGATCCTGCACAGTAAACACGACAACACCACAAGCTTGACGGCCGGACCGCCGGGGGATAGCTCAGGCGTAAGAATCAGTATGTCTGTTCACAAAGTTAACTCAAGAGGATGATAAAGTCTAGTGTAATGAGAATTGTAATAATCTGTGGTTGTGTGTGTGTAATACATGCCTCTTTGCGAAGACTTCCTTGGTAGGATATAATATCTTTGCCTGAAATATTGTGCCACCTACTACCACCTGACATATCCCCCTGATCTGATGGGTTCTGCCGACTGCATGAAGCCTGTACACTGCTTTTTGCTGCTGTTCACATCGCCGGCCGACTATAATCCCATCCTCATTAATGTATGGCAGGTATCTTGGTCAACTGTCATACTATATCATCATTACAAGTCAAAGTAATAGATATTATATGACCCAAAGGGTTGATCCCTTGATCCAGCCCGGTTTTATAGGATTAAATGAAGTCAACATAATGATTGGGCCCAATGAGCCCAATGACTTAATTAATAAGTGAGCCCAATGTACCCGGCCCAATATAAAAGAAATATCATGACCCAACATTAGTGTTTGGCTAGAAGAGCATCGGATAAAGAGTGATTCATCTGGTGATGATGATAATATGGAGCAAGACTTTATGGATGTGATGTTATCAGCAGTTAAAAATGTAGACCTTTGTGGTTTTGATGCTCACACCGTGATTAAAGCAACATGTATGGTAATGTATTCTCAACTCTTTAAAAAATTAAATAAAACTTCAACTCTTCTTCTTCTATCATCTCTATCATTAAACATAATTAAAAATATATTATTTTTTATTTTTTATATAGTATTATATTTGATATTATTTTAGCTGACGAGTAGGTTTCAAAAAGCATACGTACAAAAATAACATAAGTCAATAAAATTATGTTATCAAAATAATAAATATTGATGAAAGTTTAAAATATCATTAAAAGAAGTGTGAAAGTGTTGTTAATTATATATTTAATCTAATAATATAAATATTTTTCCCGAAATTAAACATGTTGTCAAGATATATAAACCACGTAGAATCATCAAAGACCGTCAACTAAAGTTTTTGTTGAACAACGGGTGATGAGCCGATTAACATAATTAATTGTTAAACCTTTGTCCAGATGAAGTATACGTCTAGTTACCTAGTACTATCATTTTTGGTCCGATATAATCATATTTTGAAAAATATTTGGTTATTTTTGTAAACTAATCTTTGATATAGGGTAACACTTTCTAGGTTATATGAAACAACCCGGGTCAAAATCCCGAGTCCGGAACAAATCTTGGGTCAAATCCCAAGTCCGAATCGAATCAAATCCATCCAAATAAGGCCTCAAACCACTGGCCCAATAGTATCTTCTTGGGTCATCTAGCTCACCACAGGCTCCCAAAAGGTCATGACTTGAAGGTGTTATTGGTAGTTACTTAATTCCTTATATGCAGACAAATTTTCCCCCTATCTTTCGATGTGGGACTGGGGTGTTACAAACTCCCCCACTTAAATTTCTGACGTCCCCGTCAGAACCGATCACACACACGGTCCAAAGATCTTTGCCTCTCTAGCCATTGTGGGATAATACCGGCTGGCTTCGTGTCCCCACCTCCGGACCTTCATCTCTCAATTGTGGGATAATACCACCAGCCTTCGTGTCCCCACCTCCGGCAACCCGATCGGATAACCCGACCCGAGCTTTCGAGAGTCGGCTCTGATACCATATGAAACAACCCGGGTCAAAATCTCGAGTCCGGAACAAATCTTGGGTCAAATTCCAAGTCCGAATCGAATCAAATCCATCCAAATAAGGCCTCAAACCACTGGCCCAATAGTATCTTCTTGGGTCATCTAGCCCACCACAGGCTCCCAAAAGGTCATGACTTGAAGGTACTATTGGTAGTTACTTAATTCCTTATATGCAGACAAATTTTCCCCCTATCTTTCGATGTGGGACTGGGGTGTTACATTATAATTTCCAGTGGCACCGACACCACTACGGTTGAGCTAATATGGGCACTTTGCCTGCTACTAAATAACCGCCATGTACTAAAAAAAGCTCAAGAAGAACTGGACAACGTTGTCGGTAAACAAAGACGAGTGAAAGAATCCGATCTCAACAATCTAATATACCTCCAAGCCATAGTCAAAGAAAAATTACGGTTATACCCAGCTGGTCAACTCGGAGGTCAAAGAGAATTTCCGACGACTGCACCGTCGGCGGCTACCATGTCCCGAAAAGAACACGGCTCGTCGTAAACCTATGGAAGCTCCACCGTGACCCGAGAATATGGTCGGATCCAACCGAGTTTAGGCCCAAAAGGTTCCTTGAAAGGCACAAAGAAATTGATGTGAAAGGCCAACATTTTGAGTTGATTCCATTCGGTGCCGGTAGAAGAGTATGCCCCGGAATTACTTTTGGCCTTCAAATGTTTCACTTGGTGCTGGCTAGTCTGCTTCATGGTTTTGACATCTCGACTCCGTCCGATGCTCCTGTTGATATGGCCGAGGGTGCTGGATTAACAAACGCCAAAATCACTCCACTTGAAATTCTCATTGCGCCGCGCTTATCGCCTAGTCTTTATGAGTGAAGTTGGTTAAAAAAATAGAGCATATGTATAAATAAGTTCCAAATCTACCCAAACCAATAACTGAATCTTCAACTAATCATTCTCAAGTTCTTTTCTTCATTCATATAAAAGTCATATAGAGTATTCATATAAGTCATAGAGAGTATTAAATATTTTGTTGGTTCGTGGAACTCTTCCATTGAAGTGCTTCTTGTGAGAGTTGAAGACCATTTTATCCTGGGAAGTAGACGTCCATAGTTTCATCTGTAAGCACCAATAGCGGGGACGAAATCTGCTTTAAGGAGAGACTGTCGAACAGTTGACTTGGTTTTAAAAGTTTGTCAATTGCATCTTGTAAGTCATTTTTATAAATTGTTTATAGCGAATATACGATTAGAACCGACTTTAATCGATAAAGTTAAAGTCGCTTAAGATATAGACTTAGAGCTGATGAATGTGGAGAAGAAGGTTCAAGAAGGCGTTGTTCAAGAAGCAGGAATTGAAAAAGAGAGGAATCTCAACCCTCGACTTTATTGGTCTACTTGAAATCATCGATCGAGTAGGAACTGTGGCCTATAGATTCGCCTTACCGCCAAGTATGTCGTGTGTTCATAACTTTTTTTTCACGAATCTATGTTACGTACATATGTGGATGACCCAAACCACATTATTGAGTTAGAACTGGACGAAATAGCAAAAGATTTAACGTATGAAGAGGTACCTGTTAAAATCTTAGATAAGAAGGAACACATTCTATGCTCTAGGGTTATACCTCAAGAGTTAGAATTTAAAATGAAATCAAGGTATTATCATCTCTTCGAACTATCAGGTACGTAAATTTCGAGGGCGAAATTTCATAAAGAGGGGAGATTGTAAGACCCCGAATTTTGTGAATAAAGATTAATTTTCTCAAAATATATATTTTTAAGTATTATAGTGTGGTGTGAATTTGATATAATGTTATAGTTGTGGGTAGTATTTATAAATTTTTCAAAGTATGCAAGTTGTCATAAAATATTCGATTGGTCAGGGAATATTCGTTTTAACAGGGAATATTCGTATGACGGCACAATCATTGGTGGACCCCACAACGAAATTATTGTCGAAATGAAAAAACGACAGAAATATCTTTTTTATAAAAATAACGGCGAAAGTTTTACCATTAACTATTGAAATACCCGGTGGTAAAAATACAGTAATACGCGTGGTTGCATAGTAGCACACGGTATTGATTATTAATGTTTACGTGAGAAGTCACTCAGTTTTGTTCAATTATTGCTACAGTAATTGTTGCATAGTATCTCATGTTATTTGATTCAATTATTGTCGATATTTTATATATTATTAAATCAATAATTGAGACGATACAATTATTCATATTATTATTTAAAATATTGACGATGTCTAGAAAGATCTGTCGAGGAGAGGTTTGGTAACCTAATTGCGCGCCAATACAGAGAAATCCTTATTGGAAAGCCCCATTTTTCCTGGGAATGATCTGATTGTTAAATATTGTGATTAATAATAATGATGAATAAATGTTGTTAAAAATATTGAGAGGATTTTTATGAAGTATTTGTTGTAAATTTTGGCATATTATTTGGACCCTCATTTACCCATTTTTCAAAATAATTGGTAGAAAATTATTTAATATAATAAAGGTGGGGCCACATGTGGGGCCTACATATGGAAGAAAAATGGAAATAGGGGGGAGTTTACGTATTAGGGAGGGAAGTATATATATATATATATATATATATATATATATTATAAGTTTTATTTTATTTGATTATAAATAGAATATATTATATTTTATTTAAAGTTTTTGTTTTATTAGAATATTTTATTGCACAGTAATGAATAGTAAAATCAAAATTTTAAAAGTTTCAGATGAATTCTTTCGCCCGTGAATTCGTCGAATATTTACTGTGCAGTCTGTGATTTTCTAAATTCAAATAGTATCATTTCCATTCTCCTATAAATAGGTTGCTTAGTTAGAATTGAAAATCACACCAGAATCAAAGAATTCTTCTTCTATAATATTGAGTGTATTTCTTTCGAGTTTTAGAAAGCTTTGAGTTTAGAAAATAGGTTTTCTTCAAGAATATCTCCGCTATACCAGTTGGAATACTCTTCTTTTCAAGGTAAGGGGTATTATTTATTTCATATTCGCTTATGATATTATTTTTCGTATTCGTAAGAAATTTTATATCGTTTAATATTCGCAAGAAATATTATATTCGTTTAATATTCGTAATGAATATTATATTTGTTTAATATTCGTAAGGAATATTATATTCGTTTAATATTTGTAAGGAATATTATATTCATTTAAAATTCGTAAGGAATATTATTTTCATTCAACAGTTGTAAGGGATGTTATTTTTATTCAGTATTCCTATGAAATAATATTTTCTTCCATACTCTGTAGTATGTAAGTAATATTATTTCGTTTCAGATTCCGAATTCTATACTCATTTTGTTAAATTTTTGGCTTCTATACTCCATGAAATTAGTAGAATATCATTGATATTTACGCTTCATCCAGTATCTTTTTATGAAAATATTATTATGAGCATTATTGATAAGTTTTAACTTTTTCATGCCAAAGTACTATTCACGAGATTACTATTTCTGAAGTTACTATTCACAGGTTACTATTCACTCAGGTACTATTCATCCGAGGCAGTATTATGATAAAAAGTAATTTTTTTGGTCCAAATCATTTTTAATACAATATTATTCTTGAATTTTACTCCACAAAGCAGTATCATGTTGAAAATTTGGAGATTATTGAATTCTGGATAAATTAAATTATAGATCTTTAAAAATTTATCCTTTACTTTCTTTTAATTGAATTCTTATATCATTGTCATCATCCTCATTCTTATATTGTTATGAAAGTCATCTTTGGCCCGTAGTGCATAGATGGACTTGGTATGATTATGACTAGGGATTATTCGGTATAGTCATGACCGTAATGTTACAAATGATGTGGTAAAAGTTCTCATTGGCTCGTAGTGCATTGATGGACAGTTGTTGGCATGATCATGACCATTGATGAAAACACGAATATCCTTGGCACGTAGTGCATGGATATTCCGTGGTCGTTATACTAATGAATATCCTTGGCCGTAGTGCAAGGATGATTCGATTATATGGATTATTTATTAAGCTGAGTTTTAGCGATAAAATTGATGATAAACCTTTTAAATCATAGAAGATAGTAGATATCATGCTCTACTTGACTCTTCTAATGGTTTGCTTGTTCCGCTGCAGTTAAACTTGATGTTTGTTATATTTTATTAGTTTAACACTTTTGAAGGCTAACGATAAATTATTCTGCATTATCTTAGTCATAATTAGTTAAGCTCACCCCTTTGCTTTCATTGTTCTCTTCAGGAAATTAAAACGTAGCTGGGACTAATCGGGGAACGGAGTGATGGTCCAGATGTTTGTATTAGTAGTCCTCATTATTCTATGAAATAGTGTGATAATAAATGTATTGAGGACTCCATTTGAGTTTGAATACTGTCTAGAAGACAATATTCCTATTAAAACTCTCAGTATATGTTTTGTCGTATTTTACACGATAGTTGTATTATTAAGTTGTATTTGAATTTTGTACCATGTATTTGGTGACTCAAAATGGGTGATGTATACCTATTTTGGGGGCGTCACACCTAAGCTCTGATACCAACTGTGACGCCCCCAAAATTGGTATACATCACCCATTCTGAGTCTCCAAATACATAGTACAGAAACAACTATAACTTCATTAATACAATTATCGCGTAAAATACGACAACACATAAATTGTGAGTTTAAATACAAATATTGTCTTCTAGACAATATCCACACTTAAATAAGTCTTCATTACAATTATTGATACACTATTTTACAAAAATAGTGAGGACTGATAAAACAACTGACTAGGACCATCATTCTATATCCCGACTGGTTCCTGATATATTTTTGCTTCCTGAGAAGAAAAATGGAACAAAAAAGAAAAGGGTGAGCTCAACTAGCCTAGTAAAGAATATTATGACTAAGATAATAAACAACAAATTATCGTTAGCCTTCAACAAATCAGATAAAATATAATGGACAACAAGTTTTAGATCAATATTCACAGTGGAAATAATAATTCATTAGAAGAGTTTAGTAGAGAATGAAATCTACTATCATCTATGAATTTAAAATTTCATCATCAATATTTTATCCCTATAACATCAATCAATAGACATCTTGAATCAAATATTCATCTTTGCACTACAGGCCAAAGATATTCATTTGTATCACCAGTTGGTCATGTTCATCTCAACACCTGTCCATCTTTGCACTACGGGCCAAAGATATTTATCAAGTATCACTATTAAGGACTGAGGATGATGAAAAATATTTTAAAGAACGAATCTAGTGAGATAAAAGGACAAAAATTAGGGATTTGTACTTTAGATAATACAAGTTCAAAAATACTCCATAATAAACCATAGTGGAGTAAACTTTAAAAATAAAGATCAAAACATGAATACAATCAAAGATAGTAACCATAATAGACATATGGGACAAAGAAGAGAAAATTTTATTTTTTAGTGACTAGTGTCGTATTTGTGAATAGTGTCGTATACATGAATAGTGCCGTATATTTGAATAGTAACCCCGACACGAAAAGGTAGAAATTCCACAAGAAAAATCATACTTTGTGAATAGTACTCGTGAATAATACTGTATTTGTGAATAGTGCCGTATACGTGAATAGTACTCGTATACGTGAATAGTAACCTCAACATGAAAAGGAAAAATTTCATAATAAAATTCATACCAATATCTTGGTATAATGATATTGAGAGAATAACATCATTTACGAAGAAAATAACATCCCTTACCTCAAAAGAACAGTACTTCGGACCGAAATAGCGGATGTAATGCTGAAGGAAACTTGCACTGAATAGCAAATCTCAAAGTATCTAAATACTCACAAGAATACGCTCGATAACATAAAGAGAGAGAAAACTTCAGATTCTGGTGTGATTTTCAATTCTAACTTAAGCACTTATTTAAAGAAAAACGCCAGAACGCCGAAGCAGACTAAATTAATAAAATAATACTTTTTCAAAAAAATTCTACGTACACCTCTTGGACCAAAATTAAGCCACCACTAGTGGGACCCATCACAATTCAGATTTTCCACACCAACCAAAAGAGGGATCCACCCATATTTTTAATAAAAAACATTTATTTTCGAAATTTCAATAATTCATAATAAATAGCCCTTTTATCAGAAAAATACGAATTTTATGTCCATTCCATAAAAAATTAAATTCTCTACAACTTTGTAGAAGAAAGTTTTTCCAAATTTCAAACAGAAAATGTCCGAAATCCACATACGGATGGTTTTTAATACCTCAATTCTGACAAAATACTAATAAAATACCTCAGCATTAATTCTTTAATTTATATCCACACAAAATAAATATTTCCCTATCCATCATTTATATCCACATAAAATAAAAATTTTCTTATCATATAAATCAATAATTAATTATTCACAAATAATATTACAGAATCACAATTATGACAACCAGGTCGTTCCCAGGAAAGAGGGGCTTTCTGATAAGGATTTCTCCTTACTAGCGTGTAATTAGGTGACGAAACTCCTTTCCTAGAAAGAACTTCCTTAGACATTGCCAATAATGCTATCTAATAATTATTCAAATAATATGAATTATTAATCTGATAATGGAAAATACTGTGTAGTGATAATTATTGAAACAACAATAATATAAAATATCAACGCAATAATTATTGAATCAATAAAATAAAATATTTAACAGTAATTACTGTAACAATTATTGAGTAGTGCCTTCTTACGTAAGAATCAATAATTTAAAAATACTGTGCAATACCGTGTGCTACTGTGCAACCATGCGTATTAATATATTTTAACCACCAGGTATTCCAGCAGTGTTAACGGTAACAATTACGTCGTTATTTATAAAAACTAAAACTTGTCATTTTCTTTATCCGACCTTTTTCCGTTATGGGGCCCACAAATGGTTGTGTCATCGTACGAATATTCCCCGACAACAAGAATATTCCTCGACCAAACAAATATTCCCCGATAACAATGAATATTTTATAACCACTTGTTTATTTTGCAAAACTTGCATATTTCAACCATAATCAAAGCATTATATCAAATTAACACCTTATTATTTAAAATAATAATTAGAGGAAATTCAATTTTATTTATAAAAAGTCGGGGTCTTACAGTTTTTGCCTTCTTATTGATATCAGTGTGATCTGCCATCAATTTCAAGTGTCGTTGGTGTAAAAGTCCTATGTTAAATTGAACCATAAAGTCCACCAAGGAATTTTTTTATGATACATACCTCTTGAAAAATGCATGTCCACTTTCTGCTCGCTGACTACTAAACATTCCACATGAGAAAATGTGGATCACATAAGCTGGCCCCCATTTAGATCGAAAATTAAATATTGATTGCAACCATGTATCTTCATTTAACCCATTGTTCTCAACAATTGTAAAATCCCAAATTTTACGAATAAAGATTTAATTTTCTCGAAATATTTTTTTAATATTATGGTATGTATTTGAGATAATGTTATAGTTGTGGGTAGTATTTATAAATTTTACAAAGTATGCAAGTTGTTGTATTATATTCGATTGGTCGGGGAATATTCGTTTTAGCAGAGAATATTCGTACAACGGCGCAATCATTGGTGGATCCCACAACGGAATTATTGTCGGATTGAGAAAACGACAAAAATATTTTTATGAAAATAACGGCGGAAGTTTTACCATTAATATTATTGAAATACTCGGTAGTAAAAGTACAGTAATACATGTGGTTGCATAGTAGCACACGGTATTGATTATTGATGTTTACATGAGAAGTCACTCAGTTTTGTTCAATTATTGCTACAGTAGTTGCTGCATAGTATCTCACGTTATTGGATTCAATTATTGTCGATTGTTATATATATATATATATGAGTTTTGTTTTATTAGTATTATTAATGTGATAAAGCAGAAAAGATTTTTATATAAAACAGAATACTTTTATAAAGTTATTCATTTTATTAGGTTAATAGTAAAATCTTTTTATATAAAACAGAATACTTTTATAAAGTTATCTGTTTTATTAGACAATAATTAGAATATATTATATTTTATTATGCATAGTGTTTGCATAGTAAAATCTTTTTATATAAAATAGAATACTTTTATAAAGTTATTCATTTTATTAGATTATAAATAGAATATATTATATTTTATTGTAAACCAATCTGGACCGTCCGTTTAAAAGTAAATCAATCTGGACCATTCATGAATTAGTTACTATTCAATCCATTCTTCTATAAATAGAAGTTCATTCCTTCATTATTTCTTACGAATTCACTAAAACTCTAGAGAGAGAAACTTTAGAGAGAATTCTTCTTCTATAATCTTGAGCGTATTTCTTTATAGTTTAATAAAGCTTTGAGCGTAGTGCAAGTTTTCTTCAAGTGCATTCCCGCCTTACCCGTCGGAGTACTCTTCTTTATAAGGTAAGGGGTATTATTTTTTTCGTATTCATGAAGAGAACTTATGTTATTCCATTATTTATTATTTTTGGAATAACCTGTATACGGGGACTACCCTATACTTGGTGAAATTCTGCTGCTATTCCATTCCTTATTATTCTGTTGGAATAACCTATATATGCAAAGTACCGCATACATGGTGAAATTGTTTTGTTATTCCATTCTTTATTATTATATTGGAATAACTTGTATATGCGAAGTACAACATACTTGGTGAAATTCTTCTGTTAGTCTATTCTTTATTATTCTATTGAAACATCTTGTCGGTGTGAATTTCGTCTGGCCTGGTTTCGTTATTTATTATTCTGTTGGAATAACCTGTCTATGCGAAGTACCGCATGCTTGGTGATTTCTATTGTTATTCCATTCTTTATTATTCTGTTGGAATATCCTGTCGGTGCGTATTACGCCTGACCTGGTTCCATTATTTATTATTCTGTTGGAATAACCTGTCTATGCGAAGTACCGCATGCATGGTGATTTCTGTGGTTATTCCATTCTTTATTATTCTGTTAGAATATCATGTCGGTGTGAATTTTGCCTGACCTGGTTCCGTTCTTTATTATTCTATCGGAATATCTTGTCTGTGCGTTTACGCATGATCTGGTTCCATTCTTTATTATTCTGTTGGGAATAACCTGTCTGTGCAGTCTATCGCACGCATGGTGAATCCTTCTGTTATTCCATTCTTTATTATTCTATTGGAATAACCTGTCTATGTGGATTACCACATGCATGGTGAATGATCATTTGTATTCATTCCTTATTAAATTGTGTAAATGATCTGTATACGTGAATTACCGCATGGCGGGCAAAAATCCATTTGCAGTTTCATATATTCTATTATACTTAGTTGGTTAAAGCTTTGACTTCTATACTCCATGAAATTAGTGGAATATCCTTGATATTTGCGCTTCATCCAGTATCTTTTCATGGAAATATTCTTCTGAGCATTCTTGAATTTTACTCTACAAAGAAGTATCATGTTGACAATTTGGACGTTATTAGTTCCTGGATAAATTAATTCTTGAACTTGTTTTATTGAATTCTTATATCATTATCATCATCCTCATGTTTATATTATGTTGAAAGTCATATGTGGCCTGTAGTGCATAGATGGACTTGGAATGATGTGATAAAAGTCCTCATTAGCCCGTAGTGCATTGATGGACAGTTGTTGGCATGATCATGACCATTGATGAATACATTAATATCTTTGGTCCGTAGTGCATGGATAATTTGTGGTTGTGATACTAATGAATATCATTGGTCGTTGTGCAGGGATGATGTGGATTATTTATTAAGCTGAGTCCCAGCGATAAAAGTGATGAAAAACCTTTTAAATCATAAAAGATAGTAGATTTTATTCTCTACTTGACTCTTTTAATGGATTGTTTGTTCCGCTATAGTTAAACACTGTTGAATGCTAACGATAATTTATTCTGCATTATCTTAGTCATAATATTTCTTACTGGTCTTGTTGAGCTCACCTTTTCTTTCACTGTTCTCTTCAGGAAATGAGAACGTAGCCGGAACTAGTCGGGGAACGGAGTAATGGTCCAGATGATAGCATTAGTAGTCCTCACTATTCTGTTAAATAGTGTGACAATAAATGTAATGAGGACTCCATTGAGTGTGGATATTGTCTAGATGACAATATTCTTATTAAAACTCTTAGATTATGTTATGTCATATTTTATACGACTACTGTATAATTAACTTGTATTTATATTCTGTATCATGTATTTGGCGACTCAGAATAGGTGATGTATACCTATTTTGGGGGCGTCACAACAATACTCTTCTATCTCAAGTTAAACTCATCTCTACTCTCAGAATACCAAACACAGTCTCTAAATTGTTGATAGTGAATATAATACACTCGGGCTTGTCAGAGAATTTATTCAAAATATACCAGCTACAATTCTTGTGAAAAGTGTTTGGAAGAGCTTCTGAAATGGCTTTTGTCATTGCGGGATCCTAATCAGTAATAATAATTTTCGGAGCATCACCTGGCATAGCATTAGACGAATACGAGTATCCCTCTAGAGCAGTTCACCGTGATATACGACAAGATTATTCGGATGGTGGTTACCTTACTCGTGGATGCTTTTGGGTTGATGCTGAGTCAGTCCTCGACTGCTTAAGTATATTATTCGTTTTAAATTCAAATATTATGCATGTTATTTAATTTTCATTTAGTTATCTTTAACTATTTCATATATTAGGACTAATGAGTTACATTATATTGTATCAACAAGGTGACGAGCAGGATGACGATGATGAGTGGTTGGACGACGACGACGATTTTCATACACCAGAGCAGCAGCGTCGACGCACGCTCGATGATCCTTCTCACACCGGGGGGTAGTAGTACTGGCATGACTTAGTTTTGTAGATGATTAGTACATATTTACGTTAGTTTAACTTAATTTGATGTAAATTTTTGAAGTTTAGTTGATGTTTGACGTATTGTAGATTAAACATTATCATTACTTTAGTTGATCGATAGTTATAGTTAAAATTTCTTTAGTTATAGTCATAACATTATCATTACTTTAGTTGATCGATAGGTTTTGACATCTTAATTTCTCGTTTAATTGATCTTTACTTTAGTTTAACATATCACTTTTGTATATCTTATGGAAAATTAGAGAAATTTTATTATTGTTGGCCTTTGTAATTAATATTCATGTTGTTCGATAGTTGTAGTTATGGTGTATGTGTTGTTGGGAAAAAACAGGTTTATAGGTACAAAAATATGGGTTATTACCCTAGATATTGGCAAAATAGAAAAACATTTTTAAAAAAATATTATTCTCGACGGAATCTCTATATCCTCGACAGAATTTCGTTGACCTTTAGGTCTTTCCAATCTTGGTTGGCTAACCACGTGGCAGGGTTAAATTAGACAGATTAACCTCGACGGATTTTATTCCGTCGATAATAGACTATTCCAGACCGAATGGTTTGTTAGTTCCAACCGAAAGGTCGACTGACTTAATTCCGACGTGCTTAAGGCCGTCTGATTATTCTGACTAAATATTCTGTTGGAATTAAGGTATTCTCGACGGAATACGCTTAAATCCGACGGAATATTCTGTCAAAAATAACCCTTTATGTTGTAGTGGTCCACCAATGATTGCGTCGTCGTACGAATATTCCCCGACAAAACGAATATTTTATGACAACTTGCTTCTTTATAAAATTTGCACATTTCACCCATAACTATATCATTTGTTAAATTATCACCTTACTATTTAGAATGATATTTAAAGAAAATTAAATCTTTATTCATAGAAAGTTGGGGTCTTATATCGTATCTCAAGATCCCCCTACTAGTAGTACCAGCAGATATCAAGTGCTGGGTCTGCCGAGAATACCTGCGTATACACTACCTGGAGGTAATAATATTTTTTAAGTTTCTAACTCGTTATATCATAATTTATAAAATAAAATAAATTATTATTATTAATGTTATATTTATTTTCTCAAGCTATAGCCAGGGCCAGCGTCCAAGAGCACCTGTTGGACCATCTCATACGGCGTTGGCTTGGACGACGAGTTATTCTAAAGGGTCATGGCGGTGGTGTCAGATGCGTTAAATACGGATCCAGTTATCCGTTGTCAGGAGTCTTATAGTCGTACTCACCTTCAATAGTTAGCTCAGGATATTGCATTAGGAGCCACCATCGAGAGTACGGGTATCCCACAGGAGCAGTTCGCCTAGATACGCGACGAGGTGCTACGGTTGGTGGTTACCCTGCTATCAGAGGCTTTTGGCCCAATGTGGAGTCAGCCCCAGACTACTTAGGTATTTTATTTGCTCTAAATTGATTATTCTGCATGATATTTAATTTTCATTTAGTTATCTCTTTAATTCTCTCATACGGTTTAATGAGTTATATTTTTAATTGTATCAACAAGGTGGTGATGTTGATGATGTTGGTGATGACGAGCAGGCTGGCGATGCACATCACGAGCGGGGGGATGATGACGAGGATTTTCAGACGCCAGAGCAACGAGTTGACCTTCGCCTAATGATTATCTTCATAATCACAATACTACTAGATTATGTTGATATTTTGTATAGCATTTACTTAGATATATATTTTATAAAACATTGTATAGTTGCTTGATTGTATGTAAATTATTGTAGTTTAACTTGATTATTATAAATCAATGTATTTTACTTTAATTTTATAAATCATTGAAATTATCGTTATCCTTTGAAGTTTATAGGTTATATCATTGTAGTTTAGCTTGATTTTTTGTAAATCAATGAATTTTAGTTTAATTTTTAAAAATCATTGAAGTTACTTTGTAGTTGATAACTTATCGTATACATATACATGTTATATGTTGTTACGAAAATAGTTATATATGTGTTAAAACGTGTATATATGTTGTTCTTCAATTAAAGTAGTTGCGTTGTATTATGGATTGATTACGATATATATTGTTGGATATAGTTAATGGTTAATTATTGTATATGTTGTTGGGATAAAACATATTACAACTACAAAAATGAGGTTTAAAAACATGAGAATTGTAAAATCAAAAAGTATTTAAAAAAAATATTTATTTTCGACGGAATAAAATAAAATTGACGAAATTTTCGATCTACTATTTATTTTTAAAACCCATATTTCCGACGGAATATCCCTTATTTTCAACGTATATTCCGTGGTCTTAGCCTCAACCGAGTAACAGAAAGATGACACGTGTCCACCCTGATGATCAACAGACTTAATACGTCGAACATATATAAGCAACTTTCGATGACCAATTCGCCAGCCATAATTCTGTCGCGAATATTTATTATCAACGAAATTATGCTTGATGACCTTTTTTCCGACGGAATTGCCTATGAATTTTTCTTCAGAAATAATCTTCTTCCGATAGAATAAGCTTAATTCCGTTGGAAATAAGCCTTTTTCTTGTAATGTTAATTTAACATTATTTCGGACTATTTAATCCTTTGATGATAGACTATTAGTCCCTTAATGTGAGACTTTTAGTGTTATAAAACTATTTGATAGTTTAAAATATGGGGTACTAGTAATCTCACATTCATCATAAAATTATATACTCCTTCATAAATAGAAAAGTAATTCTAGGGGGACATTTTTTGTGGACATTTTCTAGCGACATTTTTTTTGTAGTACCTCTAAAAAAATGTATAGTGTTTATTTCAACTGAAATTTTTATAAAAAATAGTGTTTTAGGTGTAAATTGAATACATATAAGAAACAGGGTTGTACAGACTGTACAGACCCTGTTTCTTGTATGTATCCAAATTACACTTAAAACACTGTTTTTTATAAAAATTTCAGTTGAAATAAATATTATATATTTTTTAAGATGTACTACAAAAATAAAACAAAAAAAAGGCTAAAAATGTCCCCAAAAAATATCCCCCTAAAAGAACTGTAAATAGAATTATGAATGACAAGAAATAATTCATAAAACTTTAAAGGATTAATAATCAAATTGTTTGGTGATGTCAACTTTCTTGACTATGCGACACCATCAATCAGTGTCCAGTCCAAACGGTGATAATTCTGAATAGGGGGGTCACGCCAACACTAAGCCACATGAGATTCCAAAAAATATTATTGTTCTTATCTCATGAATAATACTAATACCTATACTTATTAGTAATACTCCCTCCGTCCAATTAACTGCTTTGACTTTTTGCAATGCTATTAAATTATATAAGATAAAATATATTCTAAAATTATAAAATTAGATAGTAAAATTGTATATATTTTGTTAAATCTTTCAAATTTTAGCAAAATAAAAAAGATTATTTTAATATGTCAATTGACTTTAAAGTCAAACTGACAGTATTTGGGACGAGGGAAAAATATTTTTAAAAAAAATTGGTAATTATAAAAGCAGATCCAAAATTATCAAAACCTCCACTGAAAATTTAAAATATAGATATAGATATAGATATAGATATAGATATAGATATAGATGCTTATCTTTCTATTTGCAACGTTGAAAATTATTCAAGACAATCCAACTGGTCCATATACGGAGTATATAATATATTAATTATGTAGAAAACTTTGCCTAACCTAATCTTATTTATCTGTTAAAGCACCAAAGAAAAATCCCACAAGTATTAAATTACTCAATTCTGCCATGGAGACCTTCCTCGCACAACTATACAGTACTACTACAATAGCTGCTCTATTTGTCATACTATTAGTCCTTTATTATTTCTCACCTTGGACTAGAATTAATAAAAAAAATGTAGCACCTGAAGCTGGTGGTGCATGGCCTATTATAGGTCACCTCCACCTCTTAGGAGGCTCAAAGCTGCCCCATCTTGTATTCGGATCCATGGCCGACAAATACGGGCCGATCTTCACAGTCCGGCTCGGAGTTCAGCGGTCCTTAGTGGTGAGCAGTTGGGAGATGGTGAAGGAGATTTTCACTACTAATGATGTGATTGTGTCGGATCGACCCAAATTCCTAGCAGCTAAACATTTGTCTTACAACTATGCTATGTTTGGGTTTTCACCCTACGGTTCATTTTGGTTGGAGCTCCGAAAAATAACCACTCTCCAGCTACTTTCCAACCGGCGGCTCGAGCTGCTCAAGCATGTGCGAGTCTCCGAGATGGGGATCAGTATGAGACAACTTTACAAGCTTTGGTCCGAGGAGAAAAACGGGTCGGGTCTGGTTTTGGTGGATATGAAGAAATGGTTTGAGGAATTGAATCTCAATGTTACATTCAGGATGGTCGCCGGAAAGCGGTACTTTGGGGGTGGTGCCGCTAGCAATGACGAGGAGGCGCGGAGGTGGCGGAGAGTGGTGAGGGAGTTCTTTCGGTTACTGGGGGTTGTGGTGGTGGCTGACAGTCTTCCGTTTTTAAGGTGGTTAGATTTGGGTGGATATGAGAGGGCCATGAAAGAAACCGCTAGAGAAATGGATAGTATTGTTAGTGTTTGGCTAGAAGAGCATCGGATAAAGAGTGATTCATCTGGTCATGAAGCTAATATGGAGCAAGACTTTATGGATGTGATGTTATCGGCAGTTAAAAATGTAGACCTTTGTGATTTTGATGCTGATACCGTGATCAAAGCAACATGTATGGTTAGTACTCTTATCTCTTTAAATTTAAGTAAAACTCTATGCGGATTAACATAATTAATTATTAAACATTTGTCCAGATGAAGAAGACATCTAGTTTCCAATCATTTTTAGAAATAAATAAGGTTAATTTGTAAACTAATCTTTGATATTGGGCTACACTTTCTAGGATATAATTTCCAGTGGCACCGACACCACTGCGGTTGAGCTAACATGGGCACTTTGCCTGCTACTAAACAACCGCCATGTACTAAATAAAGCTCAAGAAGAATTGGACAACGTTGTTGGTAAACAAAGACAAGTGAAAGAATCCGATCTCAACTATCTAATATACCTCCAAGCCATAGTCAAAGAAACATTTCGATTATACCCAGCTGGTCAACTCGGAGGTGTAAGAGAATTTTCCGACGACTGCACCGTGGGCGGCTACCATGTCCCGAAAGGAACACGGCTCGTCGTAAACCTATGGAAGCTCCACCGTGACCCGAGAATATGGTCGGATCCAACCGAATTTAGGCCCGAAAGGTTCCTTGAAATGCACAAAAAAATTGATGTGAAAGGGCAACATTTTGAGTTGATTCCATTCGGTGCTGGTAGAAGAGTATGCCCCGGAATTACTTTTGGCCTTCAAATGTTTCACTTGGTGCTGGCTAGTCTGCTGCATGGTTTTGACATCTCGACTCCGTCCGATGCTCCTGTTGATATGGCCGAGGGTGCTGGATTAACAAACGCCAAAATCACTCCACTTGAAATTCTCATTGCGCCGCGCTTATCGCCTAGTCTTTATGAGTGAAGTTGGTTAAAAAAATAGAGCCTATGTTGTTACTATCTTTTGTGTTCTGTTATAATTTCTATCTTTTGTTCTTAGTGTTCAGTTTTGTTTCTGTGTGTTTGAGTCTGAAAAATATTCTCTATAATATTAACATTTGTTATCCACGAAAATGGTATCAAAAAACTAAGGAACCGATTACGTTTATTGCATTTAATTAAGAGTCTATGTCTTTGGAACCGCAGCCTCGAAATCTTGTGTTGGTCCTTTGGGTAAGGTAGTTGTTATTTTTCTTAGAAAATTTTAATATTACATCTTAATTTAAGTTGCACAATCTAACAATAACTTAATTGAAATGTAAAAGCCGAATAAATATGGGTAAAATGGTGATATCTTAATTTTAAATACGTCCGTTACATCATTTTTAAGATTTAATTCAGTCGATATAATTATATAAATTAATTGATTTATCTATAGCACATACCTTTTTTTTAGTCCTAACCACATAAAGCTTAACAGTCGCTATAACGTGAGTTTTGAATAAGCTCTGTGAAAATGCATGCCCGTGATGAAATAAATGTACTATATATGTGGAAGGATATGGACAAATGGAGGAGTCAGATTCGGAGAACTTGATCACCCTCTAAACCATAACTAAAGAAGCAATGCATTCATCTCTATCCGCTCGCACAACTTGGGGAGTTGGGCCGGGACTACACTTTACAAATAAGACCGTAAAATGAATCAAATGGTTCCAGCTTAATTCGTGTTCGCTTGATTAAAAGTTCGATATGAGTTCGACTCGAAATATAAACAATTCAAATATAAGTAGATTTAAAAGTTTGATAAATTACTCGAACCTTTTCAAATTGTAATTTTTTATTGACATTCGGATCATATTCCTTCGAAAAGTTCAAATTGTTTGAACTCGATTTGAGATCGTGCTAGACTCGATGCCTAAACGAGTCCGAATCAAACAATATTTTAGACTCGATAAATTCTATGAACCAAATCTGAGCAACTCAATACTCGACTCGACTCGACTCGACTCGACTCGATTCATTTACACCTCTACTTACGAGGATCTATGGCTTATGGATGTATTTTCGATGGCTATAATATTGATTGGGACCTAGAGGGATCGAATACATTAAATTTTTGTTGCGGAACTCGGAATATTCATCACGACCCTCATCTGTGTATGCACAATAAGTTGATCTGGTCTGGTATAACCTGGACATTACTGACTTTGGGCAATGATTAGATAAGACTATATATACCTTGACTTTTGATCTCGTTAGTCAGGCTAGGTAAGACTTGGGTCACAAAAACGTGATCTGTTTAGGCCTCCAGACTAGATGGCCAAGCCCAAAGGCAATCTACTCCGGGCGGTCTAGTCTTTCCCCTTCTTTTTTTTTATAATTTATTATTAAATATTAAAAATAAAAATTATAAAAAAAGTAATTTTTTATAAAAATTAAGATTTTAATGAAGAACTAGAGCTGCTTTTACAATATTCTAATTTATTATTAATATTTAACATTAAAATTTAATTTAATTATGTATGAAATTTTGTATGTGCACACCTAGAAGGGGAGATGAATAGGTGGGTGCGTGTGTGTCAACGAACTATGTCAAATTTAATTTTTTGTTCTTTTTAAGAAGTAATCCAAACAAGTAAATTTAGTTGTCTGATTCAGACCATGTAAGCTTTCAATGGTCTACTTTAAATTATTCGTCTAATTCTTTCTGTATTACTTTAGACTAGCGTAAACCATGTATGCAATGATATTTTTGGATTTTTTAATGAAGAAAACAAGCAGATGTCAGGATTAAATAAATTGAAAAGTAAAGCAACAATCAATCACACATGCATATCAAGATTTATACTTGGTTCGACCCCTTAATTCTCTACTCTATATATGGGCCTATGTGAGACCCCAAATTTTATGAATAAAGATTTAAATTTCACGAAATATTTTTTTCAAAATTATGGTGTGGATTTGAGATAATGTTATAGTTGTGGGTAATATTTAGAAATTTTGAAAAGTATGCAAGTTGTTATATAATATTCGATTGATCGGGAAATATTCTTTTTGTCGGAGAATATCCGTACGACGGTACAATCATTGGTGGACCCCACAAAAGGAATTATTGTCGGATTGAAAAAACGACAAAAATATTTTTATGAAAATAACGGCGGAAGTTTTACCGTTAAAACTGTTGAACTACTCGGTAGTAAAAGTACAGTAATACGTGTGGTTGCTTAGTAGCACACAGTATTGATTATTGATGCTTGCGTGAGAAGTCACTCAGTTTTGTTCAATGATTGCTACAGTAATTGTTGCATAGTATCTCACGTTATTTGATTCGATTATTGTCAATATTTTATATATTATTAAATCAATAATTGAGACGATGAAGTTATTAATATTATTATTTTCAATATGAAACGATGTCTTGAAGTTCTATCAAGGAGAGGTTTGGTCACCTAATTGCGCACCAATAGGGAGAAATCCTTATTGAAAACCCCCTCTTTCCTGGGAACAACCTGGTCGATTAATAGTGTGAATTATAATAATGATGATAAATTTTGTTTTATTATTATTATAAATGTAATAAAATAGAAAAATTTATATATAAAACAGAATACTTTTTATAAACTTTTGTTTTATTTGATTATAAATAGAATATAATATATTATATTATGCATAGTTTTTGCATAGTGTCTGCATAGTAAAATTTTTTTATATAAAACAAAATACTTTTATAAAGTTATTTATTTTATTATATTATAAATAAAATATATTATATTTTAGTATGCATAGTATTTGTGTAACACCCCCTTCCCGAAAAGGAAAGGAGGTCACGTGCAAAGCACAACAAAACTCAAAATAACTAAACAGAGCACTAATAACTTCAAAATATTAATACTGATATCCATAAATGAAGTACTAAATATAATTCTCCAACTAGAATCAAAATAATCAAAACTTAAAATTCGAAACAACCTAGACGGTCAAAGACAACTCTCTCATCACACTAGCCCTGAATCACCCCTGCAAATCTGCCGGAAGAAAAACACAGCATGAGCCAATTGCCCAGTACGGATACAGATATACAAAAGATATACAACTGATATATGAAAATAACTGAGACAAAATATTGAACAAAGCCTCAAGTGCAAATACGAACGAAAGTATAATATCCAAAGATCTGAATGGAATATATCTGAATCAACGTAATGAATATATCTGAATCAATGTAATTGACGAAACAAATAAAAGAATAAAGAAATAACGAACTGAAGTGACTAACTTAATGACTTGAACTGAACAGAAACCAACAAAACTAATCAAATAAAATAATAGGCTGAAACAAATGGCTGGAGTTATTTTATACCGAATGAGCTCAGAAATATACCTTGCCACACAGGCAGGTCAAAATAATGCCACACAGGCAAATCAAATGATGCCACACAGGCAACCAAAACAATGCCACACAGGCACATCAAAATAATGCCACACAGGCAATCACACATTGGACCGCGAATCCAAATGTATGCAAATCGGATAGGTGTGTTTGGCACAACATCACCAATTCGCAGAACAGAAAACTAGGGTTAACCCATACGCCTCCCACAACAAAAACACCAAATGGCCCATTTACTCCGGAGCCCAAAATGGAGACGCCGTGGACTAATCACACCGCCACGGAAAGTGTCATGCCTCTCGTGCCAAGACGACATGCGTGTGGTACCCCCACAGGTGGTTATAGCTCAAGTATACCCTACAGTATATTCTAACAAAAATATCTTGTCACAACACATGCGACAAAATACCAACAAAAGGGTTCTATGTGTACATGTTGAACCAAATCAAATTATAGTCATAAGGTTTCAAAAAGAAGGTAGCAACATGTACCGCTCTACAATTATCAAAAATAAATACTAAACATGATATCCTAATTCAAAGAGTACAAATACGAGTCATATGTATCAACTCCAAAATAAAACTAATATATTTATTTCACCGGAAACAATTATGTGAAATCATAACAGAATTCGAAATAAGGAAATAAACGAATAAATCAAATTTAATAAGAGTATCGCTGAAAGAGTACGGAATCCGTACCTGATACTTCCAAACCATTTATAGCAACTCCACAAAATCTTATCCTCAATTGTCAACGATATCAAATACGAAACGTTATTCGCGACCTAAACATATTCACCTCAAATTAAAAACAATCCAAACTTATAATTCCAAAGTAATTCATAATCTATTTAATATGCCTTTAATCATCGTCTTATATCAATTATTAATACTCCAAAATTTATATTCCAAAAATGACTCGTTAAATTTCTTCCGTTCGAACTTTAATCCTTGTAAGCTTGACCAATTAAACTCTTTGTATGCTAATTGAATTCGGTGGGATCAAATTTTGGTGAATTGTCTTTGGCCGAGATTAGGGGTACAGAGAAGAGGGGCCGGGTTCAAGCAGAAAGGGAAAGAAGTGTTAGGCTAGCTAGGCTTTTATAGCCAATGTTGCTTGGTCTCTACTCCCGATTCAGTCTTATAGCCTCATTTCCTTGATGAATTCCATGCTTATAACCGAACCCAAGAAATTCTAACAAAGTTTGGGGAGTATATGCTTTCGGCAATTGAAAGAGAAAGTTAGAAAATTAGGAATTATTTTGGAACGAAATGGAGATATATCAGAGAATGAATCATTTTTAATAAATAAATTTTATATTATTTATGATTGCACTAATATGTAAATATATTAATTGTTATGCCAATCCCTTTCCATACAACTTATCAATGCTCTTCAGAAAGAATGAACACAGGATATCTTAACATCATTATATATATAAAAAAAATAAATAACAAATAAATGGTACACACCTAATTAATGTTATCTTGAATTTTCTATCACTTCCTATTCTCCCATGAATGGACCAAGAAGTTCTTGAATGGCGGCTCCCTTCTTTCTTTCTCTTTTCTCTCCACCAATTCGTAACAAAATATATATGAGGAAGATTAGGTTTAGTTATTAATTTATTAAATATTAACTCTCCTAATTTAAATAGGATTTATTATTACCCACAAATATAATTTAAACCCAATAAATTTTAAAAGCCCAAATTGTACTAAATTAATTTACCCATCACTTATTAATATTTATTAGCTAACACAAATTAAATAACTAGTTTGACCCAAATAAAGACAAAGTCCAAACAATATGTTTTAAGAATATAAATTTAATATTATAATTTTTTTTTTTGGGATATTACATTACCTCCCCCTTAAAAAGGATTCCGTCCCCGGAATCAAAAGAGTGAACGTCCCTAATTATCAAAAGATGCGGATACTCCACTCGAATAGACTCCTCTATCTCCCAAGTAGCTTTCCGCTCCGAATGATTTTACCACAAGACTTTAGTAAGAGGAATTATTTTCCTCAATTTTAATTTAATCAGTTATTTACTTATCTACAAAAAGAATTTAATTTCCCAAACAAAACAAGGAAGAAAAGAGGGGAAAAAATCATTTACCTATTTACACACAATTGTATAAGATAAAATCAATTAATATTTAATTATAAAAAAAATGGGTTATTACATTTTTCACCCCTTAAAAATAATTCCGTCCTCGGAATTCAAATAAGCTACAAAAAAATTTAGTTACGACGTAGCGCCGCCATTTGTAACGATCAATGTGGATAAGTCATCGGTCCACGCAATTATCAATGTACTTGTAAAAGATTCGTCAGCTACCATGTCAAGTCTTGGTAAGGTTCTTCGCGTTAAATCACATGATCCACTGTTGGTGCGGGCCCCCCGTTAATATCTTTGAGTTTCATTCTTGCAAGCGTACGTACTCTTCGGAATATAATTCGAAATCACAATCATTTCTCTTCATCTAAATACGATTCGAATACCCAAAATATTTAAAAATATTTTTAATTCGTAAAACGTTTATATTCCACACATGACAAAGATCTAACAGATTATTTTTATTAAAATTTTACATAAATTCATGCAAAATTTCAATGACATCAGATAAACAAAACAATTATGCAAACTATATTACCAACTCTCCCTAAGTCCTCAAGAGCTTCAAAATATCTCGTCCTCAATTTGAACTATTCATCAAATAATATTATACCAAAGAATATACTACTAATATCTCTTTTTATCACCAACTCTCCTAAGTCCTTAAGAGTTTCAAAATATCATAACCTCATATCAAATTAATTCTCAAATATTATTACACCAAAAATATACTACCAAGATCTCCTTATCACCATATCAAACTCCAAGTCACATATTTTACTATCTGTATAAGCAAACTACAATTGTTCAAGATATCTCCAAATCAATTGAATTTCATCACTTACTATCTAATCATTCAATGAATCAATCATTCTCTTAATGCAAATATTAACCCAATAAATTTCTAGATCTCCTCATAATATCACTCAAAATTTCATATAAGATAACTCCAATATTCTACTAGAAAATAATTGCAAAATTCATTTACTTCCAAAAGATTAATCTAATTACCTCGAATCTTTACAACAACTCAAAATTACAAGAGATCCTTTGTACTTAATAGTTTTCACTTTATCATATTATCCCACCAATTCACATACCTCAAATTATTCACAACTTAACAAAAATTAGAATCTAACCCAAATAAAATCCTTAATTCCAAAATCATAATGATTTGTAGTTACCTGAAATAACTCTAACAAATAATTCTCCAATATCAAAACTCGCTGATACAAATGCTCATATCATAATCGCATCTCATATTAGATCATTCCTTATCTGTACAAAGTATAAATTTATTCACCCCAATGATTAAATCACAATTCTTAACAAATATCATTACATAATCACCTTAATAAATTATTCCACTTCCCTCAAATCAACAACAAATCGAAAAGAAATCGACATTTGGTCAAAATAAAGACCAACCAAACAAAGAACAAAATCGAATCAAACTCCTACGTCTACCCAATGGTTTACCCACAACTCACAGGTCAAATCTAAATAGGTTTTCTACAAGAAAGAACCTAAGCTCTGATACCATCTCTGTAACACCCCCTTCCCGAAAAGGAAAGGGAGGTCACGTGCAAAGCACAACAAAACTCAAAATAAATAAACAGAGCACTAATAACTTCAAAATATTAATACTGATATCCATAAATGAAGTACTAAATATAATTCTCCAACTAGAATCAAAATAATCAAAACTTAAAATTCGAAACAACCTAGACGGTCAAAGACAACTCTCTCATCACACTAGCCCTGAATCACCCCTGCAAACCTGCCGGAAGAAAAACACAGCATGAGCCAATTGCCCAGTACGGATACAGATATACAAAAGATATACAACTGATATACGAAAATAATTGAGACAAAATATTGAACAAAGCCTCAAGTGCAAATACGAACGAAAGTATAATATCCAAAGATCTGAATGGAATATATCTGAATCAACGTAATGAATATATCTGAATCAATGTAATTGACGAAACAAATAAAAGAATAAAGAAATAGCGAACTGAAGTGACTAACTTAATGACTTGAACTGAACAGAAACCAACAAAACTAATCAAATAAAATAATAGGCTGAAACAAATGGCTGGAGTTATTTTATACCGAATGAGCTCAGAAATATACCTTGCCACACAGGCAAGTCAAAATAATGCCACACAGGCAAATCAAATGATGCCACACAGGCAACCAAAACAATGCCACACAGGCACATCAAAACAATGCCACACAGGCAATCACACATTGGACCGCGAATCCAAATGTATGCAAATCGGATAGGTGTGTTTGGCACAACATCACCAATCCGCAGAACAGAAAACTAGGGTTAACCCATACGCCTCCCACAACAAAAACACCAAATGGCCCATTTACTCCGGAGCCCAAAATGGAGACGCCGTGGACTAATCACACCGCCACGGAAAGTGTCATGCCTCTCGTGCCAAGACGACATGCCTGTGGTACCCCCACAGGTGGTTATAGCTCAGGTATACCCTACAGTATATTCTAACAAAAATATCTTGTCACAACACATGCGACAAAATACCAACAAAAGGGTTCTATGTGTACATGTTGAACCAAATCAAATTATAGTCATAAGGTTTCAAAAAGAAGGTAGCAACATGTTCCGCTCTACAATTATCAAAAATAAATACTAAACATGATATCCTAATTCAAAGAGTACAAATACGAGTCATATGTATCAACTCCAAAATAAAACTAATATATTTATTTCACCGGAAACAATTATGTGAAATCATAACAGAATTCGAAATAAGGAAATAAACGAATAAATCAAATTTAATAAGAGTATCGCTGAAAGAGTACGGAATCCGTACCTGATACTTCCAAACCATTTATAGCAACTCCACAAAATCTTATCCTCAATTGTCAACGATATCAAATACGAAACGTTATTCGTGACCTAAACATATTCACCTCAAATTAAAAATAATCCAAACTTATAATTCCAAAGTAATTCATAATCTATTTAATATGCCTTTAATCATCGTCTTATATTAATTATTAATACTCCAAAATTTATATTCCAAAAATGACTCGTTAAATTTCTTCCGTTCGAACTTTAATCCTTGTAAGCTTGACCAATTAAACTCTTTGTATGCTAATTGAATTCGGTGGGATCAAATTTTGGTGAATTGTCTTTGGCCGAGATTGGGGGTACAGAGAAGAGGGGCCGGGTTCAAGCAGAAAGGGAAAGAAGTGTTAGGCTAGCTAGGCTTTTATAGCCAATGTTGCTTGGTCTCTACTCCCGATTCAGTCTTATAGCCTCATTTCCTTGATGAATTCCATGCTTATAACCGAACCCAAGAAATTCTAACAAAGTTTGGGGAGTATATGCTTTCGGCAATTGAAAGAGAAAGTTAGAAAATTAGGAATTATTTTGGAACGAAATGGAGATATATCAGAGAATGAATCATTTTTAATAAATAAATTTTATATTATTTATGATTGCACTAATATGTAAATATATTAATTGTTATGCCAATCCCTTTCCATACAACTTATCAATGCTCTTCAGAAAGAATGAACACAGGATATCTTAACATCATTATATATATAAAAAAAATAAATAACAAATAAATGGTACACACCTAATTAATGTTATCTTGAATTTTCTATCACTTCCTATTCTCCCATGAATGGACCAAGAAGTTCTTGAATGGCGGCTCCCTTCTTTCTTTCTCTTTTCTCTCCACCAATTCGTAACAAAATATATATGAGGAAGATTAGGTTTAGTTATTAATTTATTAAATATTAACTCTCCTAATTTAAATAGGATTTATTATTACCCACAAATATAATTTAAACCCAATAAATTTTAAAAGCCCAAATTGTACTAAATTAATTTACCCATCACTTATTAATATTTATTAGCCCACACAAATTAAATAACTAGTTTGACCCAAATAAAGACAAAGTCCAAACAATATGTTTTAAGAATATAAATTTAATATTATAATTTTTTTTTTTGGGATATTACATTACCTCCCCCTTAAAAAGGATTCCGTCCCCGGAATCAAAAGAGTGAACGTCCCTAATTATCAAAAGATGCGGATACTCCACTCGAATAGACTCCTCTATCTCCCAAGTAGCTTTCCGCTCCGAATGATTTTACCACAAGACTTTAGTAAGAGGAATTATTTTCCTCAATTTTAATTTAATCAGTTATTTACTTATCTACAAAAAGAATTTAATTTCCCAAACAAAACAAGGAAGAAAAGAGGGGAAAAAATCATTTACCTATTTACACACAATTGTATAAGATAAAATCAATTAATATTTAATTATAAAAAAAATGGGTTATTACAATTTGCATAGTGTTTGCATAGTAAAATCTTTTTATATAAAACAGAATGCTTTTATAAAGTTATTTATTTTATTAGATTTTAAATAATATATATATATATATATATATATATATATATTATAAATAAAATATATTATATTTTATTGCATAGTATCCTTTCCATTCTCCTATAAATAGGATGCTTAGTTAGAATGTAAAAACACACCAGAAATTCAGAGAATTCTTCTTCTATAATCTTGAACGTATTTCTTTAGAGTTTTAAGAAGATTTGAGCGTAGAAAATAGTATAAGTTTTTTTCAAGAATATCCTCGCACTACCAGTCGAATACTCTTCTTTCTAAGGTAAGTGGTATTATTTCTTTCGTATTCATGAAGAGAGCTATTGTTATTCAATTCCTTATTATTATGTTGGAATAACCTGTCTATGCGAAGTACCACATACATGGTAAAATTTTTCTGTTATTCCATTCTTTATTATTCTATTAGAATAACCTGTCTATGTGGATTACCGCATGCTTGGTGAATGATCCTTCGTATTCATTCCTTATTAAATTGCGGAAATGATCTATCTACGTGGATTACCGCATGGCGGTTGAAAATCCATTTGCAGTTTCATATATTCTATTATACTCAGTTGGTTAAAGTTTTATCTTCTATACTCCATGAAATTAGTAGAATATCCTGGATATTTGCGCTTCATCTAGTATCTTTTCATGAAAATATTATTCTGAGCATTCTTGAATTTTACTCCACAAAGAAGTATCATGTTGAGAATTTGGACATTGTTGAGTTTAGGATAAATTAACTTATATATCTTTAAAATTTATTCTTGAACTTGTTTTATTGAATTATTATGTCATTGTCATCATCCTCATGCTTATATTGTGATGAAAGTCATCTTTGGCTTACGTGCATAGATAGACTTGGTATGATTATGACCTGTAATATTATAAATGATGTGGTAAAAGTCCTCAGTGGCCTGCAGTGCATTGATGGACAGTTTTTGGTATGATTATGATCAGGGATTATTCGGTATAGTCACGACTATTGATGATTTAATGAATATACTTAGCCCGTATGTAAGACCCCAACTTATTATTTAATAAAATTAAATTTTCTCTATTTATTATCTTGAAATAGTAATGGTTGATTTGATTAATGTGGTAAGTTATGGGTAAAATTCATAATTATTTTAAACAAGCAAGTGGTTTTAAAATATTCATTGTTGACGGGAAATCTTCGTTTGGTTGTGGAATATTCTAACTGTCGGAGAATATTCGTACGACGGCGCAGCCTTGTGTGGGCCCCATAACGAAAAGCGATTGGATGAAGAAAACGACACGAATAAGTTGGTTATAAATAACGGCGTAGTTGTTACCGTTAATACTGTTGGAATACCCTGTGGTTAAAACACAGTAGCACACGGTATTACACCAATTATTGATTCTTACGTAAGAAGGCACTACTCAATAATTGTTACAGTAATTACTGTTCAGTATTTTATTTATTGATTCAATAATTGTTGCGTTGATATTTTATATTACTATTATTTTAATAATTGTCACTACACAGTATTTTCTATTATCGGGGCAATAATTCATATTATCTGAATAATATTATTAGATAACATTATTGGTAATGTCTAGAAGGTTCTGTCTAAGGAGAGGTTTGGTCATCTAATTGCGCGCCAGTAAGGAGAGATCCTTATTGAAAAGCCCCCTCTTTCCTGGGAACTGCCTGGTTGTCAGTAATGTGATTCTGTAATATTATTTGTGAATAATTAATTATTGATTTATATGATGAGAAAAATATTGATTTTATGTGGATATAGATGGAGAAAATTTTTTAATATGACAATTGTTGAAAATTAATATTTTATCTTTTTCTGATAAAATAATTCAATTAAATATATTATTTTAATAATATATTGATGGTGATATTTTTACAATGAATGTGAGATATATGAGTATATGAGGAGGAAGAGTATTTTTGTGGCATTAAATGATTAACACATGTTTTGTGTGTCGGTAGACCCCAATTCTTGACCCAAATTTGATTATAGCCTGTAAAATCGCCCGTTTATGGATTTCGATCAATTTCTGTTTGGAATTTGGAAAAACTTTCTTCAACAAAGTTGTAGAGAATGAAATTTCCTATGAAAAGGACATGTGGTTCAAATTTTTCTGATAAAGGGCTATTTATTATGAATTATTGAAGTTCCGAAGTTCCGAAATAATTGATTTTTGGAAATTTTATTTATTTTTATTAAGGAAAACGTTTTTTCCATTTGAGTGGCACATGTTAATGGTTGAATCAGCTGGTGAGGTGTGCTAAGGAAATTAAGAAAAGTATATTATTATTTTATTAAATTTTCTGCTTTGGTGTTCTAAGCATTTTTCTATAAATAGGGTGCTTAGGTTAGAATTGAAAATCACACCAGAAATTGAAATCTTCTCTCTTTCTCTCTCGATATATTGAGCGTATTATTGTGAGTATTTTAATACTTTGAGTGTTGCTATACGGTGCAAGTTCAAGTCATAGCCTATATCCGGTGTTTCAACTAGAAGTACTATCTTTTCGAGGTAAGGGATATTATTTTCTTTTTTAAATGATATTATTTTCTTCAATATCATTATGCCGAAATATTGGTTTGAACTTTTAATCAAATTTGAAATTTTTTGTGTCGGGGTTACTATTCACGTATACGGCACTATTCACGTATACGACACTATTCACGAATACGACACTATTTATCGAAAAATGAAAATTTTCCTTTTCGTCCAAAATATCTATTATGGATACTAGCTTTGATTGTATCTATGTTTTGATCATTCTTGAATTTTACTTCACTATGATTATTTATGAGGTATTTTTGGACATGAAATAGCTGAAATACGAATCCTTGATATTTATTCTTTTGTTTCACTGGATTCGTTTCCTTTAAAATATTTTTCATCATCCTCAGTCCTAAATGATGATATTATTGAATATCTTTGGCCTTTAGTGCAAAGATAAATGATTTTATAATGAATATCTTTGGCCCGTAGTGCAAAGATGTATAGGTGTTGAGATGAACATGACCGACTTATGAATATCTTTGGCCTGTAGTACAAAGATGAATATATGATTCAAGATGTGCATTGATTGATGTTACAGGGATAAAATAACGATGATGGACTTTTAAATTCATAGATTATAGTATATTTCATTCTCTACATAACTCATCTATGAATTATTATTTCCGCTGCTAATCTGAAACTTGTTGTCTATTGTATTCTATCAGATTTTTCCCTGTTGAAGACTAACGATAATTTTTTTTATATTATCTTAGTCATAATATTCTTTACTGGACTAGTTGAGCTCACCCTTTTCCTTTTTGTTCTATTTTTCTTCTAAGGAGGCGAGAATGTAGCGAGTACTAGTCGGGGTACGGAATGAAGGTTATAGGAAGTTGTTTTAGTAGTCCTCACCATTTTTGTAAAGTATTGTATCAATAATTATAATGAGGACTTAGTTGGGTATGTATATTGTCTAGATGACAATATTTGTATTTAAACTTATAGTTTATAGGTTGTATTAATAAAGTTGTAGTTGTTTCTGTACCATGTTATTGAAGACTCAGAATGGGTGATGTATACCTATTTTGGGGGCGTTACACCGTAGTTCAGGGATGACTCGATGATGTAGTTTATTTATTAAGATGAGTCTCAGTGATAAAAATTGATGAAAACATTTTAAATCATAGAAGATAGTAGATATCATGCTCTACTTGACTCTTCTAATGGATTGCTTATTCCGCTGCAGTTAAACTTGACGTTTGTAATATTGTATCAGTTTAACACTGTTGAAGGCTAACGATAATTTATTCTGCATTATCTTAGTCATAATATTTCTTACTGGGCTAGTTGAGCTCACCCTTTCTTTCAATGTTCTCTTCAAGAAATGAGAATATAGCTGGAACTAGTCGGGGAATGGATTGACGGTCCAGATGGTTGCATCAGTAGTCCTCACTATTCTGTGAAATAGTGTAATAATAAATGTATTGAGGACTTATTTAGAATTTGAATACTGTCTAAAAGATCATATTTGTATTCAAACTCACAGTTCATGTTGTATATTTAAGGTTGTATTTATATTTTGTACCATGTATTTGGCGACTCAGAATAGGTGATGTATACCTATTTTGGGGGCATCACAGTTGGTATCAAAGATTTGGGATATGATCCCTGGATGAGATGTGAGACAAGAACTAGGAGGGGAGAGACGGGGAATTCCTTCGCTAGTATGACCTACCTAAGTTTATTTGGTATTTAATTGGTCGGTCAGAGTATAGGGATAATATGTGATATGATAATTAACCATTGCTTTGTGGCAGTATTTGAAAATGGCATTCGAAAATTTTGAGATAAGCAATGGATCACAGGAGACCGTTGAGTCTCTACAGATCAATAATCAGGATAATGTGAATCAGGAAGGCGACAATCCTCATGCAAACAATAACACTGACCAAATAATGAACGATGGAATGTTCAGAGGCTTTATACAATTCATGCAACATCAGGAAAGAGTGGCTCCTGTCCAAAATACAGGTAGAAACACTGGCAACTCTCGGACGGTCACCGCTAAGCAGTTCAAGGAACTGGGACCACCAGAGTTTTTTGGAGAGCCAAAACCACTTAAGGCGGAAACGTGGATAAAGCAGATCTGCAAGATATTTGATGTCTTGGGATTCTTTGAGGAGCAAAAGGTTCCCTTTGCCACCTTTATGTTGCGAGCAGAGGCAGATTACTGGTGGGAATCTGTAAAGCGTACTCAACCTGCCGTACTGAAGATGACTTGGGAAAATTTCCAAGAATTGTTCAATGACAAGTACTTTCCCAAAAGTATTTGTCACATGAAAGAGGTAGAGTTCATCAAGCTGGAGCAAAACAACGTGATCGTGTCACAGTACGAAGCCAAGTTTGCCGAGTTGTCCCGATTTGCGTCCCATTTGGTTGATAATGAGGAGAGCATGACGAGAATGTTTCTAAGAGGTTTGAAACCCGAGATACGTCAATATCTTATCTCTCATAAACTGTGTTTGTATTCAGATATTGTTAATAGGGCTCAGTTATTGGAGCGCGATAATGAGTCAACCCAACCAAAAGAGAGCAGCCGACAAAATGATAATACCAGTGATAGCAGTCATCGAAGCGGTGACAATAAGCCTGGAGGGAATCAACATGCCAGAAATGGTAACCACTTCGATGGGAATCATGGCCAAAATAATAAGAATGGACATTTCAAAAAGAGGAGATTCAACAATGATGGAAAGACGTCAGCATCAGCACCTATTGTTAAGGAAGGAGAACGACCACCGGTCGTATGTTACAAATGTGGAGGGGAAGGACACATAAGTCCAAACTGCACGATGCAGTCCAAAGAATGTTACAATTAGGGAAAAGAAGGTCACCTAGCCCAATTTTTTCGTGCACCAAAGCCAAGTCCAGCTGGGACGGTGGCACCAAAGGCAAATACGGACAAAACAAAGTCGGTGGTATCAGGAAGAGCGTTTTTCGTGACTTCTCAAAAAGTGAGTAACCCGAACGAAGTTAGCACGGGTTAGTTAATTATAAATTTTTGCGAGGTTTATACCTTGTTAGATATCGGTTCTACCCATTCTTTTCTCTCTCTTGCTTGCGCTCAACATTTAAATTTGACTCCGGAGAAATTAGACTTTGACTTATCGGTTGAAACTTCGTTAAGAGAAACCTTCGTTACCTCCACTGTTTATAAATCTCGTTGATTCAAATCGACACTTTCACGTTACTTGTCGATCTTATCTCTTTGAAAATACTTGTCTTTGATGTGATTTTAGGAATCGATTGATTAACTACTCATCATATTTTTCGTAAGGTTGTTATCTTTCATATTCCTAACCAACCTGTTATGCGAATTCAAGCAACCAAACCACTAAAGTCAATCATTGTCATATCAAGCCATAAGTAAAAAGGCCCGAGCCTTTCGCTGGTGACATCCTTGTGTGGAATGCAACTAAGCCAGACTTTCCGTAGGGGACGTCGTGAATAACGATGGCAAATTGATAGGTATCAATGTGACGTGTTATCCAAGTCTTGGATGAGGGTTACAGTTTTGAATGATATTTTTATCGTTAATAAATTCCTTGACGTATTCCTGAAGACTTCTTGGCCTACCGCATAGCTGTGAAATCAAATTTTGTATTGACCCCAGTACAAAATACATTTCTAAAAACCCTTAAATATTTCTTCAACTAAAACGAACGTAACATGCGCCAAATACGTTGGCTCGAGGTGTTCAAGATTATGATAATACCATTCAATACCATCGTGGAAAAGAGAATGTGGTAGCTGACGCGTTGAGTAGAAGATCGTATTCATTTACGAGTACGAATATACGAACCTACGTGAAGATAACGAATATATGATTAGAACAGACTGTAGTCGATAATGTTAAAGCTGCTAAAGCTACAGACCCGGAGCTGATGAAAACGAAGAAAAAGGTTCAAGAGGGCGTTATTTTAAAAGCAAGAGTTGCTGAAGAGAGGAAATCTCAACCCTCGATTTAATTGGCCCATTTGAAATCCTCGATCGAGTAGGAACTGTGGCTTATAGACTCATTTTACCGCCAAGTATGTCGTGTGTTCATAACATTTTTAACGTACTGATTTTACATAAATATGTAAACGACCCGAACCACATTATTAATTTAGAACCGGTCGAGATAGCGGATAATTTAATGTATGAAGATGTACATGTTAAAATCTTGAAATATATTTTACGCTCAAAGGATATACCTCAAGAGTTAGAATCTGAAATGAAGTCAAGGTATCCTCATCTCTTCGGCATACCAGGTACGTACGTAAAATTTCGAGGGCAAAATTTCATAAGGAGGGGAGATTACGAGACCCCAAATTTTATGAATAAAGATTTAAATTTCTCAAAAAAAAATTCAAAATTATGGTGTGGATTTGAGATAATGTTATAATTGTGGGTAATATTTAGAAATTTTGAAAAGTATGCAAGTTGTTATATAATATTCGATTGATCGGGAAATATTCTTTTTGTCGGGGAATATCCGTACGACGATACAATCATTGGTGGTCCCCACAACGGAATTATTTTCGGATTGAGAAAACGACAAAAATATTTTTATGAAAATAACGGCGGAAGTTTTACCGTTAAAACTGTTGAACTACTCGGTAGTAAAAGTACAGTAATACGTGTGGTTGCATAGTAGCACAATGTATTGATTATTGATGCTTGCGTGAGAAGTCACTCAGTTTTGTTCAATGATTGCTACAGTAATTGCTGCATAGTATCTCACGTTATTTGATTCAATTATTGTCAATATTTTATATATTATTAAATCAATAATTGAGACGATGAAATTATTAATATTATTATTTTTAATATGAAACGATGTCTTGAAGTTCTGTCAAGGAGAGGTTTGGTCACCTAATTGCGCGCTAATAGGGAGAAATCCTTACTGGAAAGCCCCCTCTTTCCTGGGAACAACATGGTCGATTAATAGTGTGAATTATTATAATAATGATGATGAATTTTGTTTTATTATTATTATAAATGTAATAAAACAGAAAATTTTTTATATAAAACAGAATACTTTTTATAAAATTTTATTTTATTTGATTATAAATATAATATAATATATTATATTATGCATAGTGTTTGCATAGTGCCTGTATAGTGTTTGCATAGTAAATTTTTTTTATATAAAACAGAATACTTTTATAAAGTTATTTATTTTATTAGATTATAAATAGAATATATTATATTTTATTATGCATAGTGTTTACATAGTGTTTGTATAGTAAAATCTTTTTATATAAAATAGAATGCTTTTATAAAGTTATTTATTTTATTAGTTTTTAAATAATATATATATTATAAATAGAATATATTATATTTTATTGCATAGTATCCTTTCCATTTTCCTATAAATAGGATGCTTAGTTAGAATGTAAAATCACACCAGAAATTAAGAGAATTCTTCTTCTATAATCTTGAGCGTATTTCTTTAGAGTTTTAAGAAGCTTTGAGCGTAGAAAATAGTATAATTTTTTTTCAAGAATATCCTCGTCGTACCAGTCGGAATAATCTTCTTTTTAAGGTAAGGGGTATTATTTCCTTCGTATTCATGAAGAGAGCTATTGTTATTCCATTCCTTATTATTATGTTAGAATAACCTGTCTATGCGAAGTACCGCATACATGATGAAATTCTTCTGTTATTCCATTCTTTATTATTCTGTTGGAATAACCTGTCTACGTGGATTACCATATGCTTGGTGAATGATCCTTCGTATTCAATCCTTATTAAATTGTGAAAATAATCTGTCTACATGGATTATTGCATGGCGGTCGAAAATCCATTTGCAGTTTCATATATTCTATTATACGCAGTTGGTTAAAGTTTTGGCTTCTATACTCCATGAAATTAGTAGAATATCCTGGATATTTGCGCTTCATCCAGTATCTTTTCATGAAAATATTCTTCTGAGCATTCTTAAATTTTACTCCACAAAGAAGTAACATGTTGACAATTTGGACATTATTGAGTTCAGGATAAATTAACTTATAAATCTTTAAAATTTATTCTTGAACTTATTTTATTGAATTATTATGTCATTGTCATCGTCATCATCCTCATGCTTATATTGTGATGAATGTCATCTTTGGCTTACGTGCATAGATGGACTTGGTATGATTATGACTAGGGATTATTCAGTATAATCATGACCTGTAATGTTATAAATGATGTGGTAAAAGTCATCAGTGGCCTGTAGTGCATTGATGGACAGTTTTGGTATGATTATGATCATGAATTATTCGGTATAGTCATGACCATTGATGATTTAATGAATATCCTTGGCCCGTAGTGCAGGGATGACTCGATGATGTGTTTATTTATTAAGCTGAGTCTCTGCGATAAAAATTGATGAAAATATTTTAAATCATAGAAGATAGTAGATATCATGCTCTACTTGACTCATCTAATGGATTGCTTATTCCGCTACAGTTAAACTTGATGTTTGTTATATTGTATTAGTTTAACACTGTTAAAGGCTAACGATAATTTATTCTGCATTATCTTAGTCATAATATTTCTTATTGGGCTAGTTGAGCTCACCCTTTCTATCAATGTTCTCTTCAGGAAATGAGAATATAGCTGGAACTAGTCGGGGAATGGATTGACGATCCAGATGGTTGCATTAGTAGTCCTCACTATTCTGTGAAATAGTGTGAGAATAAATGTATTGAGGACTTATATTGAGTTTGAATACTGTCTAGAATACAATATTTGTATTAAAACTCATAGCTCATGTTGTATATTTAAGGTTGTATTTGTATTTTGTACCATGTATTTGACGACTCAGAATAGGTGATGTATTCCTATTTTGGGGGCGTCACAGCATACATCCAAGGTCATGTATCAATTGATACGCAACACGTTTCCTTTAATATAAATAAATCAATTACGATAATAACAACTCTTGTACAATATAATTTTAAAAACTTTTTGAAAACACAACTCCCTTGAGGAGAAAATTTTGGTATCCAAAAGAAGAGTAAGTAGAGGAAGATTAGAAAAGAAAAGTTGGAAGCACTAGTGGGTATTGGAAATGAGAGAAGCTACTCCATGGATTTTTAGTTCTGATAATGATACAGATGCGTAGTTTTGGAAAATATGGCAGCAGCCTCAACATATACATTACGTACTTGTTGTATAAGATCCTACTCTCGTTTCCAAGATACATAAGACTTGCGCATTTAATTTCTCTTAGAAAGTTTGACGATGAAAACCTTAAATTTTATTTATTTATTCCATAACAAATTTTAATTAATTTTAAGATTTCATATAAAACAAATTATCAAAAATTAAAATGGATAAATTAATTCCAATGTACATAAAGTAATCAATTAGTCGAATGAAACCCTCACTAGCTAAAACGTAGGGAGCACATATATAAATATTTGTCTATGTATCAAATATTCGACTATAGCTGAAGGTTGTGGTGAATCTGCAACCAATTCGGTCCTTAATGCATTTGTGAGTTTAAAAGATGTGACGAAAGGAAAGAGTGTAAGAGAGGAATTAAGAAATGAGATGGAGATGGAAAGAGAAAGTGTAAGAGGGGAATTAAGAGATGGGATGGGAATGAGATTATAATTTTCTCTTGTCATGTTTGGCATCAATTTTAGAACAGAAGAGAGAAAAAAAATGAGATTTTAAATGCGCAAGTCTTATGTATCTTGGAAACGAGAGTAGGATCTTATACAACAAGTACGTAATGTATATATTGAGTTACTGCCATATTTTCCAAAACTACTCATCTTTATCATTATCAAAACTAAAAATCCATGGAGTTCCTCTCTCATTCCCAATACCCACTAGTGCTTCCAACTTTTCTTTTCTAATCTTCCTCTACTTACTCTTCTTTTGGATACCAAAATTTTCTCCTCAAGGGAGTTGTGTGTTCAAAAAGTTTTTAAAATTATATTGTACAAGAGTTGTTATTATTGTAATTGATTTATTTATATTAAAGGAAACGTGTTGCGTATCAATTGATACATGACCTTGGATGTATGCTGTGACGCCCCCAAAATAGGTATACATCACCTATTCTTAGTCGCCAAATACATGGTACAGAATACAAATACAACCTTAAATATACAACATGAGCTATGAGTTTTAATACAAATATTGTCTTCTAGACAGTATTCAAACTCAATATAAGTCCTCAATACATTTATTCTCACACTATTTCACAGAATAGTGAGGACTACTAATGCAACCATCTGGACCGTCAATCCATTCCCCGACTAGTTCCAGCTATATTCTCATTTCCTGAAGAGAACATTGAAAGAAAGGGTGAGCTCAACTAGCCCAGTAAGAAATTTTATGACTAAGATAATGCAGAATAAATTATCGTTAGCCTCCAACAGTGTTAAACTAATACAATATAACAAACATCAAATTTAAATGTAGCAGAATAAGCAATCCATTAGATAAGTCAAGTAGAGCATGATATCTACTATCTTCTTGATTTAAAATGTTTTCTTCAATTTTTATCGCAGAGACTCAGCTTAATAAATAAACCACATCATCGAGTCATCCCTTCACTACGGGCCAAGGATATTCATTAAATCATCAATGGTCATGACTATACCGAATAATTCCTGATCATAATCATACCAAAAACTGTCCATCAATGCACTACAGGCCACTGAGGACTTTTACCACATCATTTATAACATTACAGGTCATGATTATACTGAATAATCCCTGGTCATAATCATACCAAGTCCATCTATGCACGTAAGCCAAAGATGACATTCATCACAATATAAGCATGAGGATGATGAGAATGACATAATAATTCAATAAAACAAGTTCAAGGATAAATTTTAAAGATTTATAATTTAATTTATCCAGAAATCAATAACGCCCAAATTGTCAACATGATACTGTTTTGTGGAGTAAAATTCAAGAATAATATTATACCAAAAATAGTTTGGACCGAAAACGAATTAATTTTTATCATGAATAGTACCCTGGGTGAATAGTACTCTAGTGAATAGTACCCCATGAATAGTACTTCATGAATATTAACCCGTGAATAGTACTCCGACATGAAAAAGTTAAAACTTATCAAGAATGCTCAGAATAATATTTTCATGAAAAGATACTGGATGAAGCGCAAATATCAAGGATATTATATTAATTTCATGGAGTATAGAAGCCAAAACTTTAACCAAATGAGTATAGAATTTGAAATCTGAAATGAAATAATATTACTTACATACTACAGCGTATGGAAGAAAATATTATTTCAAGCGAATATTGAACAAAAATAACATCCCTTACGAATATTGAACAAATATAATATTTCTTACGAATATTAAACGAATATAATATTTCTTGCAAATATTAAACGAAAATAATATTCATTACGAATATTAAACGAAATTAATATTTATACGAATATGAATGGTAAGGGGTATTATTCTTTCGTATTCATAAAGAGAGTTATTTTTTTTCAATACTCGTAAGGGTTGTTATTCCATTCTTTAATATTATGTTGGAATAACCTGTCTATGCAAAGTACCGCATACATGGTAAAATTCTTCTATTATTCCATTCTTTATTATTCTGTTGGAATAACCTGTCTGTGCAGTCTATCGCATGCTCGGTGAATTCTATTGTTATTCCATTCTTTATTATTCTGTTGGAATATCCTATCTGTGTGGATTATGCATGACCTGGCTCCATTCTTTATTATTCTGTTGGAATATCCTGTATGTGCGGATTACGCATGACCTGGTTCTATTCTTTATTATTCTGTTGGAATAACCTGTCTGTTCGGTCTATCGCATGCCTGGTGAATTCTTCTGCTATTCCATTCTTTATTATTTTGTTGGCATAACCTGTCTGTGCGGTCTATTGCATGCCTGTTGAGGTCTTCTGTTATTCCATTCTTTATTATTCTGTTTGAATAACCTGTCTATGTGGACTACCGCATGCATGGTGAATTCTGCTGTTATTCCATTCTTTATTATTCTATTAGAATAACCTGTCTATGTGGATTACCTCATGTATGGTGAATGATCCTTCATATTCATTCTTTATTAAATTCTGGAAATGATCAGTCTACGTGGATTACCGCATGGCGGGTGAAAATCCATTTGCAGTGTCGTATATTCTATTATACTCGTATGAGATATAATTTCTTTTGTACTCGTCATGGAATATCATTTTCTTTGGTATTTTTCTTTTACGAGTTATTATTCATGGGTTACTATTCACCCGGTTACTATTCACTCTAGTATTATTCACTCGAGTATTCGGGGCACTTTTCGTGCCAGAATACTATTCATGGGTTACTATTCACTCGATTACTATTCACTCTAGTATAATTTACTCGGGTATTCGGGACACTTTTCGTGTTGGGGTACTATTCACAGGATACTATTCATGAGTTACTATTCACGGGGTACTATTTACCCGAAAAATATATTTCTTTTCTGTCCAAATTATTTTTGGTACATGAATATTATTCTTGAATTTTACTCCACAAAGCAGTATCATGTTGACAATTTGGATATTTTTAAACTCTAGAAAAATTTAAAGTATTTAATATTTATCCTTGATTTCGTTTGATTAATACTTATATCATTGTCATCATCCTCATGCTTATATTGTGATGAAAGTCATCTTTGGCTTACGTGCATAGATGGACCGTTGATTATTGGTTTTATAGTTGTATATCTTTGGCTTGCGTGCATAGATGGACTGTTGATTATTGGTTTTATAGTTGTATATCTTTTGCTTACGTGCAAAGATGGACAGGTGTATGACATGATCATAACTACTGGTGATAATAACAAATATCCTTGGGCCGTAGTGCATGGATAATTCGATGATGTGATTGGCAGGATCATGACTATTAGTTAACAGTTGAATGTCTTTGGCCGTAGTCCACTGACACAAAATTGATTGGTATGATCATGACCATTGGTTTTATAGTTGAATATCTTTAGCCCGTAGTGCAAAGTTAGACAACTGATTGGTATGATCATTGTTATTACATTTGAATATCTTTAGCCTTTGGGGTAAGGATATTGAGTAAACGTTCTATTAAGCCTTTGTGGCAAGGAAGAACTGTCAATTTACATGATTATAAATATGAATTGTGTATTTAACTATAATCTTTGGTGGCTCATGTGAAGATAAGTGATGAGAGTTTTTTTATTGTATAACAAAGAACTGTTGATGAGTATTACAGGATTGAAATATTAACGATGGACTTTTAATCTAGAAGAGATAGTAGACATTATGTTCTACTTGACTCTTCTATTGGATTGCTTATCTCGCTGTAATTAAACTTGATGTTTATTGTATTCTATCAGTAGTTATACTGTTGAAGGCTAAGGATAATTTATTCTGCATTATCTTAGTCATAATATTTCTTACTGGGCTAGTTGAGCTCACCCTTTTCTTTCACTGTTCTCTTCAGGAAATGAGAATATAGTTGGGACGAGTCGGGGAACGGAGTGATGGTCTGAGATGGTGGCTATAGTAGTCCTCACTATTTTTATAAAATAGTATGATAATAATTGTAATGAGGACTTCATTAAGAGTGGATATTGTCTAGAAGGCAATATTCGTGTTTAAACTCTCAGCTATGTTTTGTCGTATTTTGCCCGACAGTTGTATAATTAAGTTTGCATTTGATTTATGTAGTGTGATATATGGCAACCCAAGATAGGAGATGTATACCTGTTTTGGGGGCATCACATTTACTATTAGGGGAGGTGGTGCAAGTTTGATAATACTTGCAGGACTAAATTAAAAATGAAGAAAAAGAAGAAGGTATTATACTGTAATATTTTGAGCCCCAAAACGTGAAACTATCGAAACTATATTTTCTTATAAATAGAAGCTCATTTTTCCTTCATTTCTCACCAATTCACTAAAGCTATAGAGAAATTATTATAGAGAGAAATTATAGAGAGAAAGAAGAAGAGAAGTATGCTACCTCACTCTTCCAGTATCCAGTCTTCTTTTGAAGTAAGGGGTATTATTCTTTCGTATTCAAGAAGAGAGCTATTGTTATTCCATTCCGTATTATTCTGTTTGAATAACCTGTATACGTGGACTACCGTATACATGGTGAAATTCTTCTGTTATTCCATTCTTTATTATTATGTTGGAATAACCTGTCTATACGAAGTACTGCATACATGGTGAAATTCTTCTGTTATTCCATTCTTTATTATTCTGTTGGAATAACCTGTCTGTACGATCTATTGCATGCCTGGTGAATTCTGTTGTTATTCCATTCCTTATTATTCTATTAGAATATCCTGTATGTGCGGATTACGTATGACCTGGTTCCGTTCTTTATTATTCTATTAGAATATCCTATCTGTACGAATTACGCATGACCTTGTTCCATTCTTTATTATTCTGTTGGGAATAACCTATCTGTGCGGTCTATCGCATGCCTGGTGAATTCTTCTGTTATTCCATTCTTTATTATTCTATTAGAATAACCTATCTATGTGGATTATTGCTTGCATAGTGAATGATCCTTTGTATTCATTCTTTATTAAATTGTGGAAATAATTTGTCTACGTGGATTACCGCATAGGTGGTGAAAATCTATTTGTAGTTTCGTATAATCTATTATACTCATCTGGGATATTATTTCTTTTGTACTCGTCATAAATATTATTTTCTTAATTATTTTTCTGTTACGAGTTACTATTCATGGGTTACTATTCACCCAGTTACTATTCACTCTAGTATTATTCACTCGGGTATTCGGGCCTTTTTTTGTGCTGGAGTACTATTCATGAGTTACTATTCACGAGTTACTATTTACCCAATTACTATTCACTATAGTATCATTCACACGGGTATTCGAGACACTTTTCGTGTCGGGGTACTATTCACGGGATACTATTCCTGAAGTACTATTGATGGGATTTTATTCACCCGAAAAATATATTTCTTTTCGGTCCAAATTATTTTTGGTGCATGAATATTATTCTTGAATTTTACTCCACAAAGTAGTATCATGTTGATAATTTGGACGTTATTGATTTCTGGATAAATTAAATTATAAATCTTTAAAATTTATCATTGAACTTGTTTTTATTGAATTATTATGTCATTGTCATCATCCTCGTGCTTATATTGTGATGAAAGTCATCTTTGGCTTACGTGCATAGATGGACTTGGTATGATTATGACTAGGGATTATTCGGTATAATCATGACCGTAATGTGACGAATGATGTAGTGAAAGTCCTCAGTGGCCTGTAATGCATTGATGGACAGTTTTTGGTATGATTATGACCAGGGATTATTCGGTATAGTCATAACCATTGATGATTTAATGAATATCCTTGGCCCGTAGTGTAGGGAAGAATCGATGATATGGTTTGTTTATTAAGTTGAGTCTCAGTGATAAAGTTGATGAAAAACTTTTTAAATCATAGTAGATAGTAGATTTTATGCTCTACTTGACTCTTCTAATGGATTGCTTATTTCCGCTGCAGTTGTTGATCTAAAACTTGTTGTCTATTGTATTCTATCAGTTGTTATACTGTTGAAGGCTAAGGATAATTTATTCTGCATTATCTTAGTCATAATATTTCTTACTGGGCTAGTTGAGCTCACCCTTTCTTTCATTGTTATCTTCAGGAAATGAGAATATAGCTGGGACGAGTTGGGGAATGGAGTGATGGTCCAGGATATATAGCTTTAGTAGTCCTCACTATTCTACGGAATAATGTGATAATAATTGTAATGAGAACACCATTGAGTGTGGATATTGTCTAGATGACAATATTCTTGTTTAAACTCTCAGCTATGTTTTGTCGTATTTTAGACGACTGTTGTATAATTAAGTTGTATTTGAATTTATGTACCATGTATCTGGCGACTCAAGATGGGTGATGTATACCTATTTTTTGGGCGTCACAGTTGGTATCAAAGCTTAGGGATATGATCCCTGGCTAATATGTGAGACAAGAAATAACTAGGAGGGGAGAGACAGGGAATTCCTTCGCTAGTATGACCTACCTAAGTTTATTTATTATTTAATTATTTGATCAGAATATAGGGATAATATGTGACATGTCAATTAACCTTTGTTTTGAAGATGTATTCTAGAATGATATCTGAAATACAGGATATGAGCAATGGGAAAATCATGATATAGAGGAACTAACCGGGAAGGTATAATCCGGAAAAAAGCAAGGTATTCTCATCTCTTCGAATATCAGGTACGTACGTAAATTTCGAGGGCGAAATTTCATAAGGAGGAGAGATTGTAAGACCCCGAATTTTATGAAATGAAAGTATTCAATTTTCTTATAATTATTCTATTTAGTAAATGGATAAATTTATAAAAGGTTAAAGTTAAGGGTTATATGTGAAAATTTTTCAAAGTAAATAAGTTGTCATAAAATAATCGGTAGTAAAAGTACAGTAATACGCGTGGTTGCATAGTAGCACACGGTATTGATTATTGATGCTTACGTAAGAAGTCACTCAGTTATACTCAATTATTGCTACAGTAATTGCTGCTTCATATCTCTCATATAATTGATTCAATTGTTGTCACAGTATCATCTTTATAATATGTTATATTATTAAATCAATAATTGAGACGACAAAGTTATTCATATTATTATTTGCAATATTGACAATGTCTAGAAGTTCTGTCAAGGAGAGGTTTGGTCACCTAATTGTGCGCCAATAGGGAGAAATCCTTATTGGAAAGCCCCCTCTTTCTGGGGAATGACCTGGTTGTTAAATATTGTGAATTATAATATTAATGATGAATAAGTTCATGTTGATTAAAGATGAAATTGATAGTTTCATTATGTTGGAATTATTAGTGTTAGTGAAAGTCGACATTTATTTCGATAATAATTGATGTCTGGAGGTTATATTGACCAATCGAGTAATTAACCGAATAAATGAGTAATTAATTTCTATTGATTCACATGCTTATAACTATGTGTTCACATGTGTGTACTATTGATTCACATGATTTACTATTAGGGGAGTTGGTTCAAGATTGATAATACTTGCATGACTAAGTTAAAAATGGAGGTATAGATGGAGGTAATATACTATAATTCATATTTTCACATGTCTAGAACTATTGATTCGCATGATTTACTATGGATTCACATGATTTACTATTAGAGGAGGTGGTGCAAGTTTGATAATACTTGCAGGACTAAATTAAAAATGAGGAAAAAGAGGAAGGTATTATACTGTAATATTTCGAGCCCCAAAACGTCCAATTATCGAAACTATATTTTTCTATAAATAGAAACTCATTCTTCCTTCATTTCTCACCAATTCACTAAAGCTATAAAGCAATTATTATAGAGAGAAAGAAGTAGAGAAGTCTGCTACCTCACTATTCTAGTATCCAGTCTTCTTTTGAGATAAGGGGTATTATTCTTTCGTATTCATGAAGAGAGCTATTATTATTCCATTCCTTATTATTCTGTTGGAATAACCTGTATACGCGGACTACCGTATACATGGTGAAATTCTTCTGTTATTCCATTATTTATTATTATGTTGGAATAACCTGTCTATGCGAAGTACCGCATACATGGTGAAATTCTTCTGTTATTCAATTCTTTATTATTCTGTTGGAATAACCTGTCTGTGCGGTCTATAGCATGCCTGATGAATTCTATTTTTATTCCATTCTTTATTATTCTGTTGGAATATCCTATTTGTGCGGATTACGCATGACATGGTTCCGTTCTTTATTATTCTGTTGGAATATACTGCCTGTGCGGATTACGCATGACCTAGTTCCATTCTTTATTATTCTATTGGGAATGCCCTGTTTGTGCGGTCTATCGCATGCCTGGTGAATACTTATGTTATTCCATTCTTTATTATTCTGTTGGAATAACTTGTCTATGTAGATTACCGCATGCATAGTGAATGATCCTTCGTATTCATTCTTTATTAAATTGTGGAAATGATCTGTCTACGTGGATTACCGCATGGCGGGTGAAAATCCATTTGTAGTTTTGTATATTCTATTATACTCATCTGGGATATCATTTCTTTTGTACTAGTCATGAAATATCGTTTTCTTTGATATTTTTCTGTTACGAGTTACTATTCATGGGTTTCTATTCACCCAGTTACTATTCACTCTAGTATTATTCACTCGGGTATTCGGGATACTTTTCGTGCCGGAATACTATTCATGGGCTACTATTCACCCGATTACAATTCACTCTAGTATCATTCACTCGGGTATTCGGGATATTTTTCGTGATGGGGTACTATTCCCGAAGTACTATTCACCCGAAAAATATATTTCTTTTCTGTCCACATTATTTTTGGTACATGAATATTATTCTTGAATTTTACTCCACAAAGCAGTATCATGTTGACAATTTGGACGTTATTGATTTCGGGATAAATTAAATTATAAATCTTTAACATTTATCCTTGAACTTGATTTATTAAATTATTATGTCATTGTCATTATCCTCATGCTTATATTGTGATGAAAATCATCTTTGGCTTATGTGCATAGATGGACTTGGTATGATTATGACCAGGGATTATTCGGTATAATCGTGACCGTAATGTGACGAAGAATGTGGTGAAAGTCCTCAATGGCCTGTAGTGCATTGATGGACTGTTTTTGGTATGATTATGACCAGGGATTATTCGGTATAGTCACGACCATTGATGATTTAATGAATATCCTTTGCCCGTAGTGCATGGAAGAATCGATGATATGGTTTATTTATTAAGCTGAGTCTCCGCGATAAAATTGATGAAAAACTTTTTAAATCATAGAAGATAGTAGATTTTATGCTTTACTTAACTCTTCTAATGGATTGCTTATTTCCGCTGCAGTTGTTGATCTAAAACTTGTTGTCTATTGTATTCTATCAGTTGTTATACTATTGAAGGCTAATGATAATTTATTCTGCATTATCTTAGTAATAATATTTCTTACTGGGCTAGTTGAGCTCACCCTTTCTTTCATTGTTCTCTTCAGGAAATGAGAATATAGCTGGGACGAGTCGGGAAATGGAGCGATGGTCCTGGATAAATGGCTTTAGTAGTCCTCACTTTTCTACGGAATAATGTGATAATAATTGTAATGAGGACACCATTGAGTGTGGATATTGTCTAGATGACAATATTCTTGTTTAAACTCTCAGCTATGTTTTATCGTATTTTACACGATTGTTGTATAATTAAGTTGTATTTGAATTTATGTACCATGTATCTGGCGACTTAACATGGGTGATGTATACCTGTTTTGGGGGCGTCACACATTGGGTCAGTCCATTAATGATAAGTGAACGGGAGATCACAAGGAGAAAGCGAGTTGGGCATTCCACAAATCTGAAGTAGTCTTACTATTCAGAAGAGGCCAGAATAAGGAGTCAAGCTATCAGTTCCTGAGATCAGTCGAGGCAAATAGAAGTATTGAAGCACTAAAAATTAGAAGAAAGAAGTGTTCTACATTGAAGATCCAATGAACACTCCTCAGGATCGTAGTGTTGTCTCAACCTGTCAATGAGCAACATTCAACTAGACACTACGATCAGGTACAAGAATATGCATCAGAATCTTAGAGTTTGTTCATTTGAATATTGAAGCCTTGGCAACAGGTTTAATCTTAAGTGTGATATTCGAATATAGCTTATTGAGAGCATCGATGCAAAGGGACAGATCCTAACGTTCTTATCGAGAATTCAGAAAGAAGAAATAAAGTTGACTACCTGACCAAGACATCAAAGTGACATCTCTGATGGAGTAGGTGAAACAGTAGACTGCAGTGTCAGAAAATTAAAAAAGATGATGTGTCAAATAACTCGAGATCTGTGAAGCAATTCAAATAACTTTCAACGGCTATATTCCAACTAGGAATATTGGGAAGGAGCATATATATAAGCCAGAGCTACAAAGATAAAAGTAAGTGAAGTTGCTGAAGTTGTAGAATCAGTTGAGCTATTGGAATGCTATAGTGTTGACTCTACGAGTTCCACCTAGAGCTAGACAGAACAAGTTTCAGTGACAGTGAGACTACAAAGGTGGAAGTGAAGCAGCTTAGAAGAAGGAATCAAATAGACTAAAAGCTTCACTCAACAAAGTTGGGAATGCCACTGAAGATGACTAGCTAAGCTGAGATCCGAGAAGGCCAAAAATATAGCATTCAGGAAAGGTGGCAGAGTACAAAGAAGATCAAGAGAGTCACTCTACAAATCAGCAAGAACCAAAAGCTGAATCAAAACAGATGCAGAACCATGTCTGCAAACCATTCAAGAAGGGTTCAGGGAATGCTAAGTTCTAGACGAAGTCTACCAAAAGCTCAAACACTTAGCAAACCCAAATGGTGATGGTGTATAGCTGACATCTGATGAAGATGAGCAGAACAGAATGAAGATTAACTGCACCAAAGAAGATGTAGTCCAGGCTCGTAGCAGAATGCAAGAGGACCACGCCAAGCTGCTAAGTACAGAAGATGTTCAAGCTTGAAGATGTCTTAGCAGCAAGGCACAAATAACAACAACAACACCAACAAGAAGCCAGGGCCTGAGGGGTCCTTATCCGGAGGGACTAAGTGAAGTTCCAAGCCTGCTGGGCTTGAAGAGTTCCTAAGGAACTAGAGGAGTTCCAAGCCTGTTGGGATTTTCTTAGTGAACTGAAGTTCCAAGGCTGCTGGCTTTGAAGGAATCTTAGTGATTCAGGGTGCTGCCTTTCCTTAGTGGAATTCTTGCTAGTTAAAGTAGAAGAGTGGATTAGGAGCTTGAGTCTCTGAACCACTTAAAATCCTTTGTGTCTTTTACATTCTGTCATTTACTTTCTGTCATCTATATTATGTACTTAACTTCTATAAATGCTATGTATGTATTAACTGCTTATCACTTAACTAGCTCTAAGAACAATGTATGTATGATTATGAATATATCAATGAAGGGGATATTTTACTTATTCCGATGTGCTTAAAAAAGATTCTTATGTTTATCATTTGTTAATTCATTAGCAATACAAAATAAACATGAAATGTATTTGAAAATAAAAGGATCTATTCAACACCCCCTTCGAGATCTATTGTGTGCCTACTGGGTACTAACAATTGGTATCAAAGCCGGTTCTCATGCTATTCAAAAGATAATCACTTTGAGTCTGATCCTAGGCGCAAACATTAATATAAACTTAGTTTAGTAGTAAGTCAATTGTAAATTCAGATGAGCTCACACATTGAAAATATTGTGTACAGGTAAATGTCTATATACACCTGAAGCTGCTCAGATTGGTCCATGTTCTTAAAAGCCATAACAACAAGACCAGTCCTTGCCTATAGTCAATCTTATAGTCTGAAGAGTAGATATGGGAGCTCAAGAGGCATCAACAGCAAAGAGTCAAGCATCCACTAAACTGAAAGATGAAAAGGCCATATGTGCTAAGAAGTACTCATTCAGAGAAGAAAGAAGAATCTCTCAAATCTATATTTGGCCAACCAACAGCTGGATGCGAATCTTGAGGACTCAAGGGTGTCAAAGAACTAAAGATGTCAAGATTCTCTAAGCCTACATCTTCAATACTATAACAAATTGATCAAAGGATAACTAGAGCAACAAGCTGTCAGAAGTAAAGGAAAAAGTATGCACATCAATGCCTAAACTCAGTATATCAAAATAAATGACTGTCAAGAAACTGACAATGTAAAGGTACGATTCCTCATCAGTATAAATATGTACATCATGTTGCACCAGCTTATGCACTATAATAGTATTCTATCAAGAGACCATACTTTACCTAAAAAGGAGAAGAGAGAAAGTAAACTGAAGTTGGAAACTCAAATGTTAATAAACTTTCTCTCCATCCAAGTTTTAGGATTGAAGATAACATCCTGAAAGAAGTCTGAAATAGGTCATAAGCATCAAGATTTAACTAACTTTAAGTGGAGTAATCTTTGCTGGTGGGTTAGTATGTATGTACAAACCTATGTTCTAGGTTTTTGATAACACATAAGATATGATCAGTTCTATAAGAGTATCTTGAATATTCGTAGAAATTGATCACTTCTATGAGTCAACCAGATATAAATAAGTGATAGATGTGATGCTCACTCTGTGAACATTTAAAATCCATGAACATGACCATGAAATCATCAAAGAGAAAGAGTGTTGTATTAAAACGGTTAATTTTACACACACTCATCATCATGCATTTTAAAATGTCATATCTAAATTAGATATGTAATAACTCGAGATTTTCTATATAAAATAAATAAGAAATTTTGCGTATAAATTTTTTTTAATGACGAGACTAAGTGTCAAGTAAAGTGAACGATAAAATGCGAATATATTTATTACTTGAAAAATTAGAAATAATTTTGGAATTATTAATTTCCACAAATTATATGGTAATAAATTTCTGTAAGCCGGAATGTTTTTATTAATTATTTTCCATGAAAACATGATTGGAAATAATATATGAAGTGATAATTAGATTTATATAATAAATAATTTATTATATGAATTGTTCAGAATATTTAAGTTAATTATTTTAACTTGATTATTGATGTTGTGTACGAAGAATAAGTCAGATATGAGATCCAAACCCTGGATTGGGATTGTGATCAAGATATGAGAATAATAATATTATATTATTTATATAATGATTTTACAGTACCATAATTATGTACTGTGTATGTACAGACAGATAATATTGAGCAATGACGGTCAATTAGGTCATAGCATATTACCGTGCTGTGAAACCCTAATTATTAAACTCAGTTATGAGATATGACTGAGTAGTGACTGTGTATATGAAGTTACTGTGTATAAGAATATCGGTAATTAGAAGAAACCCTAATTACAGTTGTACGTCACTAATTATGACAAACCCTAATTATTATAACCCTAACCGGTTGAAGTTAGAAACTATAACGACTGTGTTAGTAACATACACAGATAATTAAAGAACCTTAATGGTCAATTGGAAACCCTAATTGATGACGTTAAGAAACCCTAATTATAGAACCCTAATTTTAATTACCGGGTTTAATTTCGATGTTATTGTATAAGTGTTTTAATTTACCAAAGGATAGAAGTTAATTGGTAAATTGTAAGAATTAAATCTAGTGATTAAATATTACATTTAATTGCCTTGTACAAGATTGCCCTTGAAATTATATGTGAAATGACCAAAATACCCTTTTTGACAAAAAAGGTATAAGAACACTAAACCTAGAAATCCTTTGATTCGATGTTATTTGATGCAATTGATTATTTAAAGTTGTGTAATAGGATGTTAATTGATGATATGGGTTGATAAATCAAAGACCCGTAACATCAAAGTACACGAATTTGAAGATTTAAGAAATTTGGAAAATTTCATTTCTGTGATTTTTTCGTCAAATGTCAGAGCTTATAGATCTTTGATCGATCATGATTTTTGTTGTTTTTAAGTTTTTATGTGTATCTTGTTATATGGTCTTTAATCTGCAAAAAGAATCAAATCCATATCATGTATAGATTAGAAGTTATAGATGGTCAAACATGGTTGACCGATCATGATAAACTGTTTTTGGGCAGTCTGTAATGGGGGCATTCTCGTCCACTTTTTGTTCTTTAAAAGGTCTGGGATTTTTATATATTGTAGTTCACTGAGTTAGGAAGCCATAGGCTTTGGAATGACTTCATTCCGACCTCGGATGAGGGAATTACGGTGATTGGAAGGAAATGTGTCAAATTTCTCAAAACTGAAAGTCAGCTGCGGGAATGTGCTATCCAGGACACTATTTTGATCAGTTAATATTTCCAAAACCTTCTGGGCTTTTGGTATGTTATAGTACACTGAATTACCTTTCCATAGACTCCAGAACGGACTAATTCTGACTTCGGAGCAAAGAGTTATGACCATTCAAAGTAGTCGCGTCAAAACTGTCTAACCAACTCGGGGCAGTCACTTTGAACGAATTTTCCGGAATTCTTTGTTTTGAATTTGGAAATGGTCAAAGAATAAAAGTTGTAGCCCCAGAAGTTAGCTTCGCGTGGGCTCAAGAATCGCTCAAAAATGTTTTGAAACGAAAAAGTTATGACTTTTTTAGCGAGAGAGGGTAAAGCTAAAACGAAATTGAAAACTGTTATGAACGTCCACTTTTGACGCACTGTTTGGGCTACCTAATGAACCCGAATTGGGTAATTCATATTTTTTAAAAATAGTCTTACATACCATGTATAACATATCCAAAAATCAGATTAATCAGAGTTATGAGCAATGCGTTAGAAAATTGCAAAGTGAGCTATTGAAAAATTAGTATAAACCAAGTCCCACATCGACTAAATTGAGAACTTCACCATTTTTTAAACCTATAAATAGAAGGGTTTGGCCTTTGTTTCATTCACCAACAATAAGGCCTCCAATTTTTGAGAAAGGCTTTGTTGTGGGAGGACTTTTTATAAAGATCTCCTTAGTTAAATTTTGGCGTGAAAGTGTGTATTCAGTTTGTGGAATTCGTATTTCCGGGTATGTTTCTTATTTAATTTTTGTAATGTATTTAATTGTTAGTTAAAGTTTGAATTTTTGAAGATTAGTTAGTTTGTTAATAAACTAGTTAGTTTTCTATGTTTATTTTGGCTTGGAATTGATTATGTAAATGAGTTATTTGTGATGACTTTTAATATTTTGTGATGGATTTTATTAATTAATTATTATTAATGATATTAAAGTTATTTAATGATTATATTAAATAATTTAGTTTAAAAATGATTTTAATATTATAAAAATCATTTTAAATGAAAATAAGGTATTTAAAAATATTTTAAGTTATATAATATAACTTTTAATATTTAAATGATAATTTCAGTAATAATTAAATATTAATGATATTAAGATAATGTTAATGATATTTAGTTTATTTAATAATTATTATTAAATAAATAGTTTAAAAATGGTTTTATTTATTTAAAAACTATTTAAAGACTTAAGGATTTAAAAATATTTTAAGTTATAATTAATGACTTTTAATATTTGGATAAATAGTACATTAATATTTAAATATTAATGGTAATTATTTAAAAATAATTTTTATTATTTTAAAAAATCATTTAAGGGTAATATAAATGTTTTAAAAATAGTTTGAATTATTATAAATAACTTTTATATTTTGGCAATGGTTTCATTAATAGTTTAGTATTAATTAAACTATTAATGATAATTGAATTGTTTAATGTTTAAATCATTTAATTATGATTTCGATATTTGAAAGTTATAGCCGGCCAAACTAGCTGACTTGAGAACCGATTATGAAGTTATGAAGTTTTGAAGAACACCTATAGTAACAGTTATATCACTATAGGCCCTTTAGTGATAGATTTGAATTATTTGAAAATTTTCAATTTCTGGAAATTTTGAAAATAATTAAAAATAAGATGTCTGATATTTACAGATGTTGAGGTATAGAATAAGAGTCTTAGATTCAGTATTTACCCGATAAAGCTGTCGGTACGCCGACAAATGTCAGACCTTATAAAAGAAAGAAAAGGCTACTGTAAGAGCATGGATGAGATATTTGAAAAATGTATAAAAATATTCAAGTATAGAATAGGAACTAAAAGTATGATCATTGTGATTATGTGATTAGACTATGTGCTGACTGTAATAGACAGTACTATGTGTTAAGATATATTGTTCTAATCGAACGAATGATCTGATTATTGATATGTTGTGATAAAGAGATAAAACCTAAGTTGAGATTTGTAATCAGCGAATTAGGCAAGTATCATACCTTTGCATTTCCTTTATGCAATGGACATGAGTAAGAATGTTTCAGAATTATTCTATTCCTGTACAGATTTTGTACACTTTGATTATCAACATGTTAATTCAGATATATATATTCTGTTCATTGATTTCTAAATGGTTATACAAGTGTCCCCACTTGAATAATCATGGCATTTATTCACATGTTGATACACCTTTGTCAATTACCCGTATATACATATATGTTGAACTACATATTATTGTTGAGCAAGATTAAAAACCTTCGGGTTTGGAACCAGACATGTATGAACATTTCTATATGGGAAATTTTTGCGCCCAAGGCGGATAGAGTGAGCGATGAATTTCGTTCAAGTTATGTAGTATTGATTAATACAAGGTATAACGGGGCTGATCACCCTCCGTGCCCGTAGGTTATGACGGTTTGAGGATGGATTTCTGCTAAACCTTTTTGAAAATGAAAAAGAATGTTCATAGTATGTTTCTTAAACCCTATTCAAGGGTAGAGCCAGAGCCAAATTTAAAGAATTTGAAAGAGAGTTGTTATGTGAATTTTTTATCAGTACAGATTACTTCACAACTTTTAATTCGTTGTAGAAGTGTTATGTAAAAAGAATACTTATATTCTTTCAGCTTATATATATAATTTTTATTACTTGCTGGGCACTCAAATGCTCACCCTTGCTTAAATTAAATGTTTTCAGTTATGTATGAGCAACCTGAAGGCTCAGGCACAAACAAGGAGAAAGGAAAGCTGTTCGAATGAGTTATATTATGAGTTAATGGTTATAGTCAGTATTGGTATCTATCCAGGTATCGTATGGAATGTATTTGAAGGTCTCGTACCTGGGGAGTAAACTTTGATGTATGTAAATTAAGTTTGAATGTAATATTATTATTGCATTATTCAGCTTATTGAAATGGTATCGTGAAGCACCAAGTTCGGGTTTCAAGTACCTGGATTTGGGGTCGTCACAAGATACATGCATGAATATGATTGTTGGTGAAAAATATGATAAAAATTCAAATATATGAGGAACGGGGATTTTGAAAGCTAACCTGGCAGGACCCATTTAACCAAGGGTACCAAAAATAGAAATTTATCTAACCTACTGGTGCATGGTCTAACTGACCACACTAAGGAATGCTGAAGCAGAAGACTTCAGCCAAGAAGATTCAACCAGCAGAAGGCTTAAGACATTTCAGAAGAATTTCTGACTAAATCTTTATTTGTCAAAGCCTGTCCTTGAAGACTTGCTGAGCTAACATGAATGAAGCTCACATGGTTGTTGATCTATATATGGAAGCAAACCATTCACCCTAAGATAAAAAGGACCTTATATGCTCAATCATGCATAGCATATTATATGAGAAGAATCTTCAAGGAAGTTCACATCAGAGGATCATCGAGCATCAATCATTAGGAATTCATTACAAAAGCAGAACTCCACAAGTACAAACCATCAAAGAAGACTAAGTTCGTAGTTCTGTGACACCATCGTAGAGTGATCAGTCCTGGAGATATGCAAGGCTGCCTTCTGATGCACATGAAGAAGAAGAACTCACACCTCTCTGAAAGATAGTATCAACTATGGGGGAGCAGTGATCTTCTAAATAACAACAACACTAAAAAATAGAAGTGCACTATGAAGCAATGTACTGGTTACAAAGTCCCAAAACTTTGTGACTGATGAACCAAATAAAGATCCATACTCAGTAGGAACATCTCAAAACGTACTACTAATAACCTTGTCAACCACCCAACTCACAATCATGAAATGCCTACGATCAACCATCTGATCGCAGTATAAGAGCAGGAGGGCACCACGATTACAGCCAATGCAAATGTCTAAAGTTGGTAGATGAACTTCCCAGCAGAAACGATCAAATGAGATATCAGTACTAATCACTTCTAAAGTTTTTCATCTGGAAGGCACCTTAGGGACAAACCTGACCCTTAGTTCACTCTAAGTGTTGGCCCTTCCTGAGCTACCTTAACCCAGAAGGAATGCTTAGTCTAGTTCATCTCAAGGACCATGACAGACAACAATCGTAGAATAGATTATGAAGTAAACTCAACGATCATAGTGCAAATTCAAAGATCGTAGAATAGCCTCGACGATCGCAGTCTTCCCAAAGACACACTAACTCATGGAGAGCTCAGCAGAAATGGGCATATGCTCAACTATTCAGATAGTGTGGAGATAAGTTCAAATTCAGCTTGGAAAGATGCCTTGAAAATTAACCTCAGAATTTTAGTTCCTGAACTGCCTCGAAATATATCAGTGGTCAAGTCATGCAACTTCTAGATAAGGATTAATGTCAAATCATCCACTGAAGCATCTCTCAGAAGACGATCGTTGAGTCGACGAAGAAAATCGTAGAGTCAATTGCTGCCTCAACAAGCTACTCTACGTACTGAAATAGTCAACAGAAGAAAAGTCAAATCTGAAGAACGAACACGATGGAGGACTTATAGATGATGACTTATCAGCAACTTATAACTGTCCCACTAAGAAACGTGAAAGGAACAATTAAAAGAGGGGAATTCAAATAATTGGCAGTTTAATCTTAGCGGGCTCTTCAAAAATCTACAAACCTGTCAAATCTATACCTAAGGCAAAACCTAGCTACCTCTAAACGGTTAAAACCCTTGAACAAGTTATCAAAAGCTATCAAACCTCTCTCTCCCTCCCTTATTCAAACCCTAGAACTCTCTTTAAAGCCTAAATCTATCAAACCTCAAGCTTCGCCCTAATTGTGCTCAGCTACCTCTCATTAGTCACCTGAAATTAAATACCCATATACTTTGTACTCTACAAATGACAGATTGGCGAATAATCACTGGCATTCAACTCGGAACAAAGACTTTTGAGAAATCTGAGAAGAAGTTCAGAGATGTTCTTGAACTTGTAAAGAAGGTTGGATTCTCTGAATGTCTTGAGGCAAACACACAAATATATGGTAACCTGGTTAAAGAGTTTCACTCAAACGCAACCATAAATTCTGGAATCCTCTCCACCAAGGTTAAGGGTCAAATTCTGAAGCTAAATTCTTCTGACATCAATCAATGCCTAGGCCTTCCTGACCAATATCTGAAAAGCCTAGATGAGATTGACACTAAAAAAGTTAAGAAAATTATGAAGTACAAAAGAAACCCTAGTATGAAGGAAATGAAGAAAAATGAGTTTCCTAAAGAATTAGAGTTTTTTGCTGAAATAGTGGGCAAATGTATCCTATGCAAAGACACTGCACATGACACTGTGATTGATCAATATCTAAAGATCATGTTTGCAATAGTTCTGAAGGAACACATCAACTTTGGAGCTATCCTGTTTGATCAAATGTCCAAATGGTTGGATAAAGAAGAGAAGAAAAGGTTAACTAAAAAACCCATCACAAAGGTTTTCCATGGAAGGTTTTTAAGTATCATCTTGAAGAAAAAGTTGAAGAATAAAATTAAGGATGATGAGGGTGAAATTCTTAATGTTTATAAAGTAATGTCCCCACAATTGTTCAAAAATTGGAAGAAAAATCCCAAGAAAAACAAGAGGCTAATAACAACTGGGAGCAGCAGCAAGGTCTCTGTCAAGAAGAAGAAGGCACAGGAGGTGGAAAGCTCTTAATCTAATGACTCTAGATCGGTAGCAGCCACACCAGCAAAGAACAGTCTAAAAGTGGGAAGAATACAAAGACTCCATCTATCCGTCTCTCCACTAACAAGAAGAGGCATGAAACATGAGAAGAAAAAAGTTTCAACTACAGAAACCCTAAAGAGAAAAAGAAGTAACATATTACTCCAAGGGCCACTCGAAGAAGAAAATAAAAGTGATGAAGAAGTCAGTTTTAGTTACTAAAAGTAGCCTATCTACTCAGATGAATGAGAAGACGTAGAGTCTGAAAATGAGAAGGGAACTGAGAGCTTCAAGATTGAACTCTCAAAGAGCAAGTCCAACAATGAAGAAGATGCTGAGTCTATGAAAAAAATAGCCAAATCTGATGGTGAAGAAGAATGTGCAAGTCATGTGGCTAACACTCAGAGTTGTCACTCTGCTGCTGAAGAAAGTGGGAAAGATGAAAGCAATTGGATCTCCCACTGCTAATGCTCCAACAAGCTCGTTTAAGGTTTAAAATTTGTTGGGTCTGAGGATGAAGGACATGCTCCCACTATCGCTGAATCATCAAGAAAGTTTTTATGGGGATACAGAGGCTTCAGATTCTGGAGAAGAAGAAAAGTCTGAAACCCCCATAGCTGACCAGTCAATAAGAAGAAAAAGCAACAGACTACTTGCTAAATCTATCTCAAAAAGGATGGGAGAACACTTCAATGCTGTCATTGACTTAAGTGATGATGAGTTTGAATCCACGGAAGAAGATGCTGAAGAAGAAGCTTGATGAGACGAAAAAAGATTCTACAAACCAGGAATCAGAGGAAAACACTAATGAGTGTGATGAAGGAAGTCTACACAGGTTTAACTCCAGCCCCGAACAAAATGAAGATGGAAAAGACTATAGTTCTGAACAGAAGAGCCAGAAAAATTTTCACATTCCTAACCTTATAAATTGGAAGAGAAAAATTGTAGTAGAAATTGACGAATCACTGGATGTGCTTCTCGGCAGATGGATCAATCATGGGAATGAAAGGCTAAATGTGGTAATGATGACTGCAGAAAATGCACTCAACAATCGTAAGGCTATGAAACTAGACACCTCAACTGTAATATATGTGCCTGAAGTTAAGAACCATGCAATAGGATGGTTTCACCCTCATATGCCATGGGTAAAGGCATCTCTTAATGGAGATAACAGCTATCTCACATGGGTTTTTTCTCATCTTCCCAACTTGGAGCTGGTGTAACAAAACTTTCCAAGGGTAAAGAAGTTTGTAATCAAGATGATCAAAGAACAACCTCACTATAAAGTCTATCGACATGTTGGAAATCACTACATTCCCTACGATTGTAGAGTGGGTTCTGATGGCAGAAGGATTATGCCCAAGTGGATGATCGTAGAGTCCCTTCACTCTACCATTGAAGATGTTCAAGTTCAGTTTGAGAAGCTTCCCTCTAACCAAACACAGTTGTCTGATATTCCTTCATCCTTCAACAGTGATTGGCACTCAACGATTTATCAGATTCTCAATGCTTTCAAAAATCTATCTAAAAATGAAAATTGTGGAGTCCAGTCTTGGTGTTCAACAGAAGCCTGCCCAGCCACATGACCAAACTCCTACAGAGTAGGAGTTACTGAGGAATTCTGATGAGTTGGTCAAGCAGATGTCCATCATCACTAAAGAGGCAAAGATGTTGACCGAAGGAGGCAATGCAGTTCAAGACAGACTTCAAGCCACCATGACTGATATATCTCTCAAATCAATAGAGAGATTAAATATACCTGAAGGCCATAATTGATCAAAAGGAAGAAGCTCTACGAGTACAAAAGGCTAATGAAGAACAAATCTTATCCCTCTTTGACAAGATTGACAATTTGAATCAGTCTTTTTCCCTACAGCTTGAGCTGAGCTAATAAGAACTTAAGATGGAGGTTGGTAACTCATCTTACTTGATGGAACAACTTATGTCCAAAATGGAGGAGCTCTCACAAGTGATTAAGGACAAAAAGTGGGGAGAAAAAGAGGCATAGAAAAAGGAACTCAAGGAAGAGCAATGAGATCAAAAGAAAAGAAGATAAGAAAGCCAAGAGGAAGGCAAAGAAGAAGATAGCAGTAGCAGTAGCAAAATCATCATCTGAGGGGGAGTCAAAGGATGATGATCTCATGAATGTAAAGTTTGAGGGGGAGCCAGAAAAAGAAGAAGATCATAAATCTGAGAAGGAACAGAGAAAAGAAATGGAGTCCCTATCTCAGGGGAGCAGGAGAAAAAAGGTCAAACAGATAAATAGCTGATCAACAGACATCCTGGAAGACACACATGGAGCCAAAAAGGTACATCTCTATCTAGTTAGGTATGTTCTGGATCCAGGATATAAAATGTCATAGTTTATGTAATACCATATTTATCAATGACATTCATGATTATCTGCTCTAGAAATACATCTGCTCGCTGTATATAAGATTCATTCATATCATGCATATGCACTAATTATTTTTGTAATAATCAAATAGGGGGAGATGTTAGCATATTCATGTGAATGATACTCCTATTTATATATGATTTGATTATTATATAAATGAATGAATATGCAAGTATGATTACATTAAGAAAAGATGTAAATTCCTTTGATAGATAATAGGAACATATGTACAAGGACTTAGAATGAATTGATCAATGTGTTAGGTTAATTCTACATAAGCAAAAAAAGCTTTGTAAAGTCCTTAAAAAGAAATGATGTACATGGACTATAAATATAGAAAGACCAAGCTTGTTAGGTTGATCTTTTAATGTAATAGATAGGCTTGTCTGATCATCGAGCACTGCACCAGAAATTGTAGTCTGCCAGGAGAGTCAAGGAAAACTCAAGAGCTATCACGACAGAATCGTAGTCTACAAGATAGTAGATCTCGGAGTTCGAAGACTGCCAGGAAAAATGAGGAAGGATCGTAGTGTTCAAGAAGAAACTTCCTCGAAGCCATAGTCTGTTAAGGAAGTAATGTTCAGAATCCTAGAGACGATCAGTCTAAGAGCTTACCGAGCATCTGCCAAAGCTAAGTCAAGAATCGTAGACCCACACTCGGAGTCGTAGAGTCTACTGATCACATAAGAGGCAAAGATCATAGTCGAGCCAGATCAGATGAAGACAGCAAGCTTAAAGGCAGAAATCATAGAGTGTCAAGATCTGATCTCGGAGTCGTAGTGTCTGCACAATCTAAGCTAAATCGTAGAATGCAAAACTAAGACTTCAACAGAGATACTCACAATGTCAAGACAGAATCATAGAGCAACATGATTCTCAATAAATGAGCACTCCCAAAATATCCAAAATATGAAGCCTCTGGTCTGAGCTGCAAAGTTACACTCTACCTAAAAAACCAAAGAGCACTCAACGAATGACATACAAGCTAATAGAAGATCTAAGCATCAAACCAATCAACATCTAGATTGAGTTGAGAAGTCATTCGAGTTGAAGTATTCCACAAGTTGATCAGAAGAAGACCTCAATAAAAGTATTTGAATAAGGAAAGACAGTAAGTGCAGTAGCTGTCAAACGAACAGAAGACAATGATCTTGGGATTAACCAAGATCGTAGTGTTTGCCAAATAAGCATGAACTGATGAAGTGTAAATAGAGATACTGGTCAGCTTCTGAAGAACAAGGCTAAAGTGATTAAGCATTGGTCAGTCCATTGATGATAAGTGAATGGGAGATCACAAGGAGAAAGCGAGTTGGGCATGCCACAAATCTGAAGTGTCTTGCTATTGCAAAAGAGGCCAGAATAGGATTCAAGCTATCAGTTTCTGAGATCAGTCGAGGCAAAACAAAAGTATTGAAGCATTGAATATTAGAAGAAAGAAGTATTCTACATTGAAGATCCAATGAACACTCCTCAGGATCGTAGTGTTGTCTCAAACCCAGTCCAATGAGCAACATTCAACAAGACACTATGATCAGGTCCAAGAATATGCATCAGAATCATAGAGTTCGATCATCTAAAGATTGAAGCATTAGCAACGATTTAATCTTAAGAGTTATATTCGAATATAGCTTATTAAAAACATCGATGCAAAGGGACAAATTTTGACGTTCTAATCGAGAAGTCAAAAAAAGAAATAAAGTTGACTACCTGACCAAGACAATCAAAGTGATAATCTCTGACGGCGGTAGGTGAAATAGTAGACTGCAGTGGTTAAAAAGTTAAAAAAGGGGATGTCATATTACATTTGCAGTCTCTAATATCAACTAACTCGAGATCTGCTGCGAAGCAATTTAAAACTTTCAAAGGCTATATTCCAACGGGAAGATTGGGAAGGAGCATATATATAAGCAAGAGCTACAAAGATAAAAGTGAGGGTGAAGTTGCTGAAGTTGTAAAATCGTTGAGTTATTAAATGCTATAGTGTTGACTCTACAAGTTCCACCAGAGCTAAACAAAAACAAGTCTCAGTGACAGTGAGACTACAAAGGTGGAAGTGAAGCAGCTTTGAAGAAAGAATTAAATAGACTAAAAGCTTCACTCAACAATGATGAGAATGCCACTGAAGATGGAGCTAAGCTAAGAGCTGAGAAAGCCAAGAAGATAGCATTCAGGAAGTGGCAGAGTACAAAGAAGATCAAGAGAGCCACTCGCGAATCACCAAGAACCAAAAGCTAAATTAAACAAAAGCGAACCATGTCTGAAAACCACTCAAGAAGGGTTCATGGAATGCTAAGTGCCAATGAATTCTACCAAAGTTTAAACACTTAGTAAACCCAAATGGTGATGGTATATAGCTGACATCTGATGAAGATGAGCAGAACATAATGAAGATCAGCTGCACCAAAGAAGATGTGGTCCAGACTCGAAGCAGAATACAAGAGGACCATGCCAAGCTGCTAAATATAGAAGATTTCAAGCTTAAAGAATCTTAGTAGCAAGGCACAAATAACAACACCAACAAAAAACTAGGGCTGAGGGGTTCCTTGTCTGGAGGGACTAAATGAATTTCCAAGCCTCCTAGGCTTGAAGAGTTCCTAAGGAACTAGAGGAGTTCCAAACCTGCTAGGCTTGAAGAGTTTTTAGTGAAATGAAGTTCCAAGGCTGCTGGATTTGAAGGAATCTTAGTGATTCAGGGTGCTGCCCTTCCTTAGTGGAATTCCTGCTAGTTAAAGTAGG